>JADLZK010007644.1:0-409294 GCA_015847255.1 Hyparrhenia diplandra | reverse complement strand
TGGACTCCATAACATCACTAAGTGTGCGAAGTATGCAGTTCTAACTCGTATGAGCATGGCATGGGTTGTGACTTGTGAGTCAGGTCACATACAGGATAGGGTGGAGCGTGAGTATTGTAGGAATTAAAAATAATAACGGTTGAAAAAAAAATACCTTCTCTTAAATATTAGGTGATAGATAATGTGATGGGCCTACAACCAATAACATTCTTCTATCTTTAAATTGAACTTCCTCATTGTTTTTTTTTGAAACAGTTCCATTACATATCAAAGACTATTTTCTTCTTAATATATTGATATGCAAATCTCCTGCGTTCGAGAAAAACATATCAAAGGCGATCATGTGTAACCCATTTGACATTACTTTGGTTTGCAGCTTTAGGTACCATATTGTTCACTCTTTTATCTGGCTTGGCATAAGGGATATGATAAATGATCTCCGAAGGCAGTTGAATTTGAGACCAGTTACATACCTAAGTGGTACACATGCTTATTCAAATGATATTCCTCATGCATACATATGGAGTCCTTACCTTGTCCCTAAACCAAAAGATTAGGTAACTCCGCCTCGTAATACCCCAATCAAAGTTAACAAGATTTTGAAAATGACTTGGTACTTATTTTTTGCCTCATCAAGATTATTGTGCATAAACTGGTCATACAATTTTAAAAATCAAACTAAAGCATGTTATTTATTTATTTGTACTTAATGAGCTTCCTTAAATATGTGAATACATCAGTCAGTTTCAGGAACTAAATTTGGCTGAGTAATAGTTACTACGACTGATGCTATTAACTGGTTTTTATTGCTGAAAAAATTAACCTGTGCCTCTTTTACAGACTGGGGACCTAAAATTGATGTTGTTGGATATTGTTTCCTTGATCTTGCTTCAAATTATGAGCCTCCCGAGTCCCTTTTGAGGTGGTTAGGGAGTGGTGACAGTCCTATTTATATTGGTTTTGGTAGCCTTGTAAGTTTTTTTATTTAGTGCTCAAAAGTAATATATTTTGATGCTTTTTACTTTTTCTTTTCTACATGTAAGCCATGGTTATGCTTTAAATTCTGTTACATTTGTACCTGGTATAATAATGTTTATTCTATGTTGGTCCATTCTTCGTTCTTCTATGATTCTATCGCATGGAACAAATGGAAAATAGAGTTGGTAGGTTTGTTATTAGGTGGAGCTGACTTGTAATAAAAGTTTTGAAATAAAGATGTGCCCATGAGCACTACAATGAACCATAAAATGTAATTTGTGGTGTTGAAGATTGGAAATGCCACTATGCCTCATTTTGTGATCAAGGATGGTAGGATCATATGTCAGCCACTCGGTCTTATGGTTGGTATTTCTGATAACTGCATGATTTGCAGTGACCATTTTTGACCTATAGTGTTGCTGTACAGAGTTCTAAAATAATTTGTCACTCATATCAAGATAAAAGCTCCTACAAGGTTGTGTTTCAATTATTTTCTGACATTTTGGCCTTCTTGATAAGTAGCTGCTACACTTATTTTGTGTCTTCTGTTTTGGTTTATTACTGATGACTCCTATTTCCAGCCAATTCAGAACCAGATAAGTTAACAAGAATCATTGTCAAGCACTTGAAATTACTGGACAGAGAGGTATCATTGACAAGGGTTGGGGGTGGGCTTGGAAATTGTAAGTTATAAGAGTTCTTTAACTTTTGATATATTACAATGTTCTTCACTTGCATAGGCTTTGGATATCCAACTCTTTTTATATAAAAAATAATAATAGCATGTGCATGTCTAACTGTTTTCTTTTTCAGTGGATGAATCAAAGGAATTTGTGTATGTACTTGATAATGTTCCACATGATTGGCTCTTTTTTTGCAATGCAAAGCTGTGGTAGAGTTGTCTTTCTTCTCAGATGCCTCTATATGCCAAATCAAGTATGTTGGTTTAACGAGACAAAGCTTAGGCAGATGAAGCTGGGGAACAATTACAGATGAGCTTTGCTGATTGCAAATCATGTGTATAGTTGCATTCCTCATGTTAGGCTGTGTTGTCCTGGAATACATACTTCATAATTGGGATTCCAATAAAATATATACAAGCCGGATTTGGAACTAATGGGGGTTGAATAACTAATTACACAAAAGATTAGGAATACGTACAGAATCAATGGGATTCTGATCATGTTGTTGAACAGAAGTAGTGAAATTCAAGAGGTTCCTTGTATTTTTGCTGACTTGAGAGACTGAAAGAAGCATGCCTTGTGAGGTTGTGACGGTGGAAGTGCGTGACATTAACTTTGTTACCTTTACCTCTGACAATGTCTGAACATTGCCAGTAGTGCACTGATCTTCATTTTGTGGTTTCTTCTATTTTTTGTTCTGGGTGTGATTTTTTTTAAGGAAATGGCAGGAGCTCTACAGCTCAATTAAGTTAGGAAAAGAGTGCCTAACACCATGGTCCTAAGACCAAAAAGAGGAAAAATCCCCAAGAGTGATATTTCTGTGCAATGTAAAAATAGTTCAGACCCAGGAATGGCAGTTGATCAGCTTAAGGAGACAAACTGGCTGTCAATAGAAGAATTTCATATAAGAAGAACTTCTCAGGTATCTTGAACTTAATGACTTGCAATATGACATTTGCCCTTTTCAGGTACACCATGGTGGTGCTGGCACTACTGGTGCTGGTCTCAAGGCTGGGGTATTCCCTCCTCTAACTTTCTCCTTTTTTTTTTTGTTTGTGTGTGTGTGAGTGATTCTGACTGACGTTTTTTTACTAAATTTTGTAGTGCCCCACTACCATCATACCATTTTTGGTGATCAATTCTTTTGGGGCAACATGGTCCATGCCAGAGGATTGGGGGTGCCACCTATACCTGTGGAGCAATTACAATTACATTCACTGATTGATGCAATCAACTTTATGCTTGATCCAAAAGGTAAACATTTTAATTTCTGTGCTAGTTGCCTATACATAGGATGGGAAATTAACAAAGAGGTTATAAAAAGGAGGAGGTGCCTGGAAATAATGCAGATAATACCTGCAATCTTCAGTGTAAAAAAAAGGTGGAAGCGCTAGAAAGTTGCAATTCATATTGAGTTGAGTTGATTCGCTATGTTTGACTGCAGGTAAAGGAACGAGCTGTTGAGCTAGCGATGGCAATCGAATCAGAAGATGGTGTTGATGGGGCTGTAAAATCCTTTTTAAATCATCTTCCACGACAGAAAAGGGATTCCGAGACGACGCCGACTGATGCACCACAGTCAACATTCATGCACCCGCTGCTTCTCCCCGTAAAGAGATGTTTTGGCATCGAATCCTAACCCGCATTTCCAAGCACCTGCTTTGATTTTGTGGCATCACGGCATATCCGTAGCCAGTCGTTTCATCATCCTATATATAATTATATAATAAAGATTAAAGAATGTAGGTAGCTTGTGCTCAGTGTGAATACAAAATACGGTAACTTTTATACAGAATTAATAAATAAGCAGGATCGGTAATCACTAGCCTTTGGGTTGTTACGGAATTTCATTCAAACTTCTGTCCACCCATTTATTTGATCTGAAGCCGATTGCTGCTGAACTGACACGTGCATATTTTTACAAAGCTATCAGAGTAGCACTGTAGCGAATATTGAATCGATATGACAAGTTCAAACTTTTTGTGATTTGTCACCGCTGTCGTTGTTGCATGTGGGGGATTTTGTCAATCGAGATGTTCATATAAACTTAGCTGTAATAGGGAATCAATGAAGAAATCAAGAAAGGAATGGTTCCATCAATAATGCAAACCTACAATTTAATCATTGGTGCAGCGTGTGGGAGCGGCTAGCTAGTGAAGCGTCCCCACTTTTTCAAAATGTTATATCAGGTTTAGACCATTAATTTTTTAAAAAATATCTAGTTGACAACTTGTGAACTTTATATAATGAAAGTATTTCCTATAGTAAGTAAAAACATAAATTTTATTTTGTTAATCTTTTTAAAAATTAATGATTAAAAGATATAAATGTTTGATTTAGGACAAAACTAATACGCCATATAAAAAAAACAAAGGGAATACTTTTGTATATAGCCATCACATTTTAGAAGGTAGGTTAATTTTATATTTAAACTACCGGTATATATTTTCTTGCATGGCATAATTCTTAAGTTTTAAATCAAAGTTTACTTTGACTTTGCTCAAAGTCGTTATTTTTAAACTTTAACCTAATTTTATGAAGAAAAAAAGGGCATAGAAATCCCGAATATCAAATTAGTTTTATTTGCTTTTGAGAAATTAAATTAGTTGTATTGAAGCCTTCATGCAATATATATGTTTTTGATATTGCATTTATATTTGAACACACGTAGATACAGATGTGATGTGAATATAATATATAAGATAGATATCGGTCTAAGAATGTAATCAAGCCTAAAGGAAACTTAACTTAGAAAAAACCAGAATAAACTTCTAATTTTAAATGAACTTTTTTTTTTTAACAACCAACTACCTCTATTCCAAATTAAAGTCATCGTCTATGCATGCTTTCGTGTTCGGAACGATCTGCTGTGTGCACGTCAAAGTTCGAGATTCAACTCTGAAGTCGTCCCTTCCGTACGTTTTTTTTTTTTCCTGCAAAATTTGGAAAAGCAGAAACCGTAGCAGCCGGCCATGGACTGCGTCACTGGCAGGTGGGGCCGGCCCACTGGACCGACGAGGAGGGGTGGAGGACGGGCCCGACGGGTCGGAAAAGAAGAAAGAGAGCACGGCTGGCAACCGACCCACAGCCAGGGACCACGACGAACGCACGCCCAGCGATCGATCATCACCAACAACAATCCCGAAAGAAATCCCCCTCTTGTGTCCTATATAAGCGCAGGAGCAGCGAGGCAGGCGCGGCCGTTGTTCCAAAAGAAATCGGAAAAAAAAGGCAACAACTGTGTGTGTGCGTGCGGGAGGGACGACTTGCCCGTAAAATTCCCCGTCCGATCCGGCGCAACCGCTCGTCAAACCCCCGTAAAAATTCCTCCACCCCTTTTGCATCCGTTTTTTCAGTTCGCCGTCCGTCGATTTGGGCGCGCCTCCCTCTCTCGTCTTGTCTTTGCTCGATCGATCGGTCGATTCCGCCGCGGCTTTTCCGGCCGGCCGTGTTGGTAGATCGATTGCGTTGCGTGTGGGGGATGGTGATGGTGGTGGTAAGTGTTACGTCTTGTCGATCGATTTGGGTCTGTAGGGTTTCGATTCGGGGCGCTGCTGCTGGCTGGGTTGGTGCCGATCCGGTTCGTCATCCTTGCCTTGCCGTGGTAGTTGGGGGAGATTGCGAGTTCCTTGGTTCTGACGACGGGTTTTCTGAGGGGCGTCGACTTTTGGGTGCCGATGATTGTCATCATCGGCCCGCGAACCTGAGTCTGTTGAATGTACTACTTGATTGGTGTTCACTGCATACGCATCATGGCACTAGCTTCTTCCTGTTAGCATGTCCACAAAGCTTGATGTTAGATAGGATGTAATTTTGGTCGCCAGTATGCGAATTGGCCTCCTGTGTTTCATTTTCTTTGCGTGCTTAAGGGATCCTTGTACATGCTTTTTTCTAACAAGATTAATTTATCTGCAAGTGAGATGAGAGGCATGGCAGTACTAGAAGCAAAATGCTATAGACTGCATAGATGCTGTACCGTTTGCCTATTACCAAAACTGAATTTTTAATCTTGTTGTACTGGTACATGTCTAAGGTCCACACTAATAGAATTATGGGTCAATTGTTGACACATGAAAACCCTTGATATGGTGAAATGTGGTTTCCTGATTTCTTGAAATGAGCAATGTGTTTTTTCTTTAATGTTATTTGTCTTATATTATATATATATAGTGCTATATAGGTGTTAGAATTGAGTGAAATAATTCATGCAATCTGATTTTTTATGTTCTAGCTTTGCTGACATATTCTTCTACTACTGATTTCAGGTTAACTGTGATATATGATCCCAGATCTTGATCCACTTGAAGTGTTCAGAACATACAACTGCTTGTTTGTAGGTTAGTACCAACTTTTGTGTAAATGTCAAAATGAACATACTAATTTTTTGGGTCTCATAGTTTTATTTTCCAGATGTGCTGTTTTTGCTTCTTTTGTTATATATAAGATAAGATGTTCTCTGTTAGGCCACTTTTAAAGTCAACCTACATTATCATATCTTACATGCCATTGTGAAGCTAATTTGGACTTTCAGGGAATAGCCTTATTTAATGTTGCCACTTTTTAGAACAATATCTATTATGATTCATGTTTTTCATGTTTGTTTTAGTGTTGGATTTGTTATATAGAGTTGCACAATTTCTCTTCAACTTTTGATGGGCTTTGGTACTTATCAAAATGTTCATGCCCTACTACCTTTTTAGAAATATGTGACTAGTATATATGTTTTCAGGGTGGGGATCCTTTGAACCAGAATGCCCTCTTTTTTGAAACTAAAATATCAGTTGGAAACCAAAATTGTCCCTTAAATGATCTCAAATATTAATTTAATAAGCTTGACAATGGAATACTTGATACTTATTGACTTATCTTCTTTCTTGGTCTGGGCACTTGTTTTGTGTTTATATATAGAAAAAAAAATTATCTGTTTTGATGAGTACAGAAAAAAATATGTTTTCTCAAAATTTTTCCTAAACTGTTAACTTCTTAATTTGACACAACAACTTACTTTTTTTTTAACAATTCTAACGGTTAAGTCAATTCAACACAGTTGATTTCAAGATGACAAGTAAGAAAAAGTAACAGATCTACAGTCACATCACGCACTGCTCTGCATATGGAATGGGACAGGATTTCTTGCCCCTATTTGTATGGAGCAACCCCACAATGCCGTTTTACTTATATGCAGTTCATACAAGAATGGCTGCAGATGTTACATTTGTAACACAAGCCATCGACACTCTAATTGCCTTGACCGGTTCAGAAAAATGAATGGTGATAGTAAGGTCCGTGCTTCACACTCAACCTATTCGGTGCTTTCAAACTCCAATATCAGAACTGTCAACCAAGAGCTCACTATAATATGATTTCCAGACGTTCACGGAGCCCAAGACTCGGAAGACATGTTGATACTGAAGGATCTTATCGAGCCAATGTAAACAGTGATCCAAATCAAGATGACATATCAACCTTACCTGTTGAAGGAAGTATTGTATTGGGGGAATGCCATGATTCCATGCAAAGTTCTGCTGAGATGAAGTGTCCTCTATGTAGAGGATCTGTATCTGGCTGGATTCCTGCTGAAGATGTGAGACAGTATCTAGACAATAAGTTGAGAACTTGCTCTCATGATTCCTGCAAATTTTCTGGAACCTATGAGCAACTGCGTGAACATGCTAGGACTGCACACGTGCTTACAAAGCCTGCTCATGTAGATCTGTCAAGAAAAAAGAACTTGGGATCGCCTTGAGGCGTGAGCAGGAGGTCGGCGATGTCATCAGTGCAATCAGGTCCCAGGTACCTGGGGGCAATAATAGTTGGTGACTATGTTATTGAGACTAGAGATGACATGTCCCCAGACATAGACTCCGGCGATGAAAGTAGTGAATGGTATTCAGACCATCTTGAATCACCAGATAATAGACTTGATTCCCCAAGGGTTTGGCCAAATGAAGCGCTAGGGTCACCTAGTATTTGGTCCAGATGAAAGGCGTAATTTGCCAAGGCTACAACAGAACAACAGAGTTTCACCCAGGCTTTCATTAGGCAGTAGGCGAACCTTGCATTCAGGTTGGCAGGGGGTTCGCCGGTCAAGCACAAGGACTCTTCTGCAACGGGCTTCTCAAATCACCACTCTGGATACCGCAGCAACTATCGTGGACATCGTCACATGCTTCTTGATAGGTCCTATGGTGGTGCCTGAGATTCAGGGACTGGCAGGAGGCTAAATCCGTCGGTGGTGCCAAGCAGGCGGCAGCGGCTACGATACACGCACAGAAGTCACTACTGATGGAAGCAATACCAGTTCCATTGTAGGACATCATTTGGTTGATCTAGCCATGCTATCTTTTGTAAATATATATATATATATTATATATGCCAAGGCTACGTTTTTTATTTAGTGTATTTATTCTGTGTAAACAATCTATCCCAGATGCAAGAACTATATATTTTCTCATATGCCATTTATGGTCTCTGCATTTATTTGATGACTTGTCTCCGCCTGTGTTATTACTCACGATTGGAGTGTGTTTTTCCTTTCTTCTCAATTGTTTAAATTGTTGTGGATGTACGTGCAGGCGATTGTTGTTATACTTGCCTGGTGATTTCTCAAAATGGCATCAGTGTGACTATGCATGCATTGCGTGCATATTCTCCCTCTTCGGAATGCTGGATTTCTTTTCCTGTTTTCTGTTGATTCCAGTGAAGTACATGTGTTCCAAAGCGTCCTTATTAGTAAAAATAAATAAACTGAAATTGTCTCACATGTTTTTTTAATTTTGGTTTGACAAACTAAGAAAAATAACTAAAATATTTGGTAACTACATTAGAGTAATTTGTCATTTTGTCTAACTAAGATTCTATTTGGCACAACTCAACTTTTACCTTGTCAGCTTCAATTTGTTCTAAGTTCATACCAGTTGGAGAAAACCAAGATTGACAAAAAGACATCGCATCATGAACTTTTAAGGGATCAAAACAGTCAGAAATGATGGAAAGATTTTTTTCTCGTTTTCATGTTTTTAACAGAAAAAATCTAAAAAACAATATTTACCATAAACAAATACCACACCGATATCATGCCATGTCGATATAGATGGGTAATCAATAATGCATACTCCCTCCGTCCTAGAATATCTTTCTTTTCATTTTCTTCGAGCAACAACTTTTGACAAAAAATATGTAAAAATATTAATTTATATAGTTTTAAATATTTTATTTAGAGATATAAATGTTAAGAAGATATTTTTTTACAAATTTTTCAAACTTGCGGTACAGAAACCAAAAAAAACGATACATATTATGGAAACAAGGGAGTATAGTTTGTTGTCCTCTCTTTGTTTAACCTCTGTTTGTTGTACATATTATCTTCGTAGGGGGCAAGGGCAGAGAGGCTCCGGCCCCTCCTGTGCAAGGCATTGACGTCGTAGCTTTCAATCAACTAACCATAAATCTGTTTGTCAAAAAAAAAAAAGAACATCTTTTCAGTAGGGGTAAGGCAGAGGCTCCCGGGCCCTTGTGCAAGGTATTGACTTCGTAGCCTTCAATCAAATAGCCAAACATGATCAACTCCATCCATATGTTTCTGGTGTTTTTTTTTTTTTTTTTTTTTTGCATTTTACTTTGCCATGTCTGTTGAGATGCTCCCACATGCTTTTAATCATTACGCCATTACGACGCCCCTAGCGCCGCCTGCGTCGTGATGACCTCGCCGCGCGGCGCCCATGGCGTCTCACCTGGTAGCCGTAGCGCCGTACTAGGGTACCCACCAGTCGGCTTTGCCAAAGAACACCACGGTGAAGACAGGACGGCGCTGGTCTTAACAACGCCGGCGGTGGCCATGAGAACGCAGCACAGGAGCAGCGACATGCAAACCACAACCGTGCTCCTGTTAGCTTGTTGACATCAGGATGAAATCATCGTGACATCATCATGATTTATGGTCGTTTTTCTTTATCAAAATAAATCATCAAATACAATGGAAATACACCATGTGCATGCCCCACCGTGGAGAATGTTTCACGATGAATCGTCTTAACTAGCTTGTTAACATCAGATGAAATCAGCTTGCTAACATCATGATGAAATCAGCACGACATCATCTACCACGCGGAGCGGAGCAATCGGCTGGAGGATCTGCCACTTCACCAGGAATAAGAAGCAAGTACGTACCACCGCGACCATATGTGTTTGTGCTCCTTAAACACAAAACTAATAATCATCTTCCGAGTTAACCTGGCCCATATTTAGATGGTTAATAATTCTCAACGCAGGTACCTAACAATGGCTACGCCGACAAATAATACACGCCAAGTGCAAAGCGACATGACTACGCCGACAAATAATACACGCCAAGTGCAAAGCGACATGAATACGCCGAAAACACTCGCGAAGCGCTAAGCGATATCACCAATGTTACGGGTAAGCTGATGGTTATATGGTACAATTTATAGTACAGATGATATTGTATTTATCCACTACTTCTATATCATTTATCCTCCGACCGCCCCCTTTAGATGAGGGCTCGCGAATAAGGGACATAAGGAACTTGCAGCAACGGAAA
The DNA here is from genome assembly GCA_015847255.1 of Hyparrhenia diplandra. Classification (NCBI taxonomy): domain Eukaryota; kingdom Viridiplantae; phylum Streptophyta; class Magnoliopsida; order Poales; family Poaceae; genus Hyparrhenia; species Hyparrhenia diplandra. The sequence goes on along the minus strand of JADLZK010007644.1, from coordinate 399,073 downwards.
CGTCCGAGCTGATATGTTTGTCGAGCAAAAGGAAGAGATAAATAGGAAACAACGTGAGTACCGAGAACGGAGGAGGACTGCAAACAAAAATAGCAACACGACCGAAAGTTTTAATGATACAATGTCGTTCGCGGTATCAACAACAGGTAAATCATCTCATTGTTATTGAGATTTAATATACCGTTGACAATTACGATTTATGCCTAAACCTGTTCAACCAGATCATGAAAACATACCAAGTGTGTCGACGATTCATGATATGCAAACTAATGTACATGAAACTGATACCCAAGTTGGTCGTGTCTCATCAACCATGAGTGCCAGTGCATTGTTTGAGCCAGGTATACTCTAAGATTATGGTGTGAAAATAAAAATAATGTATTTTTATTCCCTTATTTGCAAACATGATGAGGTTTTGTCATATACAGGACCTACAGACAGTGTTCATGCTAGGAGAGAAGAAAGGAATGCGCAACAACGGAAACGAAGAGCTGAGATGACAGATCAACAGAGGGAAGAGACTAATAGAAAGTGTCGTGAAGCATACGCACACAGGAAGGCCGCAATGCGGAATATTAACACCGCCTCAGGTGTATCCCAGACAATGTCTGCATCTACTCCTGCGGGTGAGTAATATCTTCAACTTACGCATTTTCTGTAACCCCGGTGGTATATCATGAAGCATGCTATCTGATGGGTTAGGTGCGATTTTTGGGACTGCATTATCAACCGTAATGGAAAATGAGGACTTTGAAGATCCCACGGATTGGCTTCACACAGATGATAATTATGTTCCAGAGCGTAGAGGCCAACGTACACTCCCCAATAATCCAACGCATACTTCTGGTGAGCCAGGTGAATGCAACAACCGCAACCTTTTCAAACAAAAAGCATATTTAATACATATTTGCAGATGCTCATTTACCTAACCAACGTCACAACCATGCAGAAGCACCTACCAATGCCGATGAATTTGACCGTGAGCTATTCGAACTAGCGAATGATGACGGTGATGCTGGCGACATGGAGGGTGCCAATTGTTTACACAATGAAAACTTATTCATCGCTCAGGATGAAGTCACTGAGCGACCTGCACAAGGTAATGCCCGTAACATTGTGCGTATATGTACGAAATCCAACTTCTAAATATCTAATTATATAATAATATTAAATTAAATTTAAGTGGTTTATAATGTCTACACAGGTCTTGTTTATGAGTCATATCGCGTTCGTCCAGATGGGCCATCTCCCAATATTGAGACAAATGTTGATCCATATGATTTCATATATCATAATCTTCCCGAGCGACATAGATTGAGTCGTGTCCCCGACTGTAGATACTGTGGTGCAATGAGGTTTCCTTATGAGCCACCCGGGTTTTTTTGTCAAAAAGGCAAAGTACAAGTACATATACCGAGGTGCCTCCAGAGCTGAAGAGGTTATTCACGAGTCAAGTGGATGATGATGCAAAATATTTCAGGAAGCATATACGATATATCAACTCGCATTTTAAGCCTTTGCAAGCCTAGGAGTCACCCTAGATGGGAGGTATTCAAGTCCAGTAGGGTCCGGTATTTATAACTTTCGAGTTCATGGTGCTTTGTACCACCGCCTCCGACCATTTGGTGCCAGTGTTCCAGACGGCGCCGCCATCTACAGTTGTACTTTTATGATACGAGAAGATGCTGACTTGTCACATAGAAAAAGAGGTCTCCCCGATCTTGATATTAACCTCATGAGGATAATCCTTGCAATTCTGCGTGATAACCCATATGTTCAGGTTTTTAGGAGAAACGGTGATTTCCCAAACTTGGATAACTACCGTATTGAACTCAATACAAATATCACGCCCGACCGTGAGAAGGTTCAATGCCCCAACGGTGTCCCAAGTTGCTGCTATCCGGATGGAAGGAAATGATCCGTAGAGAAGTTTTGATAGGAGTGTGGTTGTATATGGTAAGACAGATCGTCGTCCGCAATATATCCGCCGTACTATGGTTGTTATGACCCATTAGGTTATCCCGTATATAACCCACGGGGAAACGGGATGGAACAAGTTTATGCCGTATAGTGGGGATCCAAATACCCACCATCCGCAACCCCCTCGACTCCTACCGGTGGTTACTTAAGGTATTATCTCTTATGTTATTGACTGTAATAATATTACACTAATATTACAATAGGCTCTAAAATATTTATTAAACTTGCAGCTACCCCGACCGCTACTACTAATAATGTTAATTACATGGATGATGGGAATACGGACAGCTATCAAGGTACTATTGAACTGTTGCAATAATACTATATATATTAGAGTCTATTGTAATACTTTTATATATTGCAGCCGGTAATAATAATGAAAATCAACCGTAAGAAGGTGGAAATGACGTAGCGATGAATCACAATCCACGAGATATGTAACGCATTACCCACAATACTATCAAGTATAAATTGCAAATCGACGTATGCACTTTAACATTTTATTATATGGAGGGCGCCTACCCCAAATAAAGGGTTGTAGATATGTACATCAAGATTGAGACTATGAGGCTAGATTGGTACTCTAATCCCGCCGCACCAAAAACTAATACGCGAGCTATATCGTGTAAACTCACATAATATTTGTTTATGCGCGTTGTTATTGTTCATGAATACCGAAACCTTGTTAATGCCTTTGGCTAAAATGTATCTCACAAATATGTTTTAGGGGTTGGTTGATGTTATCTCCTTTGAGAGACGAAGGTTCTAAGGTTGGCAAGAGAGTTGTGTTGCCAAAATCATTCCCGTGAGGCGATCGAGACATGCAAATGAGGTTCCTTAATGCTATGGCTATTGTACAACGCTTTGGCAATCTTGATTACTTCATCACCATGACATGCAATCCATACCGAGAAGAGATAACAAGCAATCTTGAGCCGTAAGGAACCACAAGATAGGCCGTAACTGGTTGCAAGAGTGTATAGGGCAAAGTTGCGGATCTAAAGGATCTACCGATCAAGAGGAAATATTTTGGTGAAGTTGCCGCGATACGCCCATGTTACCGAAGTTCCAAAAGGGGCCCGCCACATGAGCATTTCTTGCCGATCATGAAGCCGAGTAAGTTGACAACACCGGATGCATACGATCGAAGTAGTTTCAATGAGATACTGACAATGACAAATACCCGAGTTGCACGATCCGTTATCACCATATGTTGCATGGACCGCGTGGGGTCCCTGAATAAAAATTGTGCTTGCATGGTTGATGGAAAGTGTCGAAAGTACCCTCAACAATTCTGTGAAGCAACCCAACAAGGAAATGATTCCTATCCAAAATATAGGAGAAGGGATGATGGACGCCGAGTCAAGGTTAGAGAGCGAGTTAGATAACAGGTGGGTTGTGCCATACAACCCCGGCACGCTATTTAGATACAACCGCCACATTAATGTTGAAGCATGCTCGAGCATTAAAGCGCTTAAGTATTTATTTAAGTATGTATATAAGGGCCACGACCAAGCATCATTCTCGGTAAATGCAGGTGAAAATGGTAGAGATGATGTTGTCATCAATGAGATACAACAATATAGGAATGCTAGATTCATATCCGCCTGGGCTACGCCAAGGATATTGGGATTCCCAATGTTTGGTGTTTATCCAAAGAAGATTGCAACTCCAACTACATCTACCTAATATGCGACCAGAACATATAATGACGATGATAACTTGGAGGATGTTGTGAGACGCCCGTGTTCTAATAGGACCACAATCGACAGAGTATTTCAACAAAACCAAGACGATCGAAAGCAAAGAAGGAAAATATTGTATAGAGAATTTCGCAACACTACCATTGGATCACCGAAAGAAAGTGTGGCAAGCAAGGAAACAAGCATCGGCACGTATAGGCCTATTGTTTATGCTAACCCTACCAAGGTGAGAGATACTTCCTAAGACTCTTATTGAACCATGTTAGAGGTGCAACATCATTTGATGATTTGAGAACAAGGGTTGGTGTGGTGCACTCTACTTTCCGAGAGGCATGCGAGAAAAGAGGGCTTATTGAGACGATAGTACAATCGATGACCGCTTGACCGAGGCCACCACGCTTCGTGATGTCGTGTTCCTTTGGGCGGTTGTTTGCTACCATCCTTATATTCCGTGGAGGCTACTAATATACGTGGGCTATGGGAAAAACATAAGGATGCTCTAGGTGAAGACTTCACCAACACAACAAAGAACACATCAACAAAGGGAGCAAATGGTACCGAGAGAATTGCGGGATATGCTTGAATCACGGCAAAAATATAAAAACTATGGTCTACCGGGAGATTACCGATATGGGTGCAAGTGCCATTGACAATATGAAGGAGATTAGGGGAGGAACAAAGTGTACCCGTGAGACCAACAACAGCTAGACATTTTTCATTCTCTAAACAAGGAACAGAGAGAAGGGTTTGATGAAATCATTGAGCATGTATTTTCCAACAAGAGCCAAGTTTTTTTTTGTAGATGGGCCGGAGGCACGGGGAAAGACGTTCTTGTACAAGGCGCTACTTGCTAGAGTTCGCTCCAACGGATTAATAGCCATCGCAATGACCACTTCCGGTATAGCAAAGATCAATATTGCCCGGAGGCCGCGACCGCACACTCTAGGTTTCAAATTCCAATTAAAATTAGTGATACCACCACGTGTAAATTTACAAAGCAAGATCCGATCGCAGAGTTGATGCATAGAGCATCATTGATTATTTGGGATGAAGTTGCCATGATTAAGCCGCCGCATCGAAAGTGTCTTGATAGGTCCCTACGGATATCATGGGATGTGCTTTGCCATTTGGAGGCAAGATCATGGTATTTGGTGGAGACTTGAGAGGTCCTTCCCGTGGTTACATCGTGGAACGAGAGCACAGTAACCGATGTTACCGTGCAAAGATCCTATCCGTGGGATCAAATAAGGAAAATTAGATTATCACGTAACATGAGAGCACGCTTTGACCCTTGGTTTTCTCGAAAACCGCTACGGATTGGAAATGGGGCTGAGGAAACGATAGGAGATGATTATGTTCGACCGCCCGATGACATTGTGATTCCATATAACGACACCGAGGAGGCTATCAAGACACTAATTGAATCTGTTTTCCATCGATGGAAGAAAATGCAAAATCAGCCACCTATATGAGCTCGCGAGCCATCCTATCCACTAAAAATGAACATGTTGATAGGCTCAATGCTACGCTGATTGAGCGGTTTCGGTGAGGAAAAAGGTTTACCACAGCTTTGACACTATTGTTGATGATCCTCACAATCACTTCCCTTTAGACTTTTGAACTCAATAACTCCAAATGGCCTCGCCCCCACATGAGCTGAAGCTAAAAGTCAATCATCACGTAATTCTTCTCCTCAATCTTGATCCCAACAACGGCTTGTGCAATGGCACAAGGCTCATGGTTAGATGTTTGCAAGACAATGCAATTGATGCTTTGAGATCGTTCTTTGGGCAGCACGTAGGCAAGAGAGTTTTATACCAAGGATACCGTTGTCACCCCTCGGATGATAATCCTCTTCCTTTTAAGTTCAAGAGAAAACAATTCCCCGTGAGGTTAAGTTTCGCTATGACCATAAATAAATCACGAGGGACAAACCATTCCTAATGTTGGGATCTATCTTCCGAACAGTGTTCTCGCATGGACAACTTTATGTTGGTTTATCAAGAGGGGTGTCTAGATCGACAACAAGAATTTTGGCAAAACCAAAAGTGGATTTGGATCCTACCGGGAAGAGCACGAAAAATATAGTTTATAGAGACGTCTTGAATTGGTGATTGATGGTATGTATACTCAAACCAGCTTATCAATTGCTGATTTTCTTGAGTCCATTCAGGCAACGTAGTAGCCAATGATTATGTTTTGCTTTCTCGTGCTATGTCCTTGCCAGGAGAGATGGTGGTGGAGGCGACCATGCCAATGTGTCAGAAAAATAAATCATCTGAAGCAAGCAGCGGCCGCCATCTCATTTTGCTTACAAATGTAAAAGATGATATATAGTCAAGGTCGGGTCTTGTAGCAGGGCCGATAAATCGAAAAAATAGGAATAGCGTGGTACATGTCGCGGCAAATGAGGGAGTCCTAACTCCATACATTTATTTTTAATATATAGTTGCTGAATTGTAATACAATGTTCTTGGTTTAAGGGTTCTCATTTGAGCCATGTGGGTGTGGGCGATGTTCTGACAAAGTGACAAGTGTTGATGAAAGTAAGTACGGATCATTTGATTAGATGTAATCTGAAGCAGTTCAAATCTGAAGCAATAAAGTAGTATGTACAGACTAAGGTAATCAGTGATTTCAAAGTTTTAAGTACTTAGATGGTTCATGTAACAAAAATCTTACATGTCTTCTTATATCTGGTTGCAAATTTAAGCTTCTCCAAAATTAAAACCGTAGCGTTAGCACGGGCATTATACTAGTAGGGGGAAGTTGGCAAGCTTCCCGATACCTCGGTAAAAAATCACCAGTGTCAACTTATCTACTCTTCTCGGTGGTTTGCATTCTCCAAATCAGAAGCTTTGTATTTACATTCATATATATCTTGTGCTTGTGCTTTGTGGAGTAGCTCTTGCAATTATTAGCTTGTGTAGCTTGTTTAGTTGTTTTGCTTAGTTTGTGTAGCTAAGTAATTTGAGCCTTTGGGTTAGGCGTGTGTCGCCTTGTCCATTGTGCATCTAGTGAGCTTAGGTTGGCTTTGTGCTTTTGCTCATTAGAATTGTGTAGGAGCTCACCCTTGTTTGAAGTACTAGTGCATAGGTTTGTGTGACCTTGCAATAGAAACGGTTAGGAGCTCAAGCTAGGCTTATCACCTCATTTGCTTTGTGGATCTTTTGTGAGGTGATTTAGAGTCATAGCTAAAGGGGTGAAGTCTTGGCTAAAAGAATAATTTCAATTCCGTATTATATTTGTTTAGCCAGCGCAATTAGTTTTAGAAAGGACTATTCACCCCCCCTCTAGTCCCCATCTCGACCCTACACCCATTCGTGTGTGCAAAGGAGAGGATTGAGGGGGAAACCCTTAGTCGCACGCTGCTAGTTGAAGTGGAGGTAGCCATACTTAAATAAGAGAGTCATCTCCACTTCCTTAGTGTGAGGAAGAGAAAGAGAAAGAGAAGCCCACACATGCTCGCTCGCCTCGCCGGGCGGCGGGGCGAGGCGAAGGCGCGGGCACACAACACCTGCGTGAATGGTCCACCAAATCCAGCTGCTCGCATTGCTGGAGCCTTGCCTCATTTTGCAGTTTTAGTTTTTGGTTTCTTGGCCTTCAAGTTTGCAGAGTCCTAAGAGGATTAAATGTAAGGAGTCCTAAAACAATTTAGATCATGATCAGGACACTGTTGACGGTCCTTATACTCTAGATATAACCATCAACTATTGCATGAAATGATACAAAACGGAACACAAACACTAGTTATAGGGTTTGATTCTAACGGATTCCACGAGTTTTGGTGCTTTCTCTTGTTTTGCAGGTTAGTAAGTTTTCAGTGAATAAAAGTATGTCAAATGATGATTTGGATTGCACCATTACAAAGAGCTTGTTGAGACGATCGAAATAGACATATTATTTGCCACACTTGGAGTCCAAAATCAAAAGATATGAATCACAACCATTGGTACAAATGAAAAGGATCTAGAAGACATGAGAGAACACCACGCCAAAGCCCGAGCCCACTTGTCATAAGGGCAGCCGGTTGGCCATGGGGTCATGGCTGGTCGGCCGTTAGCATGACATCACCAGCTTATAGAAGCTTCCTCCACCGACCTATGGGGTCGTGAGAATCATATGCAACCGCTTGATTTAAGTCGGTTTTTAGGTCGGTTTGATCCAACGACTCATATTCGTCCCTCAGGGCTATAAATAAAGAGGCAAACCACCCCCTGAAACCCTAATTCATTCATTATTCTTTTGATTAGATCAAGAGAGGGGTCCCTTGTATGGATCTATCTCTTAGGGTTACCTATTAGAAAAGATTCATTCTCATTAGATCTAATCTAGTTATTAGAAAATAAGGAGAGAGGAGAGATGAAAGATCCGATGAGAAGCCGGGATTGTCGGTTTCTAATTCTTCATCGAAGTTATATCTAGGTTCTTCATTTATTATTTATATATTTTCTTTTTTTAATTAAGTTTAGTTCTTATTATATTTTGCTTGCTTGATCTTTTGCTTTGGTATTGAGTGCTCTAGTCTAGGAACAAGATTAGAGTACTAAACTATAGTGTAGCGTGGTGTCTAGGCTATTGTTTACCGAGTTTGTGCCCAATCCTCTGGTTAGTTGTGGTAGCCCCAGAGGTGATAGCTCTGTCAAGCTTTTGTAATCCACCATGTTAAGGTTGGTGTTTCGTAGAGCTTTTTGGCAGCCTTCCCCCGATCACTTCTTCCTAGTCTTTATCGAGGATTGGAAATGTACTGTTGCTCCAGAGTAAGTGAAGTATAGTATCCTGGCGTTTGTTAGATAGAATAACTTAGAAGACCTTAGATATTTCCTCTCTACTACCTAATTTATCATTAGTTATTCTTTAGCGATCTTGTTTCTTGCTAGTTCAATTCGCGTTCCCCGTGGAAATCGATACCTTGGAATACTCTTAGGTGAAAGCTACAACTGTATCCGTGTGCTTGCAGATTTTTCTGTGTGCGTTAATTTATATTAACAGACACGAGGTCAACTGGATAGGACTATATATAGAAGCAGACCACTACCCACGCCAAAATGCGTCGAACATATCTAGGTTTATGCCTCTTCTCGTTGTTGTGCCGACATTGTAACTTTTCCAAAATTGTTCGCTTGTATGCACTAGCGATCGGGTGAGCTGGTGTTTGGCACCCTTCTCTTTGTGATCCGACGGTGGAAGAAGGAGAATATGATTTTTGGGAAGCGCTCTTCACTTGACTGCTCCCAAGTTCTCCACAATGTCTCACCTTCCAAAGGCTGCAACGACACATCATCTTCGCCGTCGCTAGGCTCGCGAGGTCGTCAATGAGAATGTTCCACTTCCGTTGGTCGACAACATCAGCATCGTTACAACCTCATCACCATCTACATCTCCACCACCATCGACCATGTCTACAATCGGCAAGTATAATATTTCTGGTGCACGGTTGGTGTTTCTTAGCGCCATCACTAGAATTGGTATATCTTAATAATTCCATCCAGAAACTCCAGGTGGTATTGCAATGTCTACAGTGTAAGTCCATAAATGCACGTAAAGTAATCTTGTGAAGTATCACATTTCCTCGAGGAACGGTTGTGTAAAGGTCTATTAGCTAATTCACCTAGGATAAAAGAAGACGCACAATGGGTAGCAAGGTTTCTAAAGATAGGGATCCTAAGGATAACAAGAAGAGAGATAATGAGGGGTTGTTACCACCTGCCGCCCACCTCACTAACATACATGTACGAGGCAAACAATGGTAGCCTCTACCTTAGAAACCATGTCTATGCTACCGACTACTACTCTACTATTGATCGTGGGTTATCCCATCTCTATCGTGGGTCCTATACTACAACTTCTAGAACACCCCCAAGTATGTAGCTACATTTTTTATATAATAGACATGCTTTAACTCGTCTCAATAGAGATGTAGGCACGCTTTACAAAAATCATATTAGAAGCGTCTTCGTATGAACCATGTCAGGCCCGTAGAGATCATTTTTGTAAGCGCATATATTAGATGAATAGACGTTTCATAGACATGATAGATGCTTGTCTAGACACATTGATACGCTTTTATAGATGCACTTATAATACATGTTTATTAGTGTTGTATGTTTAGGACACTTGCGAGCCGGGATGGATGACGAACCTGTAAGTAACTAGTAACAAAACTAACTTAAAGTAAGAGCTCACCACCATAGAAGAACACAAACCATTTGTTGTCCAAATAGACTAGGTTCGCTGAGGTACAAGCAAAGAGGATGTCGATATTCCTGGCACTCCTTCACTAAGCATACTCGTGGCCACAGGTATACTAGAGGATGTAGATGACAACCTCTGTATTTCTCCTCCTTTCTCTACCTCACACACTCCTACACTAGGTAGCTGTGAGATTTGCTAAAGGCCGCGACGGTACAGCAGGCTCGAAGCTCTTTGGAGAGGCGGCACCCGGAGGCTAGCGTCTATCATGTGCTCCCGAAGGGCACCGCATGCCAGGGGCACCACAGCCAGAAAGGGACGCGATGTCACGTGTACGAGAACCTCTCCTAGTGCACAACTGCTTCGTCATGCAGCTCAGGAGAAAATCTGACGTGTCATCTTGCTCCCTTGCCTTTCTTAGTAGTGATTGAATTGTGATTGATATTCATCTCTCTTGCCGGACACCAGTATAATCATCTCTACACTTGTATTTATATATTCTTAGTTGATATACTTGTATAGTGATAGCACCAGTTGCAGCTAAAAGTAATTAGTTGTATCTCTCTTGCCATAGAGATCGTAATATTTTAGAATTGATTGGATAGGTGGCTTGCAGCACAAGGTAGGGCTAGGGGAAAAAAAAAACTTGCTTGTACATTTTGTTATACTAACCACTTTGCTCCGTGCTTTCTAGAATTTTAATTTAGGTCATTTACCTCTTCTCTTGCCATTTAGGACTTTTGGACACATTTACCTCCTCTCTAGCCATTTAGGTCTCTCACGGGTTATGTTTTCACCAATGGTGGTTGTGCTATTAGCTTCAAAGCAAGTGTGCAGCCTGCAGGCTATTGTTGCTCTATAGGTTTGTAAGTAATGAGCGAGAGGTGGGATATGTGATAATAGATGGTTGGCTATAAATTAAAAATTTAAATTGGCAGAATAAAATTCTTTTTTTTTAAAAAAATCCTTAGGTAGCTTGGATTTAGATGCTCACATACGAACAAGAATAGTGTTTTCAAGAAAAAAATTTATGGTATTCAATTGCGATAGACCGACAACAAGGGTTGTTTGTCATAGCTTCTAACCCGACTCCGGAAGCTATTTCTCATCGATGCCAACAAACAGGTGAAGGGGACACCGCTCCGCATGTGTGAAGCTGTTTTGTGGGCCCTAGCAAAAAGCCTCTTGTCCATGCTTATGAGCAAGACAAAGACAACGTAGTAACTGAGGCCCACTGTTGGTCCATGGTGGGGCAAAGACATCGACAGTGGTCGAGCAACGCCGTTGAGGGCTTCCGGTATTTGAGGGCCACAAGGCCATCGACGCGTAATGCCCGTAAGTCGCAGGAGCCATGCAAGTTAACGAGCTCTGTGTTTTTCGTCCAACCTTAGCCCGTGAGGCCTCTGGTGTATAGGAGCCGCGATGCTGTTGGGGCAGGGCAGAGGAAGAACATCGGTGCGGTGGTCGGACTAGAGGAAGACTTTGGGAAGATCACGCGAGCAGAGTGGTGGTCCTCGCGAGTCTTGAACAGATAAGAAGAGACACGAAAGAAAAAAAAAATATTGATATTAAATTATGGACATTTTGTCTTTTTTATCTAGTATTAGGAGCTGTTTTTATCAAACATGTTAACAAAATAGCTCATCAACTCCGCTCATGAACATAAAAGACAAATTAAAAGGGAACATAGAAGACACATATACCCTTATTTTGTTTTCTAACAAGATGATACCATGAATGTGATTAATTTTTTCTAGGCTCCACAGCAGCTTGACCGATTACAAGAACGAAACACATTGGGAAGGACCGTGATTAGCGGATCGCATCCTGGCGATCCCGCGCCGCCGCCGGCGACCGGCCGCCACACATCCTCCAGCCATGACCACCGCCACCACAGCCCTCCTCCTCTCCACCCCCTAACTGCAGAAGCTCCTCCAGTCCTGCCATCGCAAGGTTGCCGCCGCGACTGCGCCATCTCCAGTCCTCGCGACGGTCCACGATCGCGCCGCCATGACCCCTGGCTCCGGGAGCCGTTCCTGGGCAGACATGGCTGACGAGGAGGAGGAGGAGGAGAGGGTCCTGGCAGCAGCAATCCAGATCGCCCGGCCCCCAGGTGATGGCCCGTCGATGAGTCCCTGCTCGCCTCCGCCCTGCGCTTCGTCGAGGAAGATGAGGACACTGCCTCCGTTGGTGGCCCGGCGGTGCATTCGCCCGGGAATCCCTTGGCCGTGGTCCTGAGTTGAGGCTCGGTGACTCGGAGGATTCTCCGACTCGGCTCGAGTGCCGCCGTCACCACCGGAGGTGCTGTTGACGGCCCGGCCCGACCGCCTCAGCCCCCAGCCGCCGCAGCGCCCTCGACGTCGCCGCTCCCGCGCCACCGCAAGAGCGGAAGCGTCGTGGCGGGCGCTGGTCACCACAGCGGTCCGCGTCCGTGTCCCAGCGCCCGGGTCGCTCGCCGCCGTCCCACCTCGCCCGGGGCCGCGGCACCCCGACTCCGAGGGCTTCTTTCATGTGGAGAGTCGACGGCGTGACGTGTGCGCTCGCCCGCCCGAAATCACCGAACTGTGCCTCGGAGTTGGTGGGATTGTGCTTCAACTCCTCCGTGACAACCATGTCGGGCGCAATGCACCTTTCCGCCCGCGGTGCCTTTCATGTCGGCGGGAAGGACACCGCGGACGCTACGCCCACGTGACGTGCGGCCGGGCAAGCGGCCACGCGAGCGCCGGTCTTCACCGCCTCCGGGAGCCACCACGCGGCCCCCTCGACGATCCCCAGACGCGCCTCCAGTCCCCCGCCACGACGACCAAAGATCAGCTCCATTGTGGTACCACCTCCGCCACCTCCACCGCCGCACCGAGGATTGTCGCCCGACCACCGTGCAACGTCGACACGTATGGTGGGCGTGACTATGACGGCGGGGGAGCGCCCCGACCTGTTCGTCCACCTCGGGAGGGGCATGCACCCCCCCTCCGCCGCCCCTCCACCGCCACCCCCCTCCGCGGTCGGATGATGATGAATCGTCGTTCGTTCGGCGGGCCTCGCCAGATTTTCGGGCGCGACCGAGGGACGGGAGCGCCGGCGGCGTGCCACCACTCCCTCTCGCCGCCTCCTCCACCGCCACCCCCTCGCAGATGGGAGGCGTCTTGTCGCGTCGCTCGGCGGGAGGTGCCGCCAGGACGGTTGGGGGCGCGACCCGGGGTTAAGGCGTCGCTCGGCGCGACCACCCCTCACCGGGACAGATGGGAGCGTCAACCGGCACGACCACCACCGCAATCAGAGCAGGCGGGTGATCAGGGTATTGGCGCCCCCCCACCGGAGTTCGACCGTGCCAACACTCTTCTGCGTGCGGCGAGCCGGGAGCTCCGGCCCATTATTGTGGTTCCACGATCACCTGAGCTGCAAAATGAGGAAGACATCCTGGGTCAAGCGCTGGTTGGGATGGTGGGCGGTCCTCGATCTTCCGCCCCCATGTCCACCACCATGGTATATGACAACCTGCGGACTCGTTTCGACATCAGGGCTGATGACATCGACGTTCGGCGGCACGAACCGGAGGATTTCCTGGTGCACTTCAGGAACATGGCTGATCGCCAGCGGGTTCTACATGCTCCCGGGGCGCTACCGACCCGCTTATCTGGCGCCCGGCTGCGCGCGTCGCCGATCCGCCTACGCAGCCTTCCGGTTTCGGGTGTTGGTGGGCATTCGCAGGATGCCCGCGCACGCTCGGAACGTGGTGTCCGTACAGGCTGTACTTGGTCTGTCATGCACGAGAATCCAGCTTGCTAGGCCCCGGGAGGTGCCCACGGACGATGACAGGGAGCTGTTCGTTACCGCTGGTGTTGGCACCCGCGGTACATCCCGACGAGCAACTTATCAACATCCGGGAGCCCCACATTGGGGCAATGCGACGAGGTGTCAAGTCAGCTCTACCTTCTCCGGCTTCGAGTTTTGGAATGCCAGGGACCTACGCCCGATCCCAGCCATGGGGCTACTCGGGCCGGTGACCACCGGGAGCCACGGCGACGACGCTGCGGACCCTCACGCTGACCGCCGTGATCACCGTGGGATACTCCCAAATTCTAGGCGTGACAATGGGCGCCCGGACGAAAAAGATGATGGCACCAACCACCCTACAAGGCGCCGAATCCAACGTGGGCGCCATTGCTCGCCCCTATCCGCCACGCCTCGGTGATGCCCGGAGTCGGTGTGCGCTCCGCTTCGAGGACCGGTGGACACCTTCCTCGTCGCCGCACACACCCAAGTCGGGGTTCCCGGCTCGCCGGTGGAGCCTTCCTTGGGATGCTAGAGTGCTCTACCTCCGATGGCGGGCTGCCGTCCCGGTCAAGGCGTACTCAAGACGCCGCCACGAGTCCTCTCCCTCTTCCGCCGGGATCTTTGTGCACGCCGGCCATGTCCGATGTCTGGCCTGGATCGCCCGGTGAGCTGCGGCTTCGTCGGGCTTTCATCAACGCCGCTCCACACTTGCTTGAGGATGGGCGCGGTTCCGCAGCTTTGTTCAGGCGCCCCCACGGATTGGTGGCGGGATCTAGTGCGGTGGAGCTCATTGGTGTTCCGCCCCACATCCCGCGTGGATGCACCGGCTGATTGGTGGAGTGAGCTCGCCGACGGGCTCCTTTCGCGAGGAAGTTCCACGGCCAAGAGGTGGCGTCATAGCACCAGCGGGAGGAGGGGGTCACGCCACCTGTGTGCTAAATGCGGGGCTGTCGGGCACCTTGCAGCAGCCCCCCCACGTTCAAGCGCCGGCGCAAGAGACGGAACCGACGGGCGCGTGCGAGGGGGACGCAGCGTGCGCCAGCGGCTCGAGTCGCTAGTGTCGTCGGCGCCGCCCTCATCCGGGGTGAGTACGGCCGTGCCCCCCCTGACTGCCGGTGGCTCCGGACACCACGGCGCCCGGCGCTGGCCCCTACGCCGCCTTCAACACCGCGGACACCGCGGCCGCCCTCCATGTCGGACGTGGGCGACTTCGTCGACTCCCCTCCTGCTGCCCCTAGAGCAGCCGTTGGTGGCCTCACCACCTCGCCCGCGCATCTCACGGGCGCGGGAGACGTGGCGCCAAGGCGGAGTGACCGCTTGGCGGCAAGTCCGCCTTCCGGGATCCCAACTCAACGCCGCTCGACGTGTCCTCCTTAACAAATGGGAAGGGTGGGGCGGAAGGTGCTTCATCTCAAACCCCGGACTCCACCGTTGCTAAGAGATTCTAAGTTCATTTCGGTGGTAATGTCCCACAAAGACAAGCGGGACATGGTGCAGATCCTAGTCCCCCATGGCCGCTATGGCTGGAACCGCCTTGACGACGGCGACGAGCCTTAGGGCCGGTGGTTTTCTTCTCGAGTCGCCAAATAGGTTTCTTTCTAAGTACAACTTGTTAGCTCTACCGCTCTAGCCGGTGCCTAGCCGGTGCCTTTGTTAGTGTGTCGCCTAGTATACCTTTGGCATCTCGCCACTTGTATGTATAGGATGTAACTAAACTATCCCACTTCTCTTAATGCAAAACGGGCAATGTCCCGGTTTCGAAAAAAAAAAAAGAATGTGATTAATGTTGATTGACCGTTAAATCAAAATCAATTGATGTAAAACGAAATTTTATCCTCAGAATGCATCATATTTGAGGATAAATTTTGAATGTTAGAATGAATTATATTACAAGACCGAGAGTATACTCCACAAGTGAAGCAGAGTAGTACCAAACTTCCATTCACATCCTCCACTTTAATATATCTACGACGACGGCAGTATGTGTTCTTCATGCGCAGGATCTTGACGTCCTTGGTCGTGTCCACGATGCCGTTCATCAGCTCCATGTAGCGCGCCAGCACCAGCTGCCCGCGCACAACCACCTTGTCGTACTCCGCTGGGAGCTGCTTCTCTGTCTCCGCCGTCGTCGGCGCCCTGGTCATTCTCCAAGGTCGGTGGCGGAATGTCCTGGCCACTATTGTTGTCAAAGCCGGCCGCAGTCAGGCGTGGAAGTGGTAGTGGAGCTCGAGCAGGTGCTTTTGCTTGGTGAAGTCCGGGCTGGCCGTGGAGCTATAGGTTTTGACACACGTCCTTGATGAAGCGGTCGAGGCGGCAACCCGCTAGGAGGCTAGGAGCTGTAGCGGAGCTGGTTCTCCAGCATCATGGCGCCACGCAGCGTGGCTGTCCCTGACGACACCACCGCATCCGTGGCTGCTGCCTCGTCATCCTGTTCATAACGACCGTGGAGGAACTCGAGTAGGAAGCATGTACGTGTCGACGGCCATCATCCATGCCAGTGTCTCATTGCTGAGCTCCAGGATCCTGCAGGTCGATAAGGTGACGAATGAGCGAGGACAGGGCGGCCTGTAAACACATGCACGCAATGTTTTGTGTGCCTAGGCAGTGTCAGGAGATGTTTTGGGAATCCAGAGATGCAAGAATAGATCGAGATGATAGCAAATATCGAGGGAGGTGTCACTAAATGAGGAACCTGACAAGGCAGTCTGGAAGTTGGAATCCACAGTGAAGTTCTCCACAAGAAACATGTACAGGAAGTCAGGAGGGAAACGTCGACAGAGAAGCTGAAGGAAACGATGCAGCGATGGTGATATTCAATTAAGCTGTCGATGCTTTTCCATGACTTCATCAAGGATATAAAAACACAGATTTTAGATGTTTCTGTTATGTTTGGTAACTGATCTTGGTGTTTCTTTTGCATAGTAGGTTGGGGTGTGTTGCGGGGCTTGAGAAAAAAGGTGGTAGAAACTCTGTTTTGTTTTTTTTTGAGCTTGTGATCTTTTATTGGATAGCTTGAATGAAGAGATAACCATCACAATTACATGTGGTGGACTGGTGGTGATATGCACACCCTCTCCTACTCAATGGCATGCAAGTGGAGGTAACCTCTTGTTGCATCATGAATCTCTGTTCTCGTACAACCACCGTATTATATGCAATGAGATCAACAAAACAATGCTGATGCTGAATGTGCTTACTATCAGGAACTCGGTAGAAACAAATAGTAACACAGTAGGCGACATACCAATTCCACCACACTATTTCTCGCTTGCAACCCAAACACCACCAGTAACTTCCTTGATAATAGACACTGCAAAGTGCAAAAACCACATCAAATACTTTTTGGGCTTCTGCTAAAACTGTTACTTTTTGGAGCATATAAGGAGAGGATCTTTCTACCTTTGATTAATATAGTTTCAGTTTATGAACTTTCAGTTTTCTGCAATGTTCCTTCAATTGCTTATTGCAATTGTAGACTTCTAGTTGTTCAAGTGAAGGAGGGAGACCCTCCTTGGGCAATGACCGTATGCCAGGGCATGTGTCAATCAGTAATACCTTAAGGGAATAAAGGCGATATAATCCTGCAGGCAGGGACTCAAGACTCGGGCAGCTCTTAAAATAGAGATTTTGGATGTTGGTAAGTAGCTGGAGTGCTTGCTCTTGCTCTTCTGTGAACCTCTGCATCCGCCTATCATATTGAAAAACATAATGTGTGGAGGTTGACAGAGAGGTGGTCGCAGATGGGATAGACAAGAAGTTCAGAAATGTTATCAATTCTCAGGTCCTCCAATTTGAATGAACCATTCAACTCTGTCCTTGCTACTCCTGAGATCAGCTCAGCTGTTACTTTAGAGTACTCATCATGACGGTTGACAACAACTAGTTTCGTCAGGCATTGAGTGATGAGAGGATCAAACCCGTCAACATTCAAATTATTACAGTCAACTATTTCCAGATGGGTAAGGCATCTGAGATTTGAGAGCATAGCCATTGTCTGCAAGCTCTGTACATTTCTAAGAACGAGGTCTTTGAGGAATATAGGAAAAGGACACTGGAAAGTTGCTTCTTCCATGAACCACCACGACAATAAGCTGTCACATCCCTGCAGTCGTAATGATTCAAGGGATGTGAGGTGCCTTAGTCCTCCATCCTTTGGATCCAGAAACAACTTCCTGCAGTTGCAGATCTCTAACTGGCGCAGTGAAACGGAAAGATGTGGTGGGAGTAAGAGCAATCCTTCTTCATTCCCATCCTCCTTGTCCATATCATTTGTGTTGCACAATCTTGTTATATTTGGACAATCAGATATCTCCAAGTAGGAAAGATCGGTGAGACAGTTGAGAAGCTTTGACAGTTCTTTTCCCATGATAGAGCAGTCATAAATCATGAGTGATTTAACAGGTAAGAAAATAGCTCCCCCCAGATTAGAATCAGATAGCACACTGCCACAATACTTTATATCCAGATTAGAATCAGATAGCACACTGCCAAAATACTTTATATCCAATTTTCTCAAGGACGTTAGATTTTGGAGACCTGTCAATGAAAGTGAGGTCTTGCAAACATATAGCTCTTCTAGTTTATGCATATTGTGGAATGCCAGAGCTCCATCGTATGCATCAACCACTAACTCCTTACTATTATAGGAGAAGTAGCCATTTGTAGTTTTGACTCTAACAAGATCTATTGTAGAAGTATGCGGAAGGGGAGGTAGAGACAACTGTGGGCAGGCCTCTATCACAAGCTCACGCAAATTGGGAAACCAAGTCATGTTAGAATCTTCTGTGGAAGAGCTAATGCAATGTGACAATGGTAGTTCGCTAAGTTTTGGACAATTTGAAATAGCAAGTTTTTTAAGCTGATGAAACAAATGCCGAACACCTGCTCCAACCCATTTTTCAAGTTGCGGCATATCAGCAAGCTTAAGCACCATTAACTTTTGAAGCTTCCATCAGTGATTTGTCCAAATTCTGTTCCAAACTGATGAATTGAAGAAATGTTCTCCATTTTGAGCTCCATGAGATCTGACATTTGCCCAAAAGGTGGAAGTGTTTTCCAAGAAATACCATGTAGATGAAGGGATTTCAACATTTTAATGGATGTTTGAGTACGCAACCAATATGGACATGTTGATCCTCCATGATCTTTAATGCAAAGCTCTCTAAGATTCGGATGTGGCCTAAGACTCTCAAGAACATCTTCCACTGTTGGATCCCTGTTAGGCCACTGACTGTTCCAGACTAGTTTCAACTTATCAAGTTTCCCTTTCAAAATCAGTTTAGCTGAATCAGCATCTCCCTTTGTTTTGACATTTTCAAGATTGCATATGCTTACTGACCCTGTGAGCTCTGTCAGCTCTGACAATTCATGCAGCTCAAATCCAGTTGTCTCTTTTCTAACTTTGAATTTTCTCAACTCTTGTAAAAATTTCAGTTTACCGACCTCAGCAATTTTGCAGTGCAGATCTTTGTTAGCAAGAAGATGACGCAAATTGATAAGGTGGCTCATGTCTTTAGGTAAACTAGAATCAGGACCCCACCCCTTCAGATCCAAGAACTCCAAGTGATAACATCTTGTGACTGTGTTAGGCAAAGAAACGACTGAATCAAATGGTACTTGAATTTTAAGATAACGAAGGTGGATGAGTTTTGAAAAGCCTATGCAGTAAGGGGTTTGAAGGTAATGTAACTAAGCTTAGAACACGCAGGGCTCTCAATTCTTGAGAAAAGTCTTCAAAAATTTTATCAAAGATAGCATTAAATTTTCCAATAAACAACAATGTACGTAAATTTCCAACATCTACTATTTGTTTCAGTTTACCTATTTCCTTCCTAATGTTTTCATAAAACTCTGATTCCTCACTGTAGGTGTTGCTATCTTGAGCATTGAAAGATATATGACGGACTGCTGATTGGATGCTTTCACATCTAACATTCGAGCAATCTATTCGAATGCATTCATGTGATGAAATGTATGTTGCTAATTCATGGAACAAACCATGCACGGTATAGTATGAATATGCTTCTTTATTAACTTTACTGAAGATGCCACTATCCACTAATGTGTTCAGATTTTCGAGCCCTACTTGTTCAATACTAGTGTTTGTACCATTTGAATCAATCATTCCTAGAACCATCCACATATTAATCAGCTCTAAACAATCAACTCGTAATCCTCAGGGAAAAGAGCACAAAATTCAAAGCACTTTTTTAGATGAAAAGGAAGATAGTAGTAGCTTATCCTCAGTGCTGGCATGATGTCATCGTCACCCTTCTGATATTCCCACTCTTTTCTTTCAAGAACTCTAATCCAGTGCTGTTGTGTGAGATCCTTCTTCAACAATCGACCAACAGTTCTGGCAGCAAGAGGAGAGCATTTCAGTTTTTCTACAATTTTTCTTCCAATTTGAAGTAAACCCTCATCCTGCTCTGTTCTGTAGTCATCAAATATGCATGCAAGAAAGAACTTCCAGAATTCTTTAGGCTCCAAGCCAGCCAGAGTTACTGGATTGGTAGTTTTCACCAATTCTGCAATACTTTGGAATCTTGTTGTAACTATAATCATGTTGCCGTCTGATTCTGCCTTTGTGAATGGAGCTAATATTGTTCTCCAATCGAGCTCACTTTTGCATGCCCACATATCATCCAAGACGACTAAACACCTTTTTGACATCAATCTTTTTTCAATTAATTTTTGAAGTTGATCCAGATTTGTTGGTTCCTGTGCTCTGCTTCTGCCATCACTTTCAGTGGGAGGTAGGCACCTGAAAATTTCCTGAGAGAGCCCGTGCACACTAAAATTAAGTGACACACTAATCCAAATTATGATGGAGAAGTGTTCTTGTATTCTTGGATCATTGCACAAAGTCTGAATCAAAGTGGTCTTTCCAATGCCAGGAGGGCCCACTATAGGAAGAACCGAGAGTCTTTTGAGACGATATTCACCAGCAGTCATGTCATTTGTAATTTTATTGAGCAAGGTCCTCCTCCCAAACAGCTTGACCTCTGTAAACATTGAGGTGGTAACAGGCCGTCTCAGAGCAACTGTGCTGTCATGCACAAGGCTGGAGATGTTTAGATTTAACAGAGCCAAGACAGGATCACATAGATCTTGCATGCGCTCTACCAACAACTTGATTCTGTTGGACATGTTCACTCTATTGAAAACAGGCCTTGGTGGGCTTTTTTAATGATGTGTACATCTTCATCACCACTGGGATCATCACCATGAGTATGTTTAGGTCCATGTGAACATGAGCAGCATGAGAACCATTTGCCAATAAAATGGCGACTAACATGGCGAGCATGAAGAGCAGGACCAACGATGACACCATGAACCTCTGCAGCAGCATCCTGGGTGTTATATAGCTTATCCTGGATGAGGAAATAGTCCAGTTCATCCAGCATATCCTCTGCCTGATCAGCTGTGTTGCTTAGCTGCTGCAGGAGCACCAGCAAGCCCTGGTTGTCCCTCACATCTCTCTTCTGGGCTTCATGCAGCATGCCATGTGTGTACCACAGCTTTCTTTTGATAGCTTCCATGTTGTTACTGAGCTCAGAGCTTGCGACCCATGCTTCCACTAACTTGCTGGACAGCTTGTTTAGCACCTTCCCGAGGAGCCAGTTTGCTGTACCAAGAGCAAGCTGCATTATGCTTAATAGAGACAGGGCAGTGGTATCCTTCTGGTGTCAGTAGTGTTTTTCTTCTGCAGTCAAAGAACCTGCTAAACAGTAGGAATTGATGTAAAAATGCAAACATCAAATAAACAAGATCTAGTAGGAGAAAAATTGAAATAAGGAGTCTTCAAGTTTGCCACAATCAGAAGATTCTGAAATCAACAATGTTCAGGAAATTTTAAATCATGACTCATAAGAAAAAGTTATGCAACAGTGCCTTCAATAAACTGATTGTACTTTGCATTCTGAAATCAGGTTCATGAAACCTGATAAATGTTCTGCATATTTGAAGTCACTAATTCGTGAAAATCAAGGGACAACTTAAACAGTATACAAAAATATGAGTGCCCCTAGGTTTTTTGTTGTGTTTAGTCATTGTTTTGTGCTGTTCCACTTGAGTTTCTTTGGGAGGTCCTGTTTCTGTCCTTTCTCAACAGGCCGTATCGTTCTTTGCCCTTTTTGTTTCTCTCTTCAGAAAGTTGGTAGTTGTGGAACCCCGGTGTTACCCTAGTCGTGTATCTGAAATTCAGTTTTTACTCTTTTCTGTCGTCTATAAAATCATGTCAAAGCTCTTGCCGCTAAAAAAAAAAAAAACAAGAGTACCATGCATTTTCCTTACAACACCATAAAAAAGGGAGATCTATAGATAACCTAATTTCACAAACCATGACAGCTAGTTTTATTCTAGCATATTTGAGATGTGCACCAAGTTATTTGTTATAAATTGTTACCCAAAGATTACAAAACTATGTTCTCAGTACTAACTGGAAAGACATGAAAGAAAGGACTGTGATAACCAAAAAGGTTCTAGTAATTGAAAAAGGAAAACTTCCAGGATCTAAAAACAAGTAGAAGAATCTCCTATACTAACCCAAAGGTGGTTACAATGGATACCTTCAGTGAACTACCAGAGTGCTCGGAGATGCCATAGGAGAAGAAAAATTCCACTTCTCTTGCTCATGCCAGTGCCAACTGCCAACAGAAAACTCTGTAGTGGGGAAGACAAAAGGATCTACTGGTGGTCGCCATGCTAGTTGAGATCTGAGTAGAGGGGTGATGCACCGTGGAATTAACCTACTGCAGGACAAGTGAAGTGGGTCCTGTAAGCTGTCAATGCCAAAAATGGTATCTTCAAAAAGAAGCAGGTCAAACATGAATATTTTTTTTTTGTAAGGTCCTCAGACATGAGGAGGGAAAGCACCAACGTAGGCAAGGTAAGGCCCACCGATGATAGAAGAAAACTATTTGATTGATACTCCTTTATTTTGCTTGCTTTGGCCTGTCATGATTGACCCTTGCAACCCCCACCCCCCACCCACCCCCTCAACAAACCAAATAAAAATTGAAAAGTGCCTCATTCAACGAATCAAACACTCCCGATTTTCTTTTGAGAAATACACAGCTTGTTAATGCAATAAATTTTCTCATAGGGACTAAGTTCTCCATTTCTATAATTCATCTCTACCTCACAGAATAATCTACACAGACATTTCAATAAAAACACGAACAAAATCGAAGACAGTGGTAAATAAATTACTCAACTAAATATCAGCTAAAGCCCAAAATCTTCACCACATTAAGCATAGCATCCCCATTTCACCAATTCTTGGAAGAATCAATCCCCAAAAAAAAGTTGTATGGAAACTGAAATGGATGCATCGTCCGCGCTGGCACGAGAACGAATCGACCCAGCTGCTGCAGCCTGCGGGGGAACACCCATTGCCATGGAGGAGAGAATCGAGAGAAGGAAAGAGTCGATGCAAGATTTCGAATCGACTCTTACTAAATAAGAAAAAAAAAGACAAATATGCATATGAGTATATAATATAGCTCATGAACTCGGTATATTAGCGGGTATGGACCCGTCGGGTACAGGTATGGAATGAAATCCGTATCCATGTGCTTTCGTGGGTAACCCGACGTGTACGGATTTGACCTGGCGGGTATGGGTATGGGTGACTAGTATCCATCGTGGTACATACCGCGGCCATTGTGATCCAGAGCCCACATGTCCGATGTTATTAAAGATGGGTCCAACCCGTTAAGGCTAACCGCACTTTCGTCATACTTTAATTTCATCCTCTAAAGGGAATATTTTATCTTGGTCATCAAAATTCTCTCCTCCGTATCCAGTTTTCCCGCACTCATCGGGTGGATCCCACTTGTCGATTAATTTACTTTTTCTCTCCCCTACTCCCATCGGCCTCTTTTCCCGCTTTTAACCTCGCTCCCTCCACCCGCCCGCACGCTGACGAACACGCCACCCGGCGCACCACCACACATCGCACCCAGCCCCTGGCCAATCGCCACCATGGCTATGACCACCGCCGCCCATGGCGCGCCCTAAACTTTGGCGGAGTCGAGGGGCGTCGCACATGAGGCTCGCCCATGGCGCGTTGTCCCCATAGTTGAGCTCGGCCACGACCCACCGGGAGGTGCGACGACGGGAGCGTGCCTAGCATGTGGCCCCGCAAGCGTGCCCGGGCCGAGGGATGAAGAGTCGACACGGTCCCTCGCGGGGGACCTCGGGTGACGGCGGCGAACCTCATGGTGCCCCGGCGGGTCCCAAACTCTCACACCGCGCTGCTCCTCTTCCTGTCCCACACACACTACCCGCCGGGCCACGACACGCGTGGTGGAGGCCCGTCGGCTCGGGTGGCAGCGAGGTGCGGCCTCGGGCCTGAGGGATCTTTGGCGGTCGAATCTGGGGTATCTCCGGCAGGCGAGGACCTCCGGGCGGGCACATGGACGGCCTCCTCGCGGGACGACGGCGGCCCCAGCTCCGTAGCGGCGGCGGCGGGGCACTTGGGCGACGATGGCGGATCCCGGGCCGCCGCGGCTCCTCTTGCGGCGGCGCTCCTCATCATGGCGGTGCTCGCGTATTGGGGCCCACGACGGGCGGGACAAGCTTGGGCGGACACACCGCCGCCGATCGATGGGCGGTTGCGGCGCTCCGGCTCCCGCAGCGGGTGGCAATCGGGCACACATGGACGACGGCGGCCCGATCAAGGCTGGACGCCAGCGTCGTCCTCCTGCGGCTCCTCTCATTGCTTGGGCGGCCCGGGGACGGCGCGGCGCGCTCCTTGGGCTCCACCCGCCACGCTGCCGCTTACGGAGGAGACACCAAAGACGCTGGAATCAGTACCACGCCGCGGCGAACGAACGACATCCTGTACTCGCTGCAGCTCAATGGAACGCCATATGGTACTCGAAAGTGCGTGGTCGCGTGCATCGCGGTGCAGATAGCCTAATAAACCACTACTGTCATTCTTTTTTAATTTGCATTCCACTCTATTCAGTCGCCTTTACCATACTCCTCAATCTCATTAAAAATGTCGCCCGGAAAACATGTCTGTGAGGGGGCACGATTTCCTAACGACGCTTTCCATAGGCCGAGGGAGTACGCTTTTAGATCCATTTTAGGGGGGATGTAAGGTGACACATTAGATATTTCAACACACAATTGAAGTACTAAATATGGACTAATTACAAAATAAATTATAGATTCCATAAGCTGTGAGGCTAATTTATTAAGCATAACTAATCCATCGTTAGAGCATCGGTAGCAGTTTAATCTAATCATAGCCTAATTAGTCTCATTAGATTGGTCTTGCATTTACATGCTATCTGTGTAATTAGTCTTTTTTTATTTCGTCTATATTTAGTGCTCCATGCATGTGTCGACACATTTGATGCGACACCCAAGACCTAAAAACAAAAGGTATATGATGGTTTGTGTCCAGCAAAGCGAAAGGGCTGGGACCTAAAATTTCCCCTTCTCCAATAGAGGACGCAATCAGAAAGCCCATACCACCGCCCACCTCTTGCTTCCTCACCTTCTCACCACGGCAACGGCGGCCACGTCGTACCACCACAGCCACGTGGTGCGTCACTCCTGAAAGAAGTACGAGGGAAGATCCGACTTGGTGGACCTCCAGCATTTGAAAACCTTTGAAATGTATGGGTTTGTACCCATGCATTTGGAAATCATGACTCACAATGCGCAGAGTAAAAAAACTGTTATAACAGTCGCGTTCGTAGTCATGAATAGCCTGGAAAACTGAGGAAATAGATGATCACTGGACTATGAGAATGAGGATAATGGGAACGTTGATGATGGTTATGGAATTGGATGGTGACGATGGACTATCATGAGAATGTTATAATAATGATGATAATAATAATGATAATGTGGGTTATTAGGTTAAGCATAACTTATTACTAAATAAATGCTAAAACGTTGACTTATTAAAATGCTAATGCAGTAAACCAATGTCATCCTTTTGAGCCTCATAACCCCATGTTATATTTTTTGAGTTCGAAATGAACTCGCTCTTGCTATTTCCCCTCTCCTCAGGAAAAGCTTAGGCTTGTGATCAACCAGTCAGTTGGGGCCTATGGAGTCTACACCAGAAGATCGAAGTGCTTCCCATTGTTTGTTGTCTAAGGTTATAATCTCTTATATTATGTATGTTGTATAAAGCATTGTTTGTTTGATACTACCCTTTATTGTGCTTGAAGAGGAGAGAGAGAAGGTCCAAATAGCAGTGCCAAACATTGTGTGCGAAGCATTGTTTGTTTCATACTACCCTTTATTGTGCTTGAATAGGAGAGAGAGAAGGTCCAAATAGCACTGCCAAACATTGTGTGCGATGTCGACTTCCCAAAAATATTTGGCACCAGGTCACGTAGAAGCATTAATGCTTCGACCGAGTCATGGAACCCAGACGCGCTGTGGCGGCCTCGCGAATCACCTCAGTCACGGCCAAGCAGCGTGGATCTCACTGGGAGCCAAGCAGGGGGTCACGGCCAACCACCTCGGGCTCCAGCCGTCGATCCCTATGGTGCGGCGGCGAGATTAATAGCGGCCCTCACGGTGTGCCTGCTCTGGGGACTAATACGACCAGATCTACCAAGAAGAATTGCTCTGGATTTACGTTTTCCAGGAGGGCATTGATTTGGGGACAGAGAGATCGATTTGTGTAGTTTGTGTGCGCTGATTTAGCAGGGACAGAGAGATCGATTTGGGTGGATTGGACGGAGAAGGGAGGAGAAATGTCACTCGCGCATGAAACAAACGAGAAAGAAGGGGAAGAGGTCTGTGGTCGGGTCCACGCATATGATTGTTATTCTACCGCACAAAAAGTTTTGCACCATAAGTTTTCAAACCTATTAACTAGCCTATTGACTAAGCTAGAATGTAAATTACACAACCAAGGTAATGCAAGTAATAATGCGTACGGTAAGGTGAGATAGAGATGTAAACTCTCGTTGACGACTCTGGTATTTTTACTGAGGTATCGAGAAGCGCGCAAGCTTCCTCCTAATCCTCGTTGGAGCCCCTCACAAGGAATCCCACGCAGGGGGCCAAACCCCGGGTCGGGTAACTCTGTGGATAGCCTCGGGCCTTCCCCACACGCAAGTGGGTCTACGACGTGCCTTCCGGCAAGCCTCTCCCGGATGCTTCCCGGCGTCTTCACTATCAAGCTTCCGGCAATTGTCGCGGACCTTGTTCCCTTTAGTACACGGTGGCGGCCATACCACAATTGCGGTTGGTGTGGGGAGCTCTAAAATGGTGTCTCAACACTCTAGGTACGATCTCATACTCCCATACATCTCATTTTGGCCGGTTGGATGGGGTATATATAACCACAAATGAGAATATAGTCGTTGCCTCTCACTGGGCAAACAAACATGAGCGTCGGACGCCCAACCACTCACCGTCGGACGCTACACAGTGGCGTCCGATGCTCTTCCTCGCGCCACGTGTCACTAGCCGTTTGAATTTGATCGTTGCCGCCAAGACATCCCAGCACACGCCGACGCCGCGCCGCCATGCATCGGACGCCAACGCGTGGCGTCGGACGCGCAATCTAGAAGCACATGTTGAACGCCACGCTACGATCGTCGGATGCACACAAGCCAATGTCCAACGCACATTCTTTCTTCTTCCCTTCTTCGGGCGCCTGGATGATGCTCGCGAAATCGCGTCGGACGCACCTCAATTCAGCTCGGTGTCCAACGCGTACGAATGATCACTTTTGCTGATTGTCCACTTTCAAGACTGGTCGGACGCGCCCGGTCGGCGTCCGCGCTTGAAACTTTGTTTCTTCGCGATCTTTGCTTCGGCTCGGTCTCAATCTTCATGCTTGGTCTTTTTAGTGATTTCTTGAGCATCTTAACAACAACAACAACATAGCCTTTAGTCCCAAGCTAGTTGGGGTAGGCTAGAGATGAAACCCATATGAAACAAGATAAAAAAGAACGTAAAAGGCACAAGACAAAAAGATAAAGATAGGGTAGATAGAAAAGGAAACAAAGTCATGGTTCAGGCACACCGATAGCTAGCCTCCATGCGCCCCGTCCAAAAGCTAAATCCTTGGAGATATTCCACTCCTTAAGGTCTCTCTTAACGGTCTCGTCCCCCAGTCGGCCTAGGTCGACCTCTACCTCTCTTTACATTATCTACCCGCTCTAGAACTCCACTACGCACCGGCCTCGGGAGGCCTCCGTTGAACATGTCCAAACCATCTCAACCGATGTTGAATCAATTTCTCCTCGATAGGAGCCACCCCGACCCTATCCCGAATATCTTCATTCCGAACTCTATCCCTTCTAGTATGCCCAAAAACCAACACAACATACGCATCTCAGCCACGCTTAGCCGGCTGGACATGTCGCCTTTTGTAGGCCAACATTCAAAGACCATAGCATCGCCGGCGAATCGCTGTCCTATAGAACTTCCCTTTTTAGCTTCGTGGCACCCTCTTGTCACATAGGATGCCGAAGCTTGACGCCACTTTAGCCAACCTCTTTGCGATTCTATGTCTAACATCTTCATCAATGTCGCCATCCTTCAGTAGCATAGATCCTAAATACCAAAAGTATCCTTCTTGGCCACCACTTGTCCATCCAGGTGACATCCCCATCGCCGTGCCTAGTCGGGGCTAAAGTCGCACATCATATACTCGGTCTTGGTCCTACTCGGTCTGAACCCTTTCGACTCTAGCGTGTGCCTCCACCGCTCCAACTTCTATTTACCCCTGCTCTACTCTCGCCCACTAGCACCACATCATTAGCAAAGAGCATACACCAAGGGATATCACCCCTGTATTTCCCTTTGTGACCTCATCCATCACCGAGTAAATAAATAAGGGCTCGATGCTGACCCTTGATGTAGTCCTATGTTAATTGGAAAGTCACCGTAACGCCATCACATGTTCGAACACATGTCGTCGCATCCTTGTACATATCCTTGATGAGGGTAATGTACTTAGTTGGGACTTTGTATTTTTCTAAGGCCCACCACATGACGTTTCTCGGTACTTTGTCATACGCCTTCGAGGTCAATAAAGACCATGTGCAAGTCCTTCTTCTGCTCCCTAAATCTCTCCATCAATCAAGTCGTACTAAGAAAATCGCCTCCATGGTCGACCTCCCGGGCATGAACCCAAATTGGTTTTGGGTCACACTTGGCAGCCTTCGTAGGCGATGCTCGATAACCCTCTCCCAAAGCTTCATCGTATGGCTCATCAGCTTAATCCCCCGGTAGTTAGTACAACTTTGAACATCTCCCTTATTCTTGAAGATTGATACTAATATACTTCGCCTCCATTCTTCGGGCATCTTGTTCGACCGAAAAATGAGGTTAAAAAGCTTAGTCGACCATACTACCGCTCTCGCTCCCGCACATCTCCACACCTCAATGGGGATGCCATCGGGCCCATCGCTTTACCTCCCTTCATCCTCTTCAAAGCCTCACCGATCTCGCCTCCCCGAAACCTCCTCACAAAGCGCCTACAAGTATCGTCAAAAGAGTCGTCCAACTCAAAGGTAGGACTATCATTCTCCCCATTGAATAGCTTATCGAAGTACTCTCGCCATCCGCCCTTGATCTCCTCGCCCTTCAAAGAAGAATCGATCTGTCCCATCCTTGATGCATTTGATTTGGTTTATGTCCCTTGTCTTCCTCTCACGTATCCTAGCGATCCTATAAATGTCCTTCTCCCCTTCCTTCGTGCCTAGCCGTTGGTAAAGGTCATCAAAAGCCTGACCCTTTGCTACACTCACAGCTCCGCTTACGACCCTCTTCGCTATCCTATAGCCCTCGATGTTGGCTGCACTCTTGTCGAGATGGAGGCGCTTGAAGCACTCGCTTCTTCTCCTTAATAGCCCTTTGTACTGGCCGTTCCACCACCAGTGTCCTTCGCTTCCTTCTTGCCTCCCCTACTCACACCCAACACTTCGAGGCCACCTTCCGTACACATGTTGCCATCTTCACCACATATCGTCTCGCATCTTCTCCTTCTTCCTAAGGCCCCTCGCCTAGCATCCTCTCCTTAAACGATTGTGCCGCTTCCCTCTAAGCTTCCACCACTTCGTCCTCGTAATCTTGACACGTTTGTCCCGGTGGGCACACACTTGAAAACGAAAGTCCGCCACTACAAGCTTGTGTTGAGGGACCGCACACTCCCCCTGTATCACCTTACAATCTAGGCAAGCACTCCTATCCTTCCTTCTTGCAAGGATAAAGTCGATCTGGCTCGAGTGTTGTCCACTATGGAAGGTCACTAGATGGGATTCCCTCTTTCTAAAGAGGGTATTCGCTAACAACAAGTCATAGGCCAATGCAAAATTCAAAACATCCTCCCCCTCTTCGTTCCTACTACCGCACATTCAAACCCCCGTGCACTCGCTCAAACCCTACATTTGTTGCACCCACATGGCCATTGAGGTCTCCTCCTATGAAGAGTTTCTCATTGATAGGCACAGACTAACCATGCTATCCAGTCCTCCCAAAATCCGACTCTTGGCGCTCTCACTAAGACCTACCCGAGGGGCATAGGCACTAATCACATTCAAGACCGAATCTCCAACGACCAATCGGACTAGGATAATCCGATCACCTTGCCTCCTAACGTCCACTACTCCATCCTTAAGGCTCCTATCTATCAAGATACCTACACCGTTCCTACCCGATGTTGTCCCCGTGTACCAAAGCTTGAAGCCAGTGCCCTCCACCTCTTTCACCTTCTCGCCCTTCCATTTGGTCTCCCGAACGCATAGAATATTTATACGCCTCCTAGTTGCCGCATCGACTAGCTCTCTTAACTTACCCGTTAGGGACCCTACGTTCCAGCTACCTAGACGAATCCTAGTTGGCTCGGCTAGCTTCCTTACCCTTTGCACCCGTCGAGGAAAGTGCGAAGACCCTTGCTCATTTTTCACTACACCCGGCGCGGATGTAGCGCGCCACTAAGGTTGCGATGACCCGACCCTTGCTCACTTATCATCGCATTCGGATCATGATACGACGCGCCACTAAGGGGATGGCGACCCGCCCTTGCCCATTTGACACCACACCCGGGTTCCGATGTAGCGCTGCCGCTAAGAGGGTTACGCCCCAACGAATTTCTTATGGGTTTCATATCCATTAGAGTGGCTGATTTTTTGCGCTGGTTCGCCAAACCTAACGCAACCCTCCTCCTTTACCCGGGCTTGGGACCGGCTATGTTAAGACGACTCAAGAAAGTCTTCCAAATAACATAGGCTTGAGCATCTTAAATTTGACTATTTCTGAAAATTTATCGCGCCTTAGTCCAAGTCATGTTTTGCATTCTCAGTGAGACTACAAAATAGACACTCGTAAAATTAGTTAGTCTCATTTGGTCATGTTGGTCATTCAAACTCGAAAATCCATACTAAATGGGCCAAGGTCCATTTTCCTTACGGTGCCAGCGTTATAGGAAAAGCTGGAGTTGAGTACAGCTAGTAGGCTGAATTTTTTTGAGCACCGCTCACGCTGTGGCCGGTCTAACGCTGTCAAACTATAATGGATAAATCCCAAAATACCCTTGTGTCCAATCACTCCCTAGCCTTGTACATGGAAACACATGAGTTGGTTTCCTAGTGTTCGCCTTGAAATCCCTGATGTTCTTTCATTTTGTTAATTTTTTAGACGAATTACATCGAGTTGATACAAAACCTTAAAATTAATTCTTCTAGCCTAAGAAGACGCATACATTAATTAAAAGTGGGAACCACGAACCCTCTAGTGACTATGAATCCCTACACTAGAATTGCAACCATGTGCCTGAAAGAAGATAACCTTGCCCATGCTAAAAAAAAGGATAACCTTGGCCACTAGTACGTGCCAAGTACTACGAAGCCGCCACTGGCAAATCTTGTGTATCCGGCTCTCGAGGATAGCCCGGTATGGAGCCGGTGAATGACCAAGAAGATAACCTTCAGAGGAGATGATGAATAATTTTTCTTTTCCAAAACTATATCATTCATACAGGACCAAATTGACCAACAGGTGGCGGCAACTCCTAGTAGAACTAAAGGATTCAAATGTTTAATAATCCCTTATATCCAATTATCAAACATATTTTGACATCCTAAGGGCAAGTACATTGGTGTTGTCTTATAACTAGCCTCATATAGTGCCACGTAATTTAAGACAACTTAATAGACTACATGTACAATGGTTGTCTTTCTAAGTTGTCTTATAGCAACTCGCATTTCCTTAATTTATGGAGAGAGTAAAAATAGGATTGTGAGGTGCATGACGACAACAACTCATACAATGGTAAAATAGTTGTCTCATAGTCCTAAATTTTAGCTCATGAGTCAGTTGTTTCACGAAGCAACTACCTCATTCTCTCTCACCTCTCTCTTTCCTCCACATCATCAAAAATCCTACGTGGCGATGCATGAGACGGTCTATGAGACCGCTCACGTATACCAATGTACCTGCCCTATGAGGTTTAGCTAAACCCTAAACCCGAGGCCACCTAAATTATTGACCAAACTGCCGGAGCGAGTCGGCAATCAAAGAACAAGTGTATCTTCTTTGTGACAGAAACAACACATTTTGATACTTGAAAGTTACATTTCACTAAATGATCTTTTGTAAGCAGTACTTCTCTCTTATTTATAGAACTATTACACATTCCCAACACACACTTAGACATTTTAGCTAAAACGACTTAACTCGGGGCATAATGGTCCGACTTGAGATCCATGCATCCGATGGGCCTGAGATGCCATGACTTTGCTTTGTCTCTCGTAAGCCGCAATGACGCCATGTGCCTCCATCCGTTCCCGCTAGAACTAGAACCGGGTTTGAGGCCCAACCCAAAACCGCCTTGTGAAGCATATCCGCTACGCCTCCACCACAATCTCGACATATGTCACTATCGTCCTCAACCGCCTCATCACTTAGTCCTCTAGCACCTTTGGATGACTTGGTCAACTACCACTTTGACTTGGTCAACATGGTGAACTTGTCCGCATGCATATACTCTGGCTTGTTGATGTCCATAGGTGTCGGCCACCATGATCAATCTTCGGGCTGTCCGGGTCCCTTGGTCCAACCTCAAGTCCATCTTGCACCGCCCTAGACCATTGGTACGACATATCTCTACTTGGTCTTCACGATGTCCTTCAATCATCCTCATGCTCCACATCCGCACAACAACACAACCAAAAGACATATTGCACTTGCATATTCATACATTGGTTCTTCTTGAAACTCAACAAAGTCGATCATCACCCGATAATCACTTATCCCAAACTCGACACACAAGGGCACATAAACCTTGTGTTGGCACCTAGTCACCTCTTGATTTCTCTTTCTTAGAAGGCTTAATCTTGGCAAAAGCTCTTGGTCTTATCTGGATGGCTTGCATGGTCTCGCTTCTGTGTGGCTTCACCTAGTCCGAAAGTCACCTAAAAAAGGCAAAGGCATGGCCAGAAGTTAAAATTGTTGTGGATAGGGATCCTGTAAAAACATCTTTTGAGGAATGGGCCAGGACCCGGGCATGTAAATGAAAAGGAATTTTTCCATCCAATCCAATAGAGCCATGAAATTCCCGAGCCATTGTGGTTGTACCTGTACTGCAGGAAAACAAAAACTCGCTCAAGTAGCCACATGACCTAATTCGTGAAGCGGGCCCCAACATATCCTATCGAACGATAAAAATCAAATAGTCTTCAAACATAAATTAATTATCATAAAAAGGATCCAAATTTGTCCAAACAATTACAACTTGCACAGTTCTCTCACTCCAACTTATCTTAACTTCATTAATAAACCTATAATGAAGCATCAAATTTGAATAGTCCACATGCAGCTACAAACTGATGCTATCCCTCATTTATTCTTGCTAATGACCAACTTGAGCATAGACTCCACAGTCTCGAGCTTCACTGGTTTGGGCACAAACCCATTAGCACCAGCTTGCATGAATGCCTCTCGGCCACCCAAATCTGCTGAGACACCAATGATCTTCACTTCACTAGCTCCCATGGCACGAATCTTGGCCACAACCTGCCAAATGATCAACCAAGAAATTAATTTTTTTGTCAGTTATGAGTCTGGATTTAGTTTTGTACGATGCTTAAGTCTACCAAAAAAAACTGAGGTTCACTATCTTCCTATACACTAAGAGTTTTTTTAGTTATACTGTAATGAAATACAACAAGTGAAACAATAGAAACGTAATATTACTAAGTTGAAATGCTAGAAGATTTATTTCAATAATGCCTAGAGAAACATGTGAACATGAATCAAAAAAATAAGAGTAAATAACTATAAATTACATTATTTATCCAGTTGAAAAATATGTACCTCAGGGCCTAACATTATGGGCATATCCTTATCAGAGAAAAACAATGTCGAATGTTTTCCTTCAAGGAAAAGGTCAATAGCTTCTTTCCCATTCTCAACAGCAATAGCCTCGCAGTTAAGTTTGTGCAACATATTCATGAGAATCAAACGATCAACTTTGGTATCCTCCACAACTAAAGCCCTTGGGGCTGACCCTTGGTTCCCGGATGCCATGAAGATACTGCAAACAAAATAATGAAACGTATTTCAACAATATTCTTCATTTCCTTGTACTATGAATAAAATTAAGCAAAATCATAGCATTCTCTACTCGATTACAACATTGTACAACATATATTATTTCCAAATTGCAGTATCATCTCCTGTATTAGTGACAAACATGTTTACGTTTTATAGTAGATTAGATTAATGAATGACATACATATATAGATTGTTATAGTAGTTCCATATTAGAATGAATGACATATATGTGGATTATTAAAAGCTCACACGCTAGCTCCTCCAAGAACTAGAAGTTGATGAAACCATTACTTTTAGTTTCACCACCTCCTCCCCACGTTGCATCAAGTAACCAGAGCCCCTTTGAGTCGCATGGCATACAAGGCTTAATCCTGCAGTATACTAGCTACTGCTGCAGTCTAGATGAAGTGTACATATTCTAGAGAAATTTAAAAACAAATTAAGAGAAGGAATTAAGGACCAACCTTGACTTCAAATGATGACGATGCTCACGTATTTTTCTTTTCTTGGTACTTGACTACCCCTTCGAGTATTGCATATCGTAGTCAGGGGCCCATTTTATAGGCAAAGCCAATGGCAAATTTTGCGTCCCAAATCTGAAAGATATTTCCTTTAACTGCTTGAAAATAAATGTGAATAAAAAATTTGATACGCTTAACTAATTCACTTCTCGTTGCGAATCAAAATGCAAGATCTCTCACCGTTGGGTTTTGACACGTGTATATGTTGGAATTTATATGGGCTTGGCCCAATAACAATTTAGGAATTTGTAAGAAATCAAAGGCCCATTCATGTGTGCAAAGGAGAGGACGAGGGAGAAACCTTTAGTCGCACGCTGCTAGTTGAAGTGGAGGTAGCCTTACTTAAATATGGGAGTCATCTCCACTTCCTTAGTGTGAGGAAGAGAAAGAGAAAGAGAAGCCCACACATGCTCGCTCGCAGGCGGCGGGTCGAGCCCGGCGGGGCAAGGTAAAGGCGCTGGCATGCAACACCTGCGTGAATGGTCCACCGAATCCAGCTCCTCACATTGCAGGAGCGCTGCATCATTTTGCAGTTTTAGTTTCTGTGTTTTTCGGTCTTCAAGTTTTTGTGGGGTCCTAAGCGGATTGAATGTAAGGAGTCCTAAAACAATTTAGATCATGATCACGACACGAGGTCAGCAGGATTGGACTATAGAAGCAGACCACTGCCCACACCAAAATGCACCGACGTTGTAGCTTTTTGAGCCTAATCTCTTGTGTGCACCAGCGATCAGGTGAGTAGGTCCCTAGCACCCTTCTCTTTGTGATCCAGCAGTGGGAGAAGGAGAATATAGTTTTTGGGAAAGCGCTCTTCATATGAATGATCCCAAATTCTCCACGATGGCTCGCCTTGCAAAGGCTGCATTGACACATCGCCTTCGCCATCGCCAGGCTAACGAGATCATCAGCGGGAATGTTCCACTGTCGTTGATCGACAAAATTGACATCATTACAACCTCATTGCCATCCACATCTCCACCACCGTCAACTATTTCTACAATTGGCAACTTTAATATGTGTGGTGTTCGGTTGGCATTTCTTAGCACATCACTAGAATTGGTATATCTTAATAATGCCATCTAGAAACTCTGGGTGGTATTCTGCAACGCCTATAGAGTAAGTCCACAAACACACAGAAATACCAATGTGGCATTTCACCTAGAATTATTTAAAGTATCACATTTCTATGAGGAACAATTGTGTGTAAAGGTCTGTTAGCTAATTCACCTAGGATAAAAGAAGACAGGCAATGGGTAGCAAGGTTTCTAAAGATAGGGATTTTAAGGATAACAAGAAGAGAGACAATGAGGAATGGATAGGACTGTTACCACCTACTACCTACCCCACTAACGTATCTGTATGAGGCAAACGATGGTAGCCTCTCCATAGAGATCGTAATATTTTAGACTTGCATGGATAGGTGGCTTGCACCACAAGGTAGGGCTAGGGAAAAACTTGCTTATACATTTCGTTACACTAACCACTTTGCTCCATGCATTGTAGAATTTAAATTTAGGTTATTTACCTCCTCTCTAGCCATTTAGGACATTTAGACACATATTTACCTCCTCTCTAGCCATTTAGGTCTCTCATGGGTTATGTTTTCACTATTAATTGGTGGTTGTGCAGTTAGCTTCAAAGCAAGTTTGCAAGCTATTGTTGCTCTATCTACTACAAAAGCTAAATATATGCCTATTTCTTAAGCTTTAAAGAAGCTATTTGGTTGAGAGGTTTATACATTGAACTTTGTGGGGTTACTCCTTGCAGTACTGTACATTGTGATAGCCAGAGTGCTATTTGTCTGACTAAATATCAGGTGTTTCATGAAAGGAGCAAGCACATTGATGTGAGATTTCATTTTATTCGAGGTGTGATTGCTGAAGGTGCTGTTAAAGTGTGCAAGATAAGTACTCATGATAATCCTGTTGGCACATGGGTGTCATATAGCAGTTCTGAAAAATTCTACTCCCAATTGTCGTACCAAACATCCCTTCATCTACGACGACGGCAGTATGTGTGCAAACCGTCTGCTCTGGCACGGGTAGGTGGAGCAGAAGGTCTCCAGCGCCGTCATGAGCAGCATCAAGACCGAGGCCAGCAGCGTGAGTATCTTCCACGACCTGAAGACATAATTCTTGAGCAGCTTCTGCAGCCGCGCCGACGCCGTCTGGTTCCGATGCTTGTTCACGGCCTGTATCACGGCGTCCAGCCTTGGCACCCTGCTGAGCCGCGTGGCCCGGCACATCCGTTCCACATGCTCGCCGCCTCCGCCGTGTTCTTCATGCGGTTCACCACCACGCCGCTCTGCTGCAGGATCTTGACGTCCTTGGCCGTGTCCACGATGCCGTTCATCAGCTCCGTGTAGCGCGCGAGCACCAGCGGCCCGCGCACGGCCACCGCCTCGTAGGCCATCAGGTTGCGCAGGATCACCTCCGTGTTGCTGTCCAGCACGATGACGGGGAGGCTCAGCGTCGCCCTCTTCTCGTCGAAGGCGATCCCCGCGATGCCCTCCGGCGTCGGCACGAACCGGACACCACACCCGGCCAGCTGCGTCACCGACGGGATCTTGATCTCGTGCGCCAGCGGCGAGTCGACGATGTTCGTCCCCATGTTCACGTCCTTGAGGCGCGCCTTGACGTCCATGGACGCGATCATCTTGCCGACGACGGGCAGCAGCCCGGAGACCGCCGGCGGCATCTTTCGGAGGAGCTGGCCCGAGAGGTTCTTGGGGCGGGAGATGAGGTTCTCCTTGACGATCCGCATCTTGGACACCTGCAGGCACGCGCGCTTCACCTTGTCGTACTCCGCCGGGACCTGCTTCTCCAGGTCTCCGCCGTCGTCGGCGCCCTCCAGGGTTGGTGGTGGAACATCCTGGCCGCCGCTGTTGTCGTCGAAGACGGCCGTGGTCGGGACGAGGAAGTGGTAGAGGATCTCGAGCAGGTGCGCTTGCTTGGTGAAGTCAGGGATTGCCGTGGAGCCATAGGTCTTGATGGGGGACACGTCCTTGATGAAGCGGTCGAGGACGGCGCGCAGCACGTCGTCGGCGGCCTGCTCGGAGCCGTAGCGGAGCTCCAGGTTCCGTGCGAAGAGCACGAGCGGGAGCTGGTTCTCGAGCATCATGACGTCGCGCAGCGTGGCGTTGATCCAGTTGGTCGCCGACGACACCACCACGTCCGTAGCCCGCCGCCGCCTCGTCGTCGTGTTGGTAACGACCGAGGAGGAAGTCGAGTAGGAAGCACGTGTCGACGGCCATCATCCATTCCAGCGTCTCATTGCTGAGCTCCAGGATCCTGATGCAGATCATCAGGTGTGATGCATGAGATACACTACACATGCAAGAGATACCTACAGATGGATTTACCTGTGTTATGGCCCTCGAATCTCGCCCTGGAGTGAGAGGAACCGGTACACGAGGTCGGGGATCTTGTGGTCGCCGGCGAAGAGGCCCTCGGCGCGCTTGGCGGCGGCGAGCTTGTAGCGCTCCATGTGCTTGAGGTCGGGGCGGGACTGGTGGTAGGGCCCCAGGGAGAAGTGCTGCGGCGCGTACGCGTCGGGCTTGGTGTCGCGCAGGGCGCGCGGGACGTCGAACACCTTGGGGAACGCGCCCAGCGACTCGGCAGACGCGTGCTCCAGGGCCTCACGCACCCGGCACAGCCACCGCATCTCCTCGTCGAACTGTACGCCGGCGCTCGCCGCCGCTGCCTGCACGTACCTCGCCCGCGCCTGCGGCACCTCCGACGACGACGACGACTGCGCCATCTAGCTCGAATTGTCTGGACCCCTGTTTGGTGTAGGGACTGCGGAGCACTTGCATTGTCCGGTCATATATATCCTGGAGGCCAACAGGACACAAAATAAGCTCGTGAATCACGGCGTGCACAAACATACAACACGCACGTCTTCATTCACCTTTTTTTTATTTTTTGAGGGATTCAGTGGGGGAAAACCCCCCACCTGATGTCTCCATTCACCTTTCATTTTCGCACCTTTTTTTTTCTTCTTCAGTAGAATGAAGAATAGAATAATACGTGGACGGACTTATCTCGTCCACACTAATTTGATTCCCTTTATAAAAAGACCAAACATATAAGATGCTCCACGCTAGATGAAAGCTAGATGAATGTCTTATTCACACTTGCAAAAAGATTCTGGATTACAGGACTCGCAACCACGGAAACACGCCTAGTTGCTTATATGGTCATGCCCGTTCACACTGCAGCCATGACTGTGTGCACTAATTTGTGTTACATTACAAACTTTGCTAGAGCGGTTGTTCCTCCTTAAAAATTATTTGCGGCCTTTGTTGATCATAAAAACTCTTACATCTATTTTTTAATAAAGTTCCAGTAAGGGCTTACACCCCACCTGCACTACCGCACAATGGGTCCTACCGAGTGCCGGACATTGTACCGAGCGCCCAACGGGCAGCGCTTGGTAAAGGCTCTCTCTATCGAGAGCCGCTCTCAATGACATAAAGGTCTCTGTAGAGATCCCTTTTACTAGACCCTAACCCTCGGTAACATAGGGCTCTCGGTACAGTGAGAATGTACCGAGAGCCGGCCCTCCGCAAAACTCCATCCTCAGTGAAGTTGACACCTTCGGGTCTTCTAGAGGGCTGACGGACCTCTGCTATCAACTTCACCGAGGGCGGGAGTTAGGCTCTCGGTAGATTATGGTCACTTTATTATTTGGTAGCATGGTATTCTTACATTTCTTACGTTTCAATAAACTGGAACAATGTGAATTTCTTGTGATTTGGTTGGCAGGGAAAACCCCTCACAAATATATGTTCTTGTGGAAAACTGGTGGACAATTTTTTTTCACTTATCACTCATGGTGTTTGCCTATGAATACGACAGAAGCACACAGAAGATGTAGACGTGAGTGCCACCAAAACAAAAGGCACCACAGATGAAAAATTACAGACATGTCTATATACCATGCGTCTGTGCATCATTTGCCTAGGCCATATGACATGGATACGCGCTCTAATATTCACATGTAGTGTATTCTTGCAGTTAAGCAAGGAACATAAGATTTATGTGTTTTCAGAAAATAGTCCAGCTGGTGTATATGAAGGTGCATTTCTTCTGTTTTAGAAAAAGGAAGATCTACTATTTTTTCGGGTGCAACGGACTTTTTTTTACGTGCTTTTGATAAAATTAACCTTTAGGGGCCAAGCTCTTCCATGTTCCACAGAATGGAAGCACGCCAAGATTGTGGACCATGAAAAGAAGTTTTGGGCGATGTTAAAAACAATTTATTTCTTAGTAGTCACTAAATCTTCAAATAAAACGATCCACTCAGTTGATACAAAACCTAGAAAATACTTCTTCCATCCTCTGTCTAACAAGAAGCACAATCTGAAAGGTCCTAAATGGCTACAGGGGGGGGGGGTGAATAGCCTAATAAAATTTCTACAAAATCACTAGAGCAACTTGTTTGTAAATAACAAAGCGTAAATGTGTTTGCTCTAGCTCTACTTGTTGGCAAGCCTCCTATTGAAAATTCTAGTTGCTATAGTCTCTAAATCACACACAAGGGCTATGTCTCTACTTTACCACTAGGTGAAAGAGCTAAATTACTCTAGCAACTAAGCAATTCTACACAAGCTACACAAGCACAATATAAATATCAAAGTAAATGCAAGGTAGAGAGGAGGTTTTATACCAATGTGTCGTGGTAAGTCAACCAATCACCGTAGGATGAATATCAATATGAGCAATGAAGCCAATCACCAACGGATGGCAATAGACACAATGATTTAACCTGATGTTCACTTGAGCACCCTCAAGCTAATCTCCGTTGTGCCGACCTTCTCACGTGTGGGTCAAGGTGGAGCTCACTCCAAACCAATTGCCTTTAGGCTTCTTGCACCCAATGCAAATGAGAGGTACCCAAGACACGAGCAATAGATTACTTGCACTTTGTCTTCCCGACGAGGAGTGCGTGATCCTCTCACAAATCACCGGAGGTGGCCAAGAACATTCACCTTCTCTTGCCAACGCCTCCACCAAACACCAAGCCGGCTAGGAGTGGTGCTCTCCAAGAGCAACAAGAAAACCACCGGCTCACAACGATCCCCAAGTGCTTCCGGTCACTTTTGCCTGCTTCCGGTCAGTGAGTCCGGTCACCATCTGAGCTGCGAAATTCCGTCGTTGTGTTGCCGTTCCTTCGCCTTTGCTCCAAACCGACCTCCGTCACTTGATTCTTGTTGCCGACACGTCGAAGAACACCCCGACACCATGTGTTATCATTTTGAAAACATTTTCCATCAAGTACGGAGTTAGCTCTCTAGGTTAGAATGCATGCAAATGATTTTGAACCTAGAGGCACATGAGAACCGATATGTACGATAGTTTTCCCCTCTTTATAGTACGGCTTATCGATCCTATAATCACTCACACCCTCTATGGTGTCTTGAGTGTAAAATCAAAATGACCCTATGATATACCTTTGCCTTGAGCCCATTTTGATCCTCGAAACACGCCAAGTCGCGCACTTGATCATCAATTGGATCACCTCGACCCATCCACCATGACCACCATGCACCAACCTTGGCTTGACCAATCTCCAACTAAAACAAACACTTAGCATAGAGAGATTACTCCTAGGATGTCACTAATTAGCCAAAACCAATCTAGAGATCTTCAATCTCCCCCTTTTTGGTCATTGGTGACAACCCGCATAAAGATTTTATGATTAAGGGTTTTTGAACCCATCATGGTTGTCCAAGCATTTTGCTTACAATCATAGGATTGGACAATCATCATAAGTTTGGTTTTGGTAGCAGGAGCTCCCCCTACATGTATGCCTAGGGTTTGGTATAGGCTTTGCATACATGTATGAATATTGAAATTAGGGAGTGTAGATTTGGGTTTTGGGGGTAGAGGGCGGTGCTTGGGTAAATGGGGACAAAGGAAGTGGTGATCCCATGATTGCGGTCACATTTTAATTAACACCTTGTTCTTTTTTCAAAATTTTTTATGTAATAATATTTTACTTATACAAAAAAGCTTATGGTATCTCATTGTGTCGGTGTTGGTGTTTCTTAACGCACACAGAGAAATCCGCAAGCGCACGGAAATACCGTTGTAGCACTTCACCCGGTGGTAGCGGGGGTATCGTATTTTACACAAGGGCGGTCGCGTAGAGGGCTTATCAGTCTGTGTCAACCTAAGGCAAGGGTTTGTTTTAAGAGTAGCGAGGTATCTATAGGCTAAGTTTTTCGTGCGGTGATTTCTAAAGTCTCGTTGTCTACTCACTTCGCACCGGCCATCGCACCAACCGGCAAACTTCCGCAATTAGCTCTACGTCCACAGCCGAACGTGGGGGGACTTCAAGGGACGGTCAAGGCTTGTCACGACCCAGCCGCCTACCCCCTCAACCGTGGGATGCTTCGCAAAAGGTAGGCGAACGCTAGTCCAAACACCACGTTTGCACTATTGGTCACAGTTCTTGATGTTGGCCAAGGTTCCCCGGTCAAAGAGTTCCTTCACCAAGAACTAACGCTCTTAATGAGACAATCTACCAATCCCGCAAGTCTACAACAGCTAAGAAATATACGTAAAAATTAAATAGCTGAAAGATAATCACAAGACTTCTTACCAAAGTGTAAGTAGCTTGCAGAGGTACAAGCCGGGGGAAAATCCAACAAGTCCGCACTCCGTCCTCCTAGGAACCGCGGAACACCGAGGGGCGAACCGGCAACTCCGGGTAGAAAGAACAAAGC
Organism: Hyparrhenia diplandra; assembly: GCA_015847255.1. Taxonomy (NCBI): domain Eukaryota; kingdom Viridiplantae; phylum Streptophyta; class Magnoliopsida; order Poales; family Poaceae; genus Hyparrhenia; species Hyparrhenia diplandra. Next base: position 356,621 of record JADLZK010007644.1, on the reverse strand, counting down.
TTCTTTCTAGCTTTTCCCTCTCTCACTCTCTAGAATTTAGAAGAAGAAGAAGTAGAAGAAGAAGAACTAATTCTACTCTTTTGCACAAGTGGACTGGTTTCTCCTTGGAATTGTTAATGAGAGAGGTGAAAGAGGGAGCTATTTATACATGAGGGGAGGGGCCTAAGTGCTAAAAACACCAAAACCGACCTAGGAACACCTTCCAAATCTGCCAAACCGACCATCCAACGTCGGTAGTGCCTTGTATGGAAGGTAACAAACCGCCTCCCCGAAGCTAGGCCTGAACCGCCTTAGCAGGGGTGCGGCCGCACCTTGGGGTGCTTGTAGCGCATCTCCTTGGCCTGGCCCAGCTTCGCTCGAGCTTCGGCGGGGCTGGGCCTTCTTGCTTTGAAAAGTTGTCCGTGGTCTTGGCCCTTCCCCGGTTTTGACGTTTTGTCCCGAATCTTCTTTGGGCTTGCCATTTGCTTCTTTAGACCTTTTTTTCTATTTATTGGTTTTTATTTCTTTTTTCTTTGTATTTTTGGCCCAAAGTGATTATTCTTGAGTTGGTACCTGCAAGTCCAAATAAACACCAAAACTAAGGAATATGTTAGTTTAAAATCCCTATTTCTGGGTTGTTTTGGTGTAGGTTGACGGTATTTAAATTGCAGTTGGTTACCGTCAACAAACTCCCCCACACTTAGCCCTTTACTCGTCCTCGAGTGAAGGCATAGGGACTAAAGTGGTTCAATCTCCAAGATGTAAACTTGCATACAAGTTATTCCGGGCCTCACCTGCCTTGTGAGCATTCATAGTGGCTACCAAGCTATCTTAGAATGATTGAGCAATGGAATAGCATGAACTTCTATCTTCTTGCTACTACTCATGTGCAAAGACTTGGTAAGTTTTTGAATTTTTGAAAGAAATAGCATTGCTCTTTATGGTATTGACTCTCACAAAGTCACTCTTGTTTGAATTTTTCTTACCAAAGCACTCTCGCTCACACTCATCCTATCTTTTTGCAGGGTTTTGTGGATCTTTGAGTGGAGTGATGCATACATACCTTTGTATGTTTTGTCGGGTCAAACTCCGGATCATTGGAGGGAAGGGCCATACCCCTAGATCGAAATGTGCAAAAGTGTGTGGAAAATATTTGTGGTATTTTGTTTTGCGGTTACTCCTTGACTCATGATCTCTCTCTTTTCTTTTTGTATGCTGTTGGAGAGATACAGGCTACTTTTTCTTCTTTCTTCTTTTTTTTTGGAGATGTGGGCTCTACTCTCCCTCGGACACTTGTCCATTTTTCATCTCTTTTTCTTTTCTTTTTCTGCAGCTGTATCTTCTTTCTGCATGATACTTTTCTCGATAACGAGGTGATCATGGTGTAACTTGGATGGAGTATTTATTTTGTGGATGGTGAAGATGCATGTTGTGCGCAATTCTCATTGTGAGAATTTGGCGTGTATGGGTGTACGTGTCTTTCGATCTTGGGAGTATGAGCTTCTCTCAACGCAGATCACAGAGTCTGACAAAACTCAATACAACAGGTAGTAGCTATAGTGGATATTCATGTCAGTATTCAGGCTTTGGTAGGATTTGGCTAAGTCAAACCATGAGCATGCTTTTATTTTAAATTTTTGAAGATAAAACCAAGTCTTATTGCAAAAAGAGAGCAAGCGACAAGTTATTCTACCATATCACAAAGATCAATTATTTAGATAAGTATGGGGTCCCTAGTGGATAGTTGCTCAACAGAGTCTGGCTTTTAGCGAGGAATAAAATGTATGCATGCCATGTATCAATTGGTAGATATAGAGATGGAGTTTTGCTAACTTGGTTCAGGTTTTAGCACTTAGATAACAATAAGTCACAAGTCAAAATTTAATTTTAATTTTATAAATCGCGTACCTTTGACTTGTGAGCCTCCCCCACACTTGTTTTTGTACCTATTTTTAATTTTCTCTTGCACAAGGACAAAAACAAGTGGAGACATACACAATAATATAATAACAAAACTTTATTGAATTTATAAATAATTCAAACTGGGGCGCACACCTTGGAGGAATTACAAAGTGGAAGGGAAATACCGAAAATTAAACTAGTGCGCGCCTAATTATTGATAGAGAGGTAGAGCACTTATGCAGGCTTCCGTAGGGCGTGTTCTGCGTTAGCGGCTCTAGCGGCCCTAGCCAGCTTAGTTTTGAAGTTGAGGCAGAAAGAGTTTAGTTCTTTCCTAATTTCTGCATTCTCTAAGTCTGCCCCTTCTATCTCTGTGGATAAGGTTTTCACTAGCGTGTTTAAAGAGTTGACTCTCGCGTTTAAGGTTGCTAGTGAAGGGACCTTAGGAACCGTCTTTGCTCCCAAATCTGTGCGATGATGGAGTACCCTCGGAATGGCTCTCAAAAACATTGGGAGCCTTCCTAGGTGTAGTACGGGGTACCCTCAAAGGCCCTCGCTACTTGAGCGACTTTCAACAACATTCGGGGCCTTCCTAGGATTCACCCGAGGGAAACGAAGTGGAGCACTTGGAGAAGTCGCTGGAGTAGGAGTTGGCTTCTTCATAAGCCCCTTCCCACGTCCACCTGTGGGCTTGTCGACACCGACAACGGTGTACGGGTAGCTGTAATCGGAGGTATGGAAGGAAGATGTCTCCGTCGACGTGGTATGGGTGCCTGTTGCTTCGGGCTCCTTCCTCTTGATGCCCAGGGTGCCCACCGTAGGACGAGGTGGGCGCCCAAGGATACTCTTGCGTGTCACGGATCTGCCGTGGACACAGTGCTATTCCCTCCACTAGATGAGTAGCGTGGGGGAGGGAGCACGGCAAGGGGGGTGACGGAGGATGGTTCGACCTCGTTACTAGGGAAGATTAAGTCATCCTCATTGAGGGTGCAAAGTGAGCGAGCAGAATTGTAGAGAGAGAGGGCATGGCTGGACATTGCAGCTGTCTCGGCTTAGAAGAAGAAGTATTGAGGAGAGAAGAAGAGCAAGAAGGAGTGGTGTGAAGAATGGAGAGGAGGAGGGTAGATTTTATAGGACAAATTCTCCTCTCTGGTTTGGCAGGTCGAAATTTGGCGGAGCAAACTTTACTAGTGTGGTGTGTGAGAAAGAAGAAAGCGATAGCCAAAATCCCAGGCCCAACAGGGCCAACCAGGGGCGCTACAAGCACCACCACTGGTGTGTCCCCCTGGTCGGGTTTTTTACGGCCACATTTGTTTCCTTTTCGAAAAGTTTTGAACTGGTGTTTGCCGCTGAGAAATGTTTCCTTCTTTGTTGATCTCTAATTGATCCCCAAATTCAAATTTTGAAAATAGTTTATGCTTTAATTAATTTAGAAGGTAAATATTCTTTTTGTAGTAATTGACCATCATGCTTTCTAGTGAGGGTAGTTTAGTAAAAAGAAAAATAGAATGTTTTTTTTAAATGATAGTAAATTATATAGATAACTTTTATATTTTATTATTACCTTATATAAATTTTTTTTAGTTGTGAAAATTTTAATTAATTAATTTATTATTATTATTTTTATTGTATATATTTTTTATATGCTGATCAACACAAATTAATTTTCAAAGCATAAATCTATTCTATCAAGCTCTTGGTTAAGATCGAATCTTGGCTCGAAGAAAAGCTTAAGGCGTTGACCGTTTACCTTTTGTATCTCACTGCGTCATCTTGGATTGTGATTGCGCCATGTGGCGATGTGTTGATGACGGTGTATGGTCCTTTCCATTTGCTCCTCGGCTTCCCTTCGCGAATAGTTTCACCCGAGAGTTGAATAGGAGTATTTTGTCACCCGTGGTGAATTCTTTGATCTTGATGCGCCGATCATGCCATCTTTTTTGTGCGCTCTTTGTAGAGCTTTTGCACTATGGTACGCCTTTTTCGCCATTCTTCTAGTTCGAGAGATTTGTCTCCGGCGGTTCTTCCCAAATGAGTTTGGCGTCCATGTTCCACTTCTTGATGACCCAATGAGCTCCATGTTCCAGCTCAAACGGTAAATGGCGGGTTTTGCCATAGACCAACCGATAAGGTGACATGCCGATGGAGGCTTTGTAAGCTGTCCGATATGCCCGAGAGAGCATCGGGTAGCTTGTTTTTCTAGCCTTTCCCCATCTCGTTGACCATCTTACGCAGGATGTTCTTGATTTGTTTATTTGAGGTTTTTGAAGCGCCCGCATTTGGTTTGCGAGATGATAGGGGGTAGCAATATTGTCTTTGAGTGCCAAATTCCTTCAAGAATGCCTTGAATGATTTGTCCTTGAAATGCGATCCTCCGTCAGCGATCACCATGCGTGGTGTTCAAAACGGGGAAGAAGATGATTTCATGGAACATCTTTAGCGCGTGTGCTTACCATCGGCAGCTCGCATGGTAGTGCTTCTACCCACTTTGACACGTAGTCTACTTCCACCCGGGATGTACTCGCAATCATGGGACTTCTCGAATGGCCCCATGTAGTCAATGCCCCACACATCAAATATTTCTATTTGAAGGTTGTACTGTAGGGGCATTGCATCACGAGTTGTGATGTTCCCTATCTTCTGGCAGTTGTAGCATCTTCTGATGAACTCTTTCGTGTCGTCGTACATCGTCGGCTAGAAGAATCCGCACTGCCAAATTTTGGCTTGTGTGCGGAATACTCCCAGATGCCCGGCGTAGGGAGATGCATGACATTTTTCAATGATCTGCATTCCTTCCTCCCTTGGTACGCATCTTCTCAGCAAGCCGTCCGCACACACCCTGTACAGATATGGGTCGTCCCATAGGTGCCGTCTGCTCTCCATTTGGAGTTTCCGCTTGTTTTCCCCAGGTGGTACATAACCTGCAACCATGTAATTCACAATGTTTGCATACCATGGGTTGACGTCCGACACCTTGAGTAGCATGTCGTCGCGCAGGTAGTCGTTGATTGGCAATTCCTGCATGTTAGTTACCTGTATACGCGACAAATGATCTGCAACTATATTTTCTACTCCTTGTTTATCTTTTATTTCTATGTCAAATTCTTGAAGCAGAAGAATCCAGCGGATAAAGCGAGGTTTCGCATCCTTTTTGGTAAGAAGATACTTAAGGGCAGCATGGTGCACGTGTAGACGATTATTTTTTTTGCCCACTAAGTAGGAGCAAAACTTCTCGATAGCAAAGACTACTGCCAGTAGCTCTTTTTCTGTTGTAGCATAATTAAGCTAGGCTCCCGTCAGAGTCTTGCTAGCATATGCGATGGCATGCTGCTTTTTGTCTTTGGTTTGGCCTAAGACCGCACCAACAGCAAAGTCGCTAGCATCGCACATGATTTCAAATGGCAACGACCAATCCGGGGGTTGGATGATCGGAGCCGAGATGAGTGCTTTCTTTAGGGTTTCGAAAGCGTGCATGCACTCATCTGTGAAGTCAAAGGGCTTGGCTAGCAGGGTTGTAAGGTGTCTAGCGATCTGTGAAAAATCTTTTATAAATCTTCTATAAAACCCCGCATGACCTAGGAAGCTGCGGATCCCTTTGACATTCACTGGGGGTGGTAGCTTTTCAATAACGTCTATTTTGGCTCTGTCTACCTCTATCCCCCTCTCGGACACGAGGTGCCCAAGAACGATGCCTTCTCGGACCATAAAGTGGCACTTTCCCAGTTAAGTACCAGGTCCTTTTCTTGGCATCGCTGCAAGACCCGGTCTAGGTTCTTCAGACAACTTTCGAAAGTCTTACCATAGACAGAGAAGTCGTCCATGAAGACCTCCATGATCTCTTTGATCATGTCTGATTAGATAGACATCATGCATCGCTGAAAAGAAGCAGGTGCATTACACAGCCCAAATGACATTCTACGGTAGGCATAGGTTCCGTATGGGCATGTGAACGTGGTCTTGCTCTGGTCGTCAGGGTGGATCGGGATCTGGTGGTAGCCCGAATACCCGTCAAGGAAACAAAAGAAAGAATGTTTTGCTAACCGCTCCAACATTTCATCAATAAAGGGCAGCGGGAAGTGATCTTTCTTTGTTGCCTTGGTAAGTTTTCTATAATCAATACACATTCTCGACCCTGTGACTTGTCTTTGTGGAATGAGTTCGTTTTTAGCGTTCTCAACGACCGTCATTCCTCTCTTTTTAGGGACCACTTGGACTGGGCTAACCCAATCACTGTGTGGTACGGGATAGATAATCCCGGCGTGAAGAAGTTTGAGAACTTCCTTCTTCACGACTTCACGCATCGCATTATTGAGCCTACGCTGGGGTTCGCATGATGGGGTACTGGCAGGGTCAATAGGAATGCGATGTGTGCATAGCGTCGGGCTTACCCCTTTTAGATCTTGTAAGGAATACCCGAAGACCGATCTGTGCTTCTCTAAGACGGCTATTAGTTGGGTAGTTTCCTGGTCACTAAGTTTATCGTTTATGATGACAGGAGTTTATGAATCGCCGTTTAGGAAGAAATAGCGTAGGCCTGGGGTTAGGGGGTTAAGCTCAACTGGAGGCCGAGTTAGCTCTTCCTCTTTGGGAAGTTCTATGGTTTCCCCTGAATCATCCTCTTCTTCAATGAAGAATTGGGCGTCTTTTTCTAGGTCTGTTTCTGGGTTCTCATATAGCATAACTCCCATGACCTCCTCGGGCGTGTCGTGCTCAAGGAAGGGTTACATTCTGAGTTTTTGGCTCGAGTAACTAGAATAGAAAAACTTTTTCTTCCCCGAGTTTGACATCTAAATCCTCGGATGTTGATAAATCAAGAATCTTCTCCAAGGGATGCCCGATCAGGATGTCGAAGTCTTGGATATCAAAAATATGAAAATTCAAAGACAACTTGACATCCCTATATAGGAAGATTTGTTCATGTATAACCTCACGGCTTTTAAGGGTGGTACGTGGTGCTATGCGCAAGGTCCGTGCTGTGGGGGTCCTAATAGCTTCCTCATCACAAGTTTGTGCAAAGGTTTTGGACATTATGTTTATTCCCACAGCAGGGTTATACATGACCTCCACCATGTTTCCCTGATATTCGCAATGGATTGGTGTAGAGGGGCCATTTATTCGAATTTCTTCGAAAGAAGGTCCTTCCTCTCGCAGCCATTCCGTGCTCATTATAGCTGTTAACTCCTTAATAGACTCCTAGAGAAAGAGTTTATCCAGGGGTTGTTCAAGGCTAGCTGGGACAGGTGGTTTCTTCCATTGTTCGTACTTCGAGGTGTCACCGAATTGTTCGGTAAAGTCAACCTCAAAGAACGGGAGATCCGTGCATGCGGTCTCCTTGAGTTCTGGTTCAGGCGAGGGTCTCTCTATAGGTTTAACGGGTTCGGCGTCAGCCGAAGAGACTTCCTCCGGTTTCTGCTTGGGTTCTACACGGATGGGTTCTAACGGGGGAGTATTCTCAAGAATACGGTTTAAGATAGCTTCCCCCTCTGCTGGTGTTTTATGGGAAAACGACCCTCCGGCAGTCGTGTCAAGCAGGCGGGGCGATTTGCCTGTCCCATCCCTAGCCGAAATCTTTGTAAAAGCACGTGGTTTGGTATGGGCAGTGCAGGCCGGATCGTGTAAGCGTGATAAACCGGTCCCAGGCTGCACCTAAGGTTTCACCCTTTATTTGTTGGAAGTTGAGTATCTCTTGTCGTAGGGCCGTGATTACGGATAAAGGGTAGAACGCTACACAAAATCTGTTTTATGTTCTTCCCATTCTCCGTTTACTGGCCCTACGTTATGGGCGTACCATTGAGTCGCTCTCTCAGTGAGAGAGAACGGAAACAACTTCCACCTCAGCGTGTCGTGTGTCATGCCTGTAATTGGCAGGCAGCCACAGAGCTGCTCAAACTCCCTTAAGTGATGGTAGGGGTTTTCATATTCCGAGCCTGAAAAGGCTCGGGCTGAAACCATGGCTATAAAGCCGGGGCGGAGCTCATACTGAAGGCTGTGATTGGCTTCGCGGATTGGCGTGGTTCCACGAGCTCGCCCTTAGGAGCGACGGGTTTTGTAGGGTAGGTTGCTCCATGAGTATCGATAATCGTTTTTTGGTATTTTTGTTTTAAAGGATACTACCAGTCCTGCGAGTCGACTAGTCTCGAAATATAACTACGACAACCGTCCCCGGCAACGGCGCCAGAAATGCTTGTTGGTGTTTCTTAACGCACACAGAGAAATCCGCAAGCGCACGGAAATACCGTTGTAGCACTTCACCCGGTGGTAAGCAGGGTATCGTATTTTACACAAGGACGGTCGCGTAGAGGGCTTATCTGGTCTGTGTCAACCTAAGGCAAGGGTTTGTTTTAAGAGTAGCGAGGTATCTATAGGCTAAGTTTTCCAGGCAGTGATTTCTAAAGTCTGTTGTCTACTCACTTCGGGCACCGGCCATCGCACCAACTGGGCAGCTTCCGGCAATTAGCTCTACGCCACAGCCGAATGTGGGGGGACTTCAATGGACGGTCAAGGCTTGTCACGACCCAGCCGCCTACCCCCTCAACCGTGGGATGCTTCGCAAAAGGTAGGTGAACGCTAGTCCAAACACCACGTTTGCACTATTGGTCACAGTTCTTGATGTTGGCCAAGGTTCCCCGGTCAAAGAGTTCCTTCACCAAGAACTAACGCTCTTAACGAGACAATATACCAATCCCGCAAGTTTACAACAGCTAAGAAATATACGTGAAAATTAAATAGCTGAAAGATAATCACAAGACTTCTTACCAAAGTGTAAGTAGCTTGCAGAGGTACAAGCCGGGCGGGTACCGACAAGTCCGGCACTCCGTCCTCCTAGGAACCGCGGAACACCGAGGGGCGAACCGGCAACTCCGGGTAGAAAGAACAAAGCTTCTTTCTAGCTTTTCCCTCTCTCACTCTCTAGAATTTAGAAGAAGAAGAAGAAGTAGAAGAAGAAGAACTAATTCTACTCTCTTGCACAAGTGGACTGGTTTCTCCTTGGAATTGTTTCTGAGAGAGGTGAAAGAGGGAGCTATTTATACATGAGGGGGAGGGGCCTAAGTGCTAAAAACACCAAAACCGACCTAGGAACACCTTCCAAATCCACCAAACCGACCATCCAACGTCGGTAGTGCCTTGTATGGAAGGTAACAAACCGCCTCCCCAAAGTTGGGCCTGAACCGCCTTAGCAGGGGTGCGGCCGCACCTTGGGGTGCGCTACAGCGCACCTTTGGGCCCGGCCTGCTCGAGCTTCGAGCGGCGGGCTGGGCCTTCTTGCTTTGAAAAGTTGTCCGGTGGTCTTGGCCCTTCCTGGTTTTGACGTTTTGTCCCGAATCTTCTTTGGGCTTGCCATTTGCTTCTTTAGAACTTTTTCTATTTATTGGTTTTTATTTCTTTTTCTTTGTATTTTTGGCCCAAAGTGATTATTCTTGAGTTGGTACCTGCAAGTCCAAATAAACACCAAAACTAACGAATATGTTAGTTTAAAATCCCTATTTCGGGTTGTTTTGGTGTAGGTTGACGGTATTTAAATTGCGTTGGTTACCGTCAACAAATGGATAACAGAAAGCCAAAATTTATTGGGTAAATGCTTTCGTGCTCTAACAATGCACCACTTTGTCATGTTTCCAGTCATCTATTTGGGCCCTTTTTCGCGAATCTGCAGACCAGGCCAAAGCTAGAGGCAGTTCTGTAAGTATTCAGTACTGTGATGAAACACCATTAATTCTGAGTATTACAAAGAATGTTCATCACTTAGCTAGTGGCAGTCTGGCAGAAGCAGCAAACATGTGCATGCAACTCTTGTACTAAACTGAACTTCACTACTATCTACAGTTGTTGTATTGTGAGTTTTTACTTTGTGCATTGAATAAGAATGTCTCAGTTATTCATGATACATTGCCATTCATGTCAGCTAATTAGTCAAAATGTATAGTTAGTCAATTGCATAGTGTAGCCAATTGGATTGCATAGTTTCTATTCATGTCCAGATACTGCTCAGTGCTAAAACAGAGGTATTTTTCAGTTGTAAAATGCATAGTGTAGCCAACTGGACATGAATCAGCTCAAAATAAGGTCAATGCAATGCATTGGGTTTATTGTTTAGGTACAGCTGAAAGCTATAGCTTTAGGTTTATATTACTTCTATTTATGTTAGTATGGCTGTTGTGGGTTGTGGTAGACATATTATAGCCCAAAACCAGCTTGCATGTCCTGGTCTGACAACACTAAGGGACTACTTAATCCCCTTGTATTTCCAGAAGCCCTTAGAGCAATAATGTTTTTGTACATTTGGAGATCACTACTACAGAATGGAACTTCCGTGGCGGGCATTTTCAATTTTCCGTGGCGGGCATTGGGTCCGCCACGGAGCTAGGGTCACGGTTAATCGAACGATTAACCATGGCGGACTCCATGCCCGCCATGCAAAATCGATTAACCATAGCGGCGTAACAAAAACCGCCATGGTTAATAGATTAACCATGGCGGGCATCGTTACGTGCCCGCCATGGTTAATTTATTAACCATGGCGGTTTTTGTTAAAAGCCCGCCACGGTTAATTAATTCAGGATTAATAAAAAAATAATTCAAAAATATTATAAAATTATAAATTATGATTTAAACCACATATTAAATAATAAAATAAGAGAATATTGACATAAATCTTGAACATGCATGACAAGTTAACATTCAACTAACATGGACATTCAATTAAGCACTTAGAGTTTAAAAGTGATCACCACACATCACAATTTACAAAACTCGATCGAACGATCGATTGATCAATCAAGAGTTTAGGTTACAAATCAATGTCATCCCACATATAGTCCTTCATGTCTAGCTTATTTCTCCAGTCCCGTAGTTCCCATAAGTCCTCGTTTCCGGCAAGGTCGCTTTGTTAGGGTCGAAGAAATGGCCGTGTAGGTAGCACAAACGTCCTCAACGACGCCCCTACGATGGCGCCAACCATTTTCTTGAACGTAAGATCGCCCAAGCCTTTGTTCCAAAAATCTTGCGTGGTTTTCTTCGTCGCCTTGCGCCACGTAGTACGGTACACGTCACTGCGGGATATGAACGTATAGGCATAGAAACCACACAGGTTGCTGCCGAAAGGCTGCTTACCGCACTGCATGCACGATATATGTACCAGAAAATGGTTAGAATATTATGAGACCATTCAATATGGACGAGCAAACAAGAGTAATCTTTGCATATACCTCGTAATCTCGCCTGATCTTCATTTCGTCCTTATGTTTTTCTTTGCGTATGCTCATCCTCCGATCCAATGACTCGGGGGTCTTTCAAGTAATTCTTGTAAGCCCTGTACGAAATCCTACAAATGTCATGACTTACGAGAAGTTTGTGGTATGAAATAGTATACAAGTGTCGTGACTTACAAATGCAGGGGCCTCTTCAAAATGTTTGTAGAGGCCTTTTGGCATATCATACAACGAGTCTAGCCTAAGGGCCGCTCCATCCCGAGGGAAGATTAGCCAAGTAATCCAAAGGGCCAATGTGTGCTGTTGTTTCTATACCGCCATGCTACACCATTTTATTTGATTAGAGATAGATTCCAAGTGTTCAAAAAATAAAAAGTATTGCTTTTGACTTACTTGATATGTTGGGCCGCAATGAGACAACCGGCCTCGATTTGATCTTCTTCATGCACTTACGGATGTAGTCCGCCATCTCTAACTCTTGCATCGCATAATCTTTCATAGTGTTTATATTGTTCGGCCTTGCCCAACTTCTTGAGCTCGGGTTCCTCCGGCTCTCCATCCAAGAATGAGAAAATTCGACCACGTCTATATATACGCTGGACATAGAAACACAACTGGCCGATTCATCGTTTGGGCTATCAATGCTTGCATCAATGCTTGTGGTCCGTCATTATAGAATCGCAGAATTAGTTGTCACGCCAATATAGAAACAAACTCACGAGAGCTAGAGGGTGACAACGGATTGGTCGAGGTCCCGGCGCCGTAGCAACCGCCACATTTCGTCGAAGCCTATTGGCGCGTGAAATGTCAAAGTCCAAGTGAAAGAGCAAACTCACGCATTATCGAGTATATTATACCGCCAACCTTTATCCATTCACAGAAAGGAGCAAACTTATGTTACATATACCTTTACTTCTGACCTAGTTCCACTTGTATTCGATGGACGTGTGTCCGAAAAAAATAAACAATGGGTACTTGATACCCGCCTCTAAAAAAAAAAAAAAAGAAGAGAGAAGAATAATGGACAAGTGTCCGAGGGCAGAGCCCACTTCTCTAAAAAAGAAATAAGAGCTAGCCCATACCTTATCAAAAAGAAATAAAATTTCACTTGCACATCTTGATCAAGGCTTATGACTTGTTTCTCCTTATGGTTTGCAAATGTTTAAGGAATCATTACGAAAATCTCCGTGAATGATCAATCAAAGAATGAATGACTAGTGTTTCTATGAAAACCATTCTTGTAATAACCCAAGAGTTTGGAGAATGTTATAAGCCCCATATGATTTAAGTAAACAAGGATAGATAAAAAATGCCAATTTATTTAAACAACGGAAGAATACTTTATTATGAGCATGGTACATTTTGACATATATCCATTGTTCCAACTTGATCAACAACCAAACACTTAGCTATTTGTTTTGGGACGAGCAAAGGTTAAAGTGAAAACTTGTTGGCGGTCATTATCAAAGTTATACCGCCAACCTTTATCCAATTCACAAATAACTTCCTAGTTATGTTTTGCCAGTAGTATGTTTTCGCATTGAATAAAAAGACGCCAAGGTAAGGATCAAACAAGAGGACCAAACTCCGCACGGAATTCAGCCCATGCACCAGCATAGGCCCAACATATGAGGGCCCAAACGCGCAACAGGAGAAGGCCGGGGCCAGGAGGCCCAGCCCAGGGGGCGGCCGGCGCACTGCGGCGGCCGGCGCAAATTTTCGCCCTCTGTTCCCGCCCTTTCTCTGGCGGTTTGGAGCGATCTTCACGCGGCGGTTGCATGCGGTGCAAACTTTCGTTCCCGCCAATTGCCCTCGAAGCAAGGAGCACCCTCCATTCCCTCCTCCTCTCCACTATATAAAGAGGGGCACTCCTCCCTTGTACACACACATTCTACACTTGAGCTTCATCTTCCCCACATATATTTTGTAGTAGTGTCCCTCTAGGTGTTCTCCACCTAGTTGTACAATTTAGAAAAGAGGAAGAGAGTGAGAGGAGAAGAGAAGAGGAAGAGCCGGGTTTGTCGGTTCTGCCTCAACTTTTGTACCTCTATGGAGCCGACTTCGATTCGAGTAATGTCCAGGTTATCTTGTGGCAATTCTAATATTATTATTTTACTAAATTCAATATTTATTTTATTTTACTTGCCGGATCTCCGTTCGACCAGAAGGTTCTAGTCTTAGCGCGAGACTAGTTTCGTATCCGCTAGCGTAGGCGTGGTGTCTAGGCTAGAGTTTACCTGAGATTGCGCCCAACACTATGGAATAGTTGTGGTAGCCCCGGGGGTGACAGCTCCGACCAGGCCTTTGTAGTCCACCACGTACGTGTTGGTGTTTTCGTAGAGCTTTTGGTGGCCTTCCCCGATTACCGTTTCCCGTCTTTTTAGAGAATCGGAAAGGTCACCGCTCGAAGCAAGTGGAATTTAGTAAGCCCGAACATTAGTAATTTAGTAATTTTGGGAAAACCCTAGAGAACCCCTTTCTTCCTACCAAAAAAATATTATTCCTACCCTGTCTTGGACGTCCTTAATTCTTCCTAGTTCACTTCTCGTTCCCCGTGGAAATCGATACCCTGAATACTCCGGGTGAAAGCTACAACGGTACTTTCCGTGCGCTTGCGGATTTATCTGTGTGCGTTAAAAAATACCAACAAGCTTTCTGGCGCCGTTGCCGGGGAACGGTAGCTGTTCTAGGATCGAACCAAGTCGTCTGTGTATCTTTTTTTATTTTTACCACCATTTTTATGCACCTTACCACCACCATCACCACAACCACATGGACTCAACGCCTATCTATAAACATTCGGCTCCTAAGGGCGATTCGTTGGAGCCTCCACCATCATCCCATCCGATTCTTATAAATGGCTTTGAAATTCGCCCCGCTTTCATAGCCATGGTTTGGGACCAACCCTTCTCTGGGCATGATAATGAAAATCCATATAGCCACCTTCGGGAATTCGAGCACCTGTGTTCTTGCCTCATTTTATCTAGCATGACATAGGAGACCATTAAATGGAAACTGTTTCCATTCTCCCTTTTGGGAAGAGCGAAACAATGGTATGCTCATACCGTAGGAGGTGTTCACGGAAACTGGGTTGAACTTCGAGACAAATTTTGTCTTGCTTTCTTCCCTGATTCCCGAGTCGCTGCCCTTCGAATAGAAATTCTCAGATTTAAACAAAAAGAGAAGGAGACTCTAGGAGCATCCTGGGCCAGGTTACTAAGTCTTATAAATACAGGCCCAGACCTTTCTTTTGCCGCACCAAGTCATTCTTTGCCACTTCTATCTTGGTCTTAGCAAGGAGGATGCTCTCCAACTTGACCTCTCTTCTAGAGGCTCGTTTGTGCATAAATCCATTAGTGAGGGGAAAGCCATTCTAGAGAAGATCTTAGAAAACACCCCATACACTGGTATATATGACGAGTTTCCAGAAGATCCAATAAAGTCAAGCCCCGACCAACAAAAGCAAAAGGAGGCACTCTCCCGTTAAGGGAACATGCAATCACACTTCTTGGGATGATGAATCCCATCCTTATGCATGTCCCTTTGAATTCGAGGATGACCATTTCCTTGATGATGATTTTTGGAATGCTTTAGAAATTCCCGGATCGTAATCATCATATACTTTGAATTCCTATATGAGACATCAAGAACACTCACAACACATAGAGGGTGAACCAATTCATATAGAAGACATTTTTACACCTTCTCCCCCTATGCCCACACACGATGTCTCATCAGAATTCATTCCTAATCATCACTGGGGAGAGCGTGAGACAGTCTCCGCAATAATAATTTATGATCCATATTTTGCGGATAACTTGATCTGTCATGAAAAAGAAAGTGCTCCCCCACAATTAGGATATTTCATCAACAAACATGGAAGTTACATTCTAAATGTCCCATCCATTCCATGCTCATATGAAAAATCTCCCGAGTCAATCCATAACTCAGCCATCTTCACCATGATCTACAACCCCTTCTCGCTCTCTGTTCATAAAAATTTTGAAAGGGTTATTGTAGATGCTTTTGTCTACCATAAATTTTGCAAATTTCGTGGTATCTCGGCATGAGTTTACAGGACGACGCTCAAAGGTTGGTGTTGGAGGGGAAACCACTTCACCAACATTGGTTTCAAATTTAAAAGGTTTCCCAAGGACGAGCTTTTCGTCTTTAAACAAAGCACTTCCGGAGATAACCCGTCCTTATGTGATTTACCTTCAAAAAAATTATTCTTTTCAAAAAAAAAAACTCATTTCTTTTTTTTACCTCTGCCTTAATCTCTATTTCTTGTTATAAAAAAAAGCACTTTTCCTATTAATAAAAAGCAAGAACATGTTATCAAGCTAGTATACACCTTCGGGTATTCTTGTTGCTAACCATTTCAGGTGGAGACAAAGAAGAACGAAGAAGCATACAATGCTTGAGGACATGAGGCTACATCAACAACAAACTTTGATGCTCATGGGTGATGGAACATACTCAAGCAGAGGAGGCGGAACGGAGACGGCAGGAGCACGAGGCACAGTTGGCGTTCTGGCGCCACATGGGGTACTACCCCCCTAACCCATAGGCCATCAGCTAGCTTGGGGGAGGACCCCCACGGAGGTAAGTACCTACCTCCCCTATCATTTTATTTTATCTCTTAGTTTTTCATTTTCATTTCCTTTAAAAAAAAAAAATGAAAGAACAAAAATATGATTCCACTCCAATATGTAGTATAAGGATGCTTAATTTCTCTGAAGTTGAAATGATGAATAGTTGCTCTGTCTATAGTTCAATTTGCACCTAGTTCATAACATTGTATTCCCCAATGTTTAAGTTTATTGGCTTAACTTGTCTTGTCCTAAAACTTAATGATTTATGGGTATGCAAACACATGATTCTTCTCTAAGCTATTGCTGGATATGATATGGTAAAAATAGAATCTACTATGATTTTGTTCTAAGAGAGATTCATCATTCGGAGAATAATTTCCAAAATTCCTTAATGATCAAAATTCTCATGATAGCCTATGTGAGACACCTGTCATACGCTTTTGATCAAGATTCACATTCACATTGCCAAAAATAGGTTATGGGCTAAGCTAGAAAAAAATGGACGTGTGTCCGAAAAAATAAAACAATGGGTACTTCGATACCCGCCTCTAAAAAAAAAAAAAAGAGAGAGAAGAATAATGGACAAGTGTCCGAGGGCGAGTAGAGCCCACTTCTCTAAAAAGAAATAAGAGCTAGCCCATACCTTATCAAAAAGAAATAAAATTTCACTTGCACATCTTGATCAAGGCTTATGACTTGTTTCTCCTTATGGTTTGCACACCTGAGATGATTTAAGGAATCATTACGAAAATCTCCGCATGAATGATCAATCAAAGAATGAATGACTAGTGTTTCTATGAAAACCGTTCTATCTTGTAATAACCCAAGAGTTTGGAGAATGTTATAAGCCCCATATGATTTAAGTAAACAAGGATAGATAAAAATGCCAATTTATTTAAACAACGGAAGAATACTTTATTATGAGCATGGTACATTTTGACATATATCGGCATTGTAGCAACTCCTGATCAACAACCAAACACTTAGCTATTTGCTCGGGACGAGCAAAGGTTAAGCTTGGGGGAACTTGTTGGCGGTCATTATCGAGTATATTATACCGCCAACCTTTATCCAATTCACGAGAAAGGAGCAAACTTATGTTACATATACCTTTACTTCTGACCTAGTTCCACTTGTATTCGTAGAAAGTATGTTTTGCAGGTATAAAAGTGAAAACAGGTACAAAGTCGCCAAATAAGTTCAGGAAGCGCATTGAATAAAAGACGCCAAGGTAAGGATCAAACAAGAGGACCAAACTCCGCACGGAATTCAGCCCATGCACCAGCATAGGCCCAACATATGAGGGCCCAAACGCGCGCAGGGAGGAGAGGCCGGGGCCAGAGGCCCAGCCGGGGCGCCGGCGCACTGCGGCGGCCGGCGCAAATTTTCGCCCTCTGTTCCCGCCCTTTCTCTGGCGGTTTGGAGCGATCTTCATGCGGCGGTTGCATGCGGTGCAAACTTTCGTTCCCGCCAATTGCCCTCGAAGCAAGGAGCACCCTCCATTCCCTCCTCCTCTCCACTATATAAAGAGGGGCACTCCTCCCTTGTACACACACATTCTACACTTGAGCTTCATCTTCCCCACATATATTTTGTAGTAGTTTCCCTCTAGGTGTTCTCCACCTAGTTGTACAATTTAGAAAAGAGGAAGAGAGTGAGAGGAGAAGAGAAGAGGAAGAGCCGGGTTTGTCGGTTCTGCCTCAACTTTTGTACCTCTATGGAGCCGACTCGATTCGAGTAACGTCCAGGTTATCTTGTGGCAATTCTAATATTATTATTTTACTAAATTCAGTATTTATTTTATTTTACTTGCCGGATCTCCGTTCGACCGAAGGTTCTAGTCTTAGCGCGAGACTAGTTTTGTATCCGCTAGCGTAGGCGTGGTGTCTAGGCTAGAGTTTACCTGAGATTGCGCCCAACACTACGGAATAGTTGTGGTAGCCCCGGGGGTGACAGCTCCGACCAGGCCTTTGTAGTCCACCACGTACGTGTTGGTGTTTTCGTAGAGCTTTTGGTGGCCTTCTCCGATTACCGTTTCCCAGTCTTTTCGAGAATCGGAAAGGTCACTGCTCCGAAGCAAGTGGAATTTAGTAAGCCTGAACATTAGTAATTTAGTAATTTTGGGAAAATCCTAGAGAACCCCTTTCTTCCTACCAAAAAAATATTATTCCTACCCTGTCTTGGACGACCTTAATTCTTCCTAGTTCACTTCTCGTTCCCCGTGGAAATCGATATCCTGAATACTCCGGGTGAAAGCTACAACGGTACTTTCCGTGCGCTTGCGGATTTATCTGTGTGCGTTAAAAAATACCAACAGGAACCCTGAAATGGAACTCCCTCACCCCCCGATCAACTGCATGCTTATATAATAGGTGGAACCTGCGAGTGTCCCACTCCTCTTCCTCGATTAGCTGGCCCTTGGGCACCATGAACTTGCCAAGCTCAAAGTAGTCTGGGCAGTCCGGGCTGACCCATTGTCCCCGTCGATGGGGTATATAATTCCTATACAGAAGGAGATGTACGTTAGCATCTTCTAGCTACGTACGCATACGTAATATGTCTGGCTAAGTTTGGTTGAGATTATCATGCATATACGTACCTAGTACTGCCGGTCTTCACGGCCCCCGGGTTCTGCTTAGCCAATCGGAGGTCCTTTTCCTTCTCCGCTAGCTCCTTCCTGGCCTCCTCATCTAAATATTTGTTGGTCAGGGCAAGAACTTCCTCATCTTCTTTTGATAGCTTCTTCTTCTTCGGTGCTTGGGGGGAACATTCGACCTCATCGTCCTTCTGATTGCTCTGAGGCGGTGTTGAGAATCCTATGCATGTGGAATTGAACTACATTAGCCACCAATTAATGCATAGTACAAGTTAGCCATGTATTTTTGTTTCTATACCTGTCACATTTTCTGAAACCTCCTCGACCATTGGGCGCTTGAAGGGCGTGGGAGGGCGGCGAGCCCCCTTGTCACGCTTAGGAGAAGGTGTCCTCTCGCCGTCGCCGTAACAGGGTGTCTTGCCGCCGTCTCCTCCTTCCGGTTCTTCCGGAGGTGGGTTCGGACGAGGACTTCCGCCACCTCGGCCACCATCGTCGTTGTTATCATCATCGTCATCGCCACCACCACCCGGGGGAGAAGGAGGAGGGCCGGCGGGCGCTACCTTCGGAGGTGGTGTCGTCGGTTTCCACAGGACAATGTCTTCCTTGTTCCATAGGTACTCCCTCTCCACCCGAAGGTCCTTGAGTACTGTTTCTCCTTGTTCACCTAGGATATCGATCTCCTAATCACCTTGTTCCAGGTGCTGTGCGAGCTACTGAGGTCTCCGAACGGATTCATCCCGTCAGTACTCAAAGCGAACCTTACGTTCCTGGGCTCGTCCCTAAACTCTGGGAACATGTCATTGATGCATTTCCACGTTTTGGCATCCGAGGGGTGTCGCGAGCTTGCCATCGCCCTTCGTGCGTTCCGCCGATGCATGCCAGGACATCGCCTTGGCATCCTCTGGGTTCCCAAAAATTGCACGCAGGCGATCGAGCACGGGTAGGTACCACACCGATAGGGCAGGGATCTTCCTCTGGGTGTAACCCTCTTCTTCCTCGTCCTCAGGAGGTGGCATCTGCTTCTTCTTGCCCGTCTTCTGCTTCTTGGGCCCTCTCGACGGTCCCTCCTCATCGGTGGCACGACAGCCAGCATTCCTCTTGTAACGACTCACGCCGCATCGCGGACAGTTGTGCAAGTCCGCATAGTCACCCCGGTATAGAATACAGTGGTTAGGGCACGCATGAAACTTCCTAAGCTTCATAGCCACAGGACGAATCAACTTCTTCGCCCGATAGGTATTGGCGGGCACCTTATTCCCCTCGGGTAAAACAGTGTCACCGAGGACCCGTAACAGGTCATTGAAGCTCGTGTCTGACCACCCGTGGCGAGCCTTCAGCATCAACATCGTAAGGTTAAAACGTAGCACCGTGCAATGCTTCGGACATTTGCCGTCGTCTTTCTATAGAGGGTCAATTGCCGCCTGCTTCATCTGTCTAAAATTCTCAATCCATCTTGGATTGCCAAACAACACGTCATCTTCATCTTTGAGGTTAGCAATATCCTCGAAAAGCTCAGCATCCTCGGGCGACATGTCATCAACTACTGACTGTTCACCATCTTCTCCACCCGCATTGTCTTCTGGCATGTCTTCCAGCAGTTCATCTACGGTGATGTAATCACGATTATCAACTTGTTCTCGTCCTTCGTCCACCACCGTTGTTTCAGTCGTTGCAGTCGACTGGGGTCCTCCAGATGAACCGGCCGCGACACTCGGTTCTTTTTCACCATGATACTTCCACACGGTGTACCTCGGCTCCCTGATGAAACCATACCGCAGCAAGTGCTCCACAACGACGTCATCCTTGTGTAAGAACATATGCTTGCAGCTATAGCACGGGCACACCATTACTTCCGAACCCTGACTGATTCGATGCTTCTGCGCGACGGGCATAAACTTCTTTCGCACATCATCAATGAAATCCAAACTCATCCTCGGCCTGTACATCCAATCCCTATTCGACGCCGCCATGATGGTCTGCTCAAATTAATTAAACCAAAGCAAAGAGAGCGATCAATGATTAGAGATCGAAGTATCGATGATTAGAGAGATTTAACTAAAGTGCAAAAGAGAAATACGAGAGAGAGAGAGAGAGGGAGTAGAGAGAGGGAAAGAGAGCACGTGCACTCAAATGAGAGGGAGAGAGGGGAGGAGAAAGAGGGAGAGAGAGGAGAGAGAGAGAGAGAGGGGGGGGGAGAGAGAGAGGGGGAGGGAGAGAGAGAAGGAGAGGAGAGAGGGGGGAGAGAGAGGGGAGAGAGAGAGAGGGGGAGAGAGATAAGGGCGGGGGGGGGGGGAGAGAGGGGGAAGAGAGAGAGCATAAACCACATTCAATTAGATCTCAAAGAGAGGTAGGACCATGCATAGGGAGAGAGAGGGAGAGAGAGAGGGAGAGAGAGGGAGAGAAAGAGGGAGAGAGGGAGAGAAAAGAGGGGAGAAAGAGGAGAAATACCCCCTAGCGGTGCCAAACTTCAATCAAACCAAGGGCAAAACCTTCCCCCCCACAAATGGTGTTTTCTAGAGTTTTGAAGCTCAAAACCCTAGTAAAATGGCGAAATCCCGTGGGTAAGAAGAAGGTTGGGGCTGTATTTATAGCCCAGACTTTTCTGTGGCGGGCATTGTAATAAAACCGCCACGGTTAATGGGGATTAACCATGGCGGGCATTGTAACAAAACCGCCACGGTTAATCCCCATTAACCGTGGCGATTATTTTACAATGCCCGCCACGCGATTAATCGATTAACCGTGGCGGGCATTCCCGGCGGCCGGGGCTGCCGGGCCAACTATTTTCCGTGGCGGTTTTCTAAATGCCCGCCACGGAAAATAAAAACTAAACACCATGCAAGTTCAATTCTGTAGTAGTGGATTGTTCTTATTTTCTCTAAAAGAGAACTGAACTTTGTTTTTTTTTTTTTCTTCTCTTCACTTTGCGGAGAACAACATCTCATTGAGGGGATTGGCTTGTCTACTGATCCGGAGAGCATGAGCCAATTAGTTCGAAGGTTAGTTTCAATCAGTGACCGTCATACACCAGTCTTTTTTTTCTAAGCACATGCTTCTTTGCTTTGCCCCTAGGTGTAATGGTTTGATATGATATATTCTTCATCTATAATCTTTTCTTTGGTATGCAGTTGTAGTTGTAGGAATGCAGGTGGAGATGAATCCTCTGATTTCTTTATTTGTGGTGGCGATTCAGTCAGTCATCTTTACCAATTTCAGTTTAGGGAATAACATAGAGATCCAAGATGTTTTTCACACTATTAGATAAACATTCATTCTACACAACCATACTTTAGAGATCCCTTGTTTATGACTTGTGCACCTTTGGAATGTATTGAGTGGACCATGAGATTAAATTTCTTAATAAGCATTGCAGCCTCATGGCTACCTTCTGTGTTCCAGATCTTGTGGTACTAGGCAGCATGTTCAGCACTTAAGTAACAACTATTACAATAATAATAAGCGTTCCAGATCTGAGAACGAATTATTCTGGACTGTTCATTAAGTATTTAGAATATTACAAGAATATAGGTAGAATGTGAGCTATCTATGCTTGTGGATTGTTCATTAAGTATCATTGGTATACAGCATGGCTGTGAGTTGTGAGTTACAAAACCCATGAGAAGGCTCATGTGTAACAGGACATGTACCTATCCTATGCAAATTGAAATTACCATGTGTTAGTTAATAGAATGCATATTATTACTTCACAAAGATAAAGTCTATCCAGGTTTATCTTAAGTCAAAGATTTATAAGCATACATATTCATTCTTCCTAGAATTTACCATGTCTCGTAGGTGATGGCTTGGACAATTCAGCAAGGTGATTCTTTGTTGCAGTTTGTGGAGTAGAGGGACGGGGTGATTGCTTTGGAGTACAACCTAGTGGTTCTTGTTTTTTCAGACTGGTGGTTCTTGTTTTTTTAGACTCCAGCTTGATGGTGCTGGGTTCTATTATTTTGGATGAAAAACCTGATGGTGCTAGCTTTTGATCAATGTTTGATCACATATAGTTGATGGCTTTTGAACAATAGGGAAACAATGTTTGATGCATGTATGCTTTGTATGTTGGTTTGATGTTAACATGCTAGTGATTACATATGTACTCTTTTGATATTTGAGAGTATGAATGATGTGGTCATTTGTATATGTCATCCAAAATCTGTACAATATAATTTCAATATTGTATTGGTCCTGTTTTATTTTTTTTGTACCAATTTAGTTGAGCTCGATGGACTGTCAGTTGCTATAAGTTCAATATTGCGATGGACCATCCGTTGCTAAATGCTCTAACTGATTGTCCGTTGCTAAAGTTTACCATTGAACGGTCCGTGGCTAAAAGAGGGTCCGTGGCTGTATATATTTAACCACGGCTTCATTAGCATTTGCAGAGGTCCGTTGCTATATCTTTTAGCCACGGACTGAAAGTCGCTGTACCCCCCATATAGCAACCGACCGAAAGTCGCCGATTAAGGGTTGTGGTGTAGTGATGACTCAAAATCCGGTGCAACATACAAGAACCAAGCACATTGATATAAGGCACCATTTCATTAGAGAGCATCAACAACAAGGAGATATTGCAATCCATCCAATTGGTACCGAAGATCAACTTGTCGATATATTTACCAAGCCACTTGATGAGAAGAGATTTTGCAAGCTTAGAAATGAATTGAACATTCTTGACTTCTCCAATATGAGTTGAATGCACCTCACACATGTGACATGCCTCTCCACCGAGCCGAAGCAAAGGTGAAATTGTTTGACATGTCATCATGATATCTAAGGACTTGCTAGAACATATAGATATACAACTTGTCCCTTAGGTTGCATTCATGGAAAAGCAATGAATTTCAATGTATGTATGCCATCACTATTGTTTTATATGCTTGATTGATCTAGTGATGACATATGACATTCTTGTGGGCTTGCAATCTCAAGAGTTGAATTTGGATATATTGTCAAATATGTGGTTCAACATAGACATGATAACCCTTGTCATGAGGTGTGAAAAAGCTTGTCTTTAGTTCAAACCCGAATTACATGTATGGCAAGCTATCCAAATTTGGCCCAATTTGAAAACTAATCTTTCCAATATCAAAAGAACCCGATCAATCCTTTTATGTCAATTGTTGACAAAGGGGAGAGATTTAGTGCATAAAGATTAGAAGGGGATCAAAATTTTTGAAAGCACACAAGTAGGGGGAGCAAGCTCATAAGCCCATTGTTGCATTTGTTTGTGCACTAACATATGACTTGCTCTTGCACATGCATTTAAATTCCATATATACATGCTTGTGTGGTGTATGCTAGTGGTACTTTGATTGATGATTGATCAACTAGCATGCTTAAGTTGTATCTAGATATTTTGTTTTCCGCTCTAAATTCAAGTACCTATGCTTATAATATGATCTCACGGGGTACTTTGAGTTTTTTGATGAAATATCTAGTTACTCTTGATGCTTGTATGGTGAGAATGGCGCAACTCGATTGGTATCACGCTTCAAAGGTCCATTCTTTCACCTTAAGCATCATTTACTAAATTTTGACCCTATTGCATCACGTCCCCTTGCATCAAACCAAATTTTAATGCAATAGGTGGCTACTATTGCATCAATATTTGGAATCTGATGCAATATGTGGCCATTATTGCATCAAAAAAGAGTTGGATGTGATAGTAATTCATGTCGATGCAATATGTATGATCTATCGCATCATTTGGAACAAGGGATGCAATAGGTACAAATTATTGCATCGATACATTTGGTTGCGTTAGTATTGAATTTTTTATGTAATATGTAGGTGATATTGCATCGGTTTAGAATATGAATGCAATTATGAAGTACTATTGCGACGGATTTGTGTTTGATGCAACTAGTATTTTTGAAAGAAAATTGACAAACGTGAAGACACCTTGTGGGTATCTATAAGTGAATTGTTAACTTTTTTTTTAAAAAAGGGCGTCTAATAAGTAAATTGTTAGTTATTTATTAAAAATAACTTCAGAATTCTTAATTTTGAAGAAAATATTAAAAAAATAATTAGGTCGCGTAGAAGAGTCGAACCTGTGCCCTTAGGACTGTCCAAGTCGTGGACAAACCACTGGGCTAGTTATACATTGTTGCGTGGACTAGTATATTTTTACTTTCGTACTATTATCTAATCATGTTTTTGACTGTCCGTGCATAAGCTAACCCAGCCCATAAGGACATGTCGATCAGTCCATCCGCCAACGCCCGTGCCCGACGCTGCAGCTTCTTCACGATCGCGACCTACTCGATCCAGAGGACGGCGTTAGCGGTAACCAGCAGTCCAACACTAGGCGTTGAGGCAGGGTTCCACGAGTTGAGACCAGGAGGACGATGATCCATGCTCCATGGCATCTACATCTGATCTAGATCTTAATTGGTACTTGCTATTGCCTTTTACCCTTTTGTGAATCTTTTTTTTTTTTTACCCCTTTTGTGAATCTTTGAATCAGTTCATGTCTAACCTCCGAACTGTCTAACTATATATAACTAGTATAATGCCCGTGCTAACGCCACAGTTTTATTTTAGGGAGGCTAATGAAACAAGCAAATGACAATTTTTTTTTTTTTTTGTCCATAGTTCAACCCTTACCCAATTATAGTTGAGCATTTATACAATCTTGAAAAATACTTTTGTGTAAGGCATAATAAAGGTATTTGTCACATCACATTAACAATCTAATTTACATTCTGCCTAAGTTCTTAAGCATGCGCACTACAAGAAAGACCCCCATGTACCTACGCTTTATTTGTAGGTTAGATACATTTTATTTCGTCACTACTGAAGTATAGACACGCTTAACTAAAGCGTGTCTGGAGCGTCTCCACACAGACCATGTCAAGAACTATAGATACGTTTTGTCAGATGTGTCTACAAGACAAGTGACGCTTTCTAGAGACAGTGATAAGCGTGTCACCATGACCTGAGACGATTTCTTAAGACGGTGCTAAGCGTCACATGGAAGAATTGAAACGCTACGTGAATTAGAAATGTATACGTCTTATAGAGACATATAGTTGATGCGCTCACTGTTTCTTTCTCAGTACCAATATAATATTTACTTTAGACACCATATATAGTACGGATGAAAAGGTACATGAAATTTATTCATGCAATAATATTTGAGCAATAAATTCAGCAACAAAATTAATCATCCCCATACATGTACATATCACATATTAACTTAAAACTTACACACTGGGGTTCTAATTCTATTTAAAAAGTAATTCCATTTAAAAGCTTTTACGCTTGCAGAAAGACACTTCACTTCAATTCTCAATCTTCGTCTTCGTTTATCGACATGCTTCTGTGATCCTGCAAAATAAATAAATAAATTCTATAAAAGTTCTAGAAAATACAACACCACCCAAATTTTTGTGATGAATTTAGAAAAAAAAAGCTTAGCTAGAGATAGTAGTGAAGGTTATTTTTAATAATTGCAATAATATATTCAGCAGTCATGGCGTATTCTACACACATCCACACAAGTTTCGAAGTTGCAATATTATACAACAGAAATATAACCAATTTGTTTTTCTGCCATATTCACAAATAGCCAAGTTCAACTAAAATCACCTATCCCAAATGACAAAGTGGATTCAATGGATCAATCCACTTTAGCGCAAAAATAGAAAAATAGAATAGTTTTAATGCAAGTTAGCACATATGCAGACACCAACCTCATCGAGCTGCATTTCAAACTGTAGATTGACACTTCCACATGTACACACACATCAGATCAGTACATCACAGGAAACCTGTATGCAAGTTGCAGTTACTTTCACATCCATTTCATTCTAGCAATGGACCATACAGTTAAAAGGCAATTATATTTATCCAAATTATCACAACAACAACAACAAAGCCTTTTATTTTCTCAAATTATCACAATGAGAGAAAAGTTTGATGGAGTATTGCAGAATTCATAGGAAGTTGTTTAGACCAATAAGACCGCAAGGACTAACCCAAATTTGTTGGTCTCCTTCATCATTTTTATTTCTTCCTGTTATATCCATTCTCAAATTGATACATTGCTCACTTCTGGAAAGCAAAATTTTTGTGTCAGTAAGATACATTAAGGTATCAATATATATAGCCACTTAATTTACAAAAACTAAAAAAAATATAGCACATCAGTAAGAGGAAATTGTAAAAGGTAAACAAATGGTATGATAAACAAGTAACGTTAAGCTACCTGCTAACTCTGTAGAACATTACTCGTCTCTTAAGCCGGACTAGTGAATGGCGCGCGCCCATGCGCGCAGTGAATGGCCACATGAACAAAGGAAGGATGCTAAAATAGTAATAATTATTACAGCACGAGACGTTCACACAGGAAACCAAGTCTTTTGCAAGGTACATACACATCCAAATGAGTTCGACGTACACAAATTACAGGTAGAACATCAATGTTTCATTGCATGCAGCGAGCTGACAATAGATAAGAGTGACCATGCCACTACCAAGGCAATATGGGGTGTTGAGGCTTCGTAGGCAAAGGAACCGGATGTAGTCAGCTGAAGTGGCCGCTCCAGGGTGGACCCAAGGCTGAAGTCAGAATCTGCACATTGCTGAAGAAGTTAGATGGCGCCCGCATAATAAAATGTGGCAGGATGGATACTGTACAGGGTTGTCCACTTAACCATGGTCACAATAGTGGAATATTAGCAACGAATTCAATAAGGAGGGCCACAAACAGCATAGAAGCAGTTTTCTTACCTGCACTGAATGGTCTGGGCAGCTAGCCCAATATAGCTTACAACAATAGCACCAGGGAACCCAGCAAGGGTGCAATCTTGGAAGTGTTCTTACTCATGCACGTGGTCAGGTCGAGATCCACTTGAGTAATAAGTTCGAATCAACTAAAGTAAAAGTTCACACAACCACACCTAATCAAATAGGTTACTGAATGAGTTCTTTCTGCCTACAGGCCAATGCATGGGCCAATCGAGCACGGAAGAAAAGAGGCGTCAGTTTCCGATGCAGAGCACACCACGCCACCAAAAACAGGCAGAAGTTTCCTCTGGACGGCAGATGTTAGCGAGCCAGTCCAACCAAAAGTCTGGGTCCTGTTAACTGCACCTGCACACGAACATTGCTTCTTAGGAAATCTACAAAGCGATATTTGGTGGTACAACCCAAACCGAAGTGTAATATGGTGGGTCAAAGAATGAGTTTACTATTGCCTTTTTGAATCATGGTAAGAAAAGTAATCAGCTAGACAGATCTAAAGCAAGGACAGCCATAATCATATTTACTAGTCAACTCGAAACTATGTCCGTAGCCTTAGCACAACTATTAGCTCTGCATATATACTGTACATGTAAGAAAAACCATTGTTGAAGAAACTACATGGCAAGAACTGCTAACTCTGTGTTGTGACACGTGAGATAGAGAACTATACTATCAATTGCGGGTTTTAGGAAACTAGCATTGTTGTCGATCAATATTTAGAATTACTTTCTCTCGGTCTTGGATAACAGATAAGGCACACATGTAAAGAGAATGGATAGGTAAGAAGTGTGGAGTTAAGGACTCTACCTTGTCTAGGTGTTCACCACGGGGGAGAATTTTCTAGATAGAAGTGTTCACCATCGAAGCACAGGCTCCGTCATGCGCACCAATGTAAGGAGTCACGAGAAAATGTCATGGATTAGCACCTCATTCTTTGAATAATTAATACATGTTGATGCGGTGCTCTGTTTACTGAAAGCTTTATTCTTGGAACAGGCAAAGCTTGGTAATTCACACAGCGGTGGTAAGAAGCTAGATGCGTAGCGATTGTTGGTTCAAGTTGTAATTCACAAAGCGGTGGTTGGTCCTACAAGAACACACCGAAAGCATACCTGGAATCTGGAGCGTCCAAATCAGCATCTGCAGCTTCATCATCATTCGGCATGACCAGCCTACGGCGGGTTTTGGCACCCTTGGCCCGACCACTTTGCCGCGGGGAGTAGCCGT
The DNA here is from genome assembly GCA_015847255.1 of Hyparrhenia diplandra. Lineage (NCBI taxonomy): Eukaryota > Viridiplantae > Streptophyta > Magnoliopsida > Poales > Poaceae > Hyparrhenia > Hyparrhenia diplandra. The sequence goes on along the minus strand of JADLZK010007644.1, from coordinate 328,359 downwards.
TAGGTACGGATGGGAAACCACGCTGATTAGGTTGGAGGCACAATAAATATATTACCCTCTCCTACGCTTGTTTGACACCGTGTTTCAAGAGAACCAAGATTCGGTGGCGGGTGCGGAACAAATAAGGAACATGAGATTCACAGATGTAAAGGCTGGAATAGTCGTGTTAAGCGAAGTACCATAAGACACATACCTTAGAAAGGTCTGGTGAAGACAGTGTGCTAGCCGGTGTAACAGGAGTTGATTCCTGAGGTGTCTCCTGACTTCCACTGTTGCTTGACGAATCGCCAGACTGAGCCGCAGCAGGGTGTCCATTGTTTCCGTCTGCAGCAGCATCATGTCCAGCGTTACCTGGGGCAGCAGCAGGATGCCCATGTGCTGTGACCAGAGCGGCGACATTGTAGGTCTTTCGGGCCTTGTAGAAGCTCTGACGTGTCATGGTAACTGCAAAGGTGCACCTGAGAGAAACCAACTTTGTTATGTCAGCTGGATATGCAGTAGGTCCTGCTGATGTCCTGAGAAGCTGCTGGACAGGCTTCCCAATGATCCGTCTAGCGATGTCCCCGAAGCACACCATTTCAGCCTCATCAGTGCCATCTAGGGCCACGAAACACACCTTGTACCTGAAATTAGTCTGTGTTTAGGGCCCAGCCATGCCTTATCATAGAATTAGGAGGGAACCAAACAATGGAAGAAGTGCCTACTTGAACTTGAAGGAAGTGCTTGAGCACGGAATGCACTTGTAACCGGTACCATCCGGGACACAAGACTTCTTTGCATTTGTTGCATGATGGGAACCACCACGATGCAGGGAACAAGGCGTCCAATAGTGACAATGCGGCGGTAGCCATCCTCCTGCATTGTTGTTGATCTGAAATGTAACATGAGAAAGATGGAATGACAGGCATAATTTGTTTTGTACAAAAGGCGGTCGATTCACTATAATGAGGAATATAAAATCGATAACATAACACAAATAGGAACATACAAAGGCTACACTCAATCTAGAAAAAGACCCAACCTTTGAGTGCATCAATGTACTCTTGGGTGAAATGGCCCGCGACCCGGATGCACATGCACCATCTTGGGCCTAATGGAGCAAAAAGGGGGCACCACGTAACATGTATCGGTATGGGCACATCTAAAGAGAAAACTAAATGAATTGTTGTAAGAAGCACACCTGACTTAGCAATCTTCTTACGGTTTAAATATTTCATGCGTTTGCGCCGAGACTCGAAAAAGCTTTGTTAGGGTCGTGGGCATATAATGCGCACCTTCCGCTATAGGAAAAGCGCCGGACAAACAATTAACGAAGGCTAATAGGATTGCAAAGTAAATGGGCCACGGGGACAACAAGAGCGAGCACATACGCTTTCTTTTACTGGCGGTTTGAAGGACCGGGGTCAAAGCGCCCCTTGAAGAAGCTAAGCGAGATAACCACAAAAGGCAAACAAAATAAGGCTTTATGCGGAGGAGTATTTATCTACGTCTCATATGACACCATGGAAACGCGTAGAGCAGCTACATACATGACTCTCTGTAATGAGTGGAAGCCGTTGGACGGCCGCGGCGACCTCGCATTTTAAGAAACAGCTACAGCAAAAGACAGGAACAGCTCATGATGGGATAAACCATAGAAGAACAGCTCTTCAAAGAGATCCACAAAGGACCTCTGAATCTATAACTGTGCATACAACATTCAGTCTTTAAACAGCCATTATTGCCTGTCCACAGAACACCAATTATTTTAATTGATTTGTTAGAAAGGGACGGAAAAGCATTAGTGTTTGATAGCAGTCCAATGAATCCCTCATATATTGTCATTATCCATATTTTTTTAAAGTTGTCCTACACAAAGTTTTAGGCTCTTGGTTTGCCATTTCCAGCTTTTGTGTAGGACTAAAACCAGGATTTAGTATGAGAGGCACTGAAATAGACAGATAGCATTGCTCAAGGTATCTTTGCCTTGACCTTCGCTCTTTGTGCGAGACTACCTAAAGAATTGTGCATCTAAAGAAAGTAGCCGATCACGCTAAAAAGAGAAGCAAAAGGGCTTTTCTATCTAGAATCATATAATAAGCAACTAAAAAGGGAGCTATAAGTTGTAAAAAATAATAAATGGAGATAAGAGTAAAACAAAATTACAGTTTGTCTTAATCTGTAAAAATGAATTTGATAAGAAATTAACACAAAAGAGAGAAAAGGTTATAAAAAAGCAAAATTAGCATCCTATCTAAACAATTCTTTAATCATACATTACAGTTTATTTACTGAAAGGTCATGATTGCATACCACAACAAAAGAAAGTTTTCTTTTTGTTCGGTTGGTGCATCTGAAGGGAGTTGCATTGTACTCCAGTTCATCGGTATTCATGACCTTTGTCTCAACTATTTTTTCCCTTCATTTGTTATCAAAACTTCTGTTATGTGCTACTATAAATTTCGCAAGCAAATAGTTGCTTAAAAAAAGGAGAAACATTGGTGTTCGGTAGCAATTGATTAATCAAAATTGAGAAGAGAGTGACCAATTTTAGTGTTGAATAGGTGAGACCTGATTTCCATGAACTTAACTATGCTTGAAAGTTTGATCAGGTAGCATCTGCTATGTGTTTTTATGCATGCTGGTGTGTTATATGAGATATCATTAGCATGTAGAAGGGATTTTCTGCTTTATTTTTTTATGTGGTCAAGAGAGAAATCATTGGCTGTTGTAGTGGTTGATGAGTAGAAAATTTGTTGCCCCCTTTGTCTGCATATTCTTTGATGCCCCTTAGTGATTGGAGAATTTCGGGAAATAAACTGTCTTTGTTGTCGGTTACTCCTTATATTACCAAGGAACATAATCATACATTATTGTTTAGTAGAAAGAATGAAATCAGAAGCACATGGCTGTGCATTAACGCAGACTTAGGTTCATTTTTTCCCTAGCCTGTGCAAAGATTCAGTTGTCCTACGTTGTGCAGCTGTAACGTTCTGCTTTTGCAGGATATTATTATTACCAAAACTTTTCAGATCAAGATATATATCAAAGAAGCCTTCCAGATGGCAACATATATTGTTTAAAGAAAGTGACGAAGCTCTTACTGAGTTACTGGACACCACACAGAAAATGACCCACAGGGGAGAAGTATTAGAATCGCGAAAGGACGGGAAAGGAGCCGTACCAGCAGTGAGCACGCGGACTGCTTCCCCGAGCTCGACAGCGCTCGCACTCGCGCCCCTTCCTCCTCTCCGGCGGCGACCGCACGCGGCCTCCTCGGCAGCTGGCAGCGGGCTGGATCTCGGCGGCAAGCACCTGAAAAAACCACGAAGCGCCCGCGGCACCGGGAGCGGGCCGGGCAACGAGGCGCCGGAAGACTGAACACGTCAAAGTCCGGCGAAGGGGCGGCGGCACACCGAGAGTGAGGAGCAGAATAGACGAAGACGGCAGTGAGGGAAGAGAAGAGGAACTCACCGAGCAACAGTAACGGAGCGCGGGCGAGAACGGAGAGGGGCCAGCTGATTTTATCGTCCAGTAAAAATAGCAGGAACCGAGTGCTGGGAAGACGCAGCAACCCAACAACTGCTGGCGCGCGGGCTCCACACCGAACAGAAGGACAATGTCCCCACCCGCGGGGACGTAAACCTAGAAACGGCACCACATGAGACCCGTCCTTCCAGTGACGATGGCCGATGGCTCGCCGCGCGCAGTGGGACCCGTGGCGTGGTATGGGCCTTCGCTGCCTTTGCGCTGACCGGCCTCAGCGCTGTCGAAGCCTCACTGGATGGTAGTAAGTCTGGCCCACCGTCATTGACCCTGCCACCTAAACGAGCTAGCTGCCGCCTGGCACGCGCCCCCGCGCACGATGTGCGTCTCTCCACGCCCGAGCGCCCCCCCGTGCACAACCCAAAGCTCACAGAGCACACTGGCATGCGGCCCCCCGTGCACCAAGGCTAAGGCGACCCTACCAGCAGGCTCAGAAGCTAACCTGACCACCACCGCCTGAACCTGAAGCCAGCACCGAACCAGGCAGGTCCACATCGAAGGAGCGATCGACAGCGCAACCGGACACAGGAGGAAGACCATGCCGCGGCCCCCCGGAAAGTTCTTCCGTTCTGCAACGGCCGGCGCCGCACACGATTTTTCAACCGTGACCGACAGATGGGACCACCCTGCCCAGCCAACGAACGCACGACAACGCTCTGGGCACGGCCAATGAGGCGACGACAGAAACACCTGCACCCGGGGCCGCCTGGGACACCGGACTGGCCAACGAAGGCAGCGCGCTACCGGCCATCGATCAAGATCGGAGTGGTGGAAAACAATTTTACTATCGTGGACGCGCTGGCCGCAGCGTTTCTCCACAGTGAATTTACTCTTTAAATTCATCAAGTTGAGCCATGGAAATATTAAAACAATTGATGAGAAACATCAGCTGTTGTACGAAGGATCAAATGTACCAAGTACTGACATACATAGCAAGAATTCAGAAATTTCAATAGAGAACGGATGTATAATCTGCAATGCGTATAATCTGATAGCAGAGAAAAATAAAACACCAACCTGACATCCGTGTGAGATGTTAGCTACCATTCTTGAGCCCGGATCTGACAGTAGCCGGCCGGCCGGTGTCCCGTGTTCCCGCTAGATCTTGGAAGCAGGCGATGGAGACTGAAGTTGTAGGAAGCATTGTCGAGGGTGAATGTGAGAAAGAGAGGACTACATCGCTGAGACAGAAATCCCATGGGCTAGAATTGACCTACGGCGCGGCGCTAGGGAGGGGAGATTGAGGTTCACCTATGCCAGGATGAACTGCAGGAGGCCACAGATGAAGGTGGCGACGGTGTCTTCGCCGCTGATTCTGACCGCCACTGTCTTTTGGACTTTCTAAATCCTGTTTGGTGAATCTGAATGTGCAGATCAGTGCAGTGGTAGGTCATAAAACACCAGACATGGTAAAAGCTCTCTACTCTATGCATCAGGTGAGTCTGTAGGCACCGTAATTTTTTGTTATTGGATCCGATATTGTTGTGAAGTATTTATCATTTTTTTTCATCTACCGCCGTTTACTGTATCAAAACTAAAGGCAACTTGGATCTAATCTGGAGGTTCATATTTCAATGCATGTTGATGATTTGGATCTAAACTACAATGCATTGTAGGTTGACATGTTTTGTTTCTTTTGGCAGACTTTCTTGTCTCTTCCAAAACATCAAGCAAATGTTTTGGTTTTTACAGACTGTAGCAGATAGTGTACTGTTTAGCAAACAAAAGAGTATCCAACTTAGTCGCCTCACTCGTAGCGCCAACAGATCACTTTTCGCAAATGATAAGGATAGAAATGAGACAATGACATTTATTACATCACAAGCACTGAGGACTACTGCTGCAAATAAAAGGTGACAACACAAAAAAAGAGAGGAGGAAAGGTATGAACAATCAGGTGTCATTGTAAGTTGTTGTCCACATTATTAACATGAACTTTGTTCACTTATACATGTATGTTTGTTCACTTAACATGAGCAATCAAGAGTTCATGCCTTGTGTGTTTATAGTTTGGATTCATTATCCATTCTATTTGTTAAACCCAAAAATGATGTTGTCTATCATGTGTTGTCTATGTTTGATTCCAAATGTGTGATCAACTATATATATTACTAATGCATGCCATTTTGACCTTTTCAGAAAAGATCAACCTTGAGCGAATCTTGGCAAAGCTAAAATGATTCAAATATTGTGCAACGAGAAAGATGCCATGTTGTTCTGTGCTAAGAGACATGTATTTCTATTTATGATTGCCTATTTGTAGCATAAGTTAGTAGTTTGTAATGTAGTTCAACTTTGCAATTACCTATTCGGAAAAAGGAAGGCATTTGACTTACATTGTACAAACGATTGAATGCTTAGGATCCAAGTTATTAATAATATTGCCGGTTTGTGCCATTGAATTTTGTAATTTTATGAATTTATGCGCAATGAATTTGATGCAATGTTTGGTTGTCCTTGAAATCTCATGTCGGTGCAATAGTTTGTATTGCACCCAAGCTCATGTCGATGTGATAGTTTGAATTGCATCGAACCTCATGTCGATGCAATAGCTCGAATTGCATCGAACATAGTGTTGATGCAATATTTCCTATTTCATCGAACCATAATGGTGATGCAATAGAACCTTTTGCATCGGATCAAAATGGTGATGCACAAGATTATATGGCATCGAACCTAATATTGATGCAACATAGTCTCTTGCATCAAACAATAGTCATTGCAATAAGTGTATTGCATCAACATGATTTCGATGCAATAAGCTATTGCATCTCTCAATTTTGATGCAAGAGACAATGGATGGGCGATGCAATAGTTGCTTCTCGCATCAACAACAAGTAACCGATGTGAAAGGCTATTGCATCAAGAGCACTTGCATCGGCTCGCATCAAACACAAAAACGATGCGACACCAAGCTATCACATCAATTTAGGCCCTATTACATCAAAAAATTGTCGATGTAATAGGGTAAAAAATTAGTAGTGCAGATTGATCCCGGTAAACTTTGTCTTCTCGACACTCCCAACTTTCTACATGTGCAACCTTAAATTACCACCCCAATTGGTGAAACAGTTGACAATTTCAGAAAAAATTGTTTGTGGAGCAAAGGAGAAGCTGATATAAAGGAGAGATGCCTAGTTGCTTGGGAGGAAGTTTGCAAACCAAAAAATGGAGGAGGACTTGGCATCATAGACATTGAGAGTCATAATGATGCTCTCCTTATGAAGCATCTTGATAAGTTTTATAACACAACAAATATACCTTGGGTGACACTCACTTGGAACAAACTCTACTTAAACAGTGACACTCCACCACATGCAAGAACGACTCTGACTGGGTCCTTTTGGTGAAAAGATGTGCTGAAACTCTCTGGCAAATTTCAGCAACTTGCAAAATGCACCCCAAAAGAGGAAATACTGGACTATTCTAGTCGGATATATGGATTGATGTAGCCATGAAAGACAGGTTTCCACAGCTCTTCTCCTTTACTAGAAAACCAAAATGCTCCATCAGATTCTTTCTAAGCCAAACCTTTGAAAGAATCTTCAGCCCAACCCCCACAACATGGCGACAACGGCTTGATGAGGTGAATCACAAAATACAAAATTTGGACCTGAATGATCAATCCAATGACTACCGGGTATATTCATGGGGGAATAGCATCTTCAACATTAAGAAAGCATACAAGGTTTATTACTGGATCCTCTCCTGCATCTCCTCTTTTCAAATGGATTTGGGGTGCAGGTAATCTTGTAAATCAGAAATTCTTCTTCTGGCTCTTGGTCGGGGATAGACGAACACTAGACACGATCTAAAAAGAAAAAAATATGCACCTACCAAGTTACTCATGTGTTCAGCGAAGAGACAACAATGTCGGTTTATTGTGGACCCAACAAAGGATCATTGTGTTAACAATGTCGGTTTTTTAACCCGATAGCGTTATTGCGATTGACACTGTCGGCTAGTTAATGCAGCCCGGCGTGCTCTTTCTATCATCGATGATGGTTTATAATTCAAATCGATAGTGTTTGTTATAATAACACTACTTGGTTTTGTTTGTCATTCAACTGTCGGGCCCATGCTAACCGGCATTTTTGTTTTATTTTTTAAATTTTAAATTTATTTATGGAATTCAGTTCTTTTAAAATTCCTAAATGCATACATTGATATCAATTACAGGGGGTTAATACAATAAACTATGTCTAATATTCTACTGAAACTAAGCCTAGGACAACAACTTCCAAATAAGAAAAACAAGGACAATAGCCATAAATGAAAGCAAGACATCTTTCATAGGATACGGAGCATTTCTCCTAATCACCATATCTTTGGGGGTGGCTTCTCATCAATCTCCAGGGCCGCTAATGGCCAAAGTTGTCACCAGGGTAGGCCCTGAAAGCTTCAGCTTCCGTGTTGTATTTTTTGTAACAATTACCAGGGTAGCCAGTGACTTGAGCAGAGCAATCTTCCTGTGTTCGATAGATCCCCGGCACGTGACCAATACGCACTACACACCATGCCATGGTTTCCTATACATGTAACCAAATTAGGATGTTAATGCTATGTCATTCCAAAATAAAGTTTCAAGACTTATATATTTAAATATCCAAATTGAACACCATAAACTCATTAATTTCAACATCTATCTGATTTCAATCATACTTCGAGCACGAGTATTTCTTCAATCATTTTGTAAATGACCATAATGTTTTAATCCAATTTGTTCACCATAGACCAAAAAACATTTGCTACTAATCTAAATAGAAAAGGAAAATAATAGGTTAGAGTTATCAACACGGGCATTTCAACGACCACCTCAAAGGCGGTGACCAACACACTCACTGAGCTTCCATGCGGTCCGCGCGCTCCTGTCTTGTCTCGGTGGTGCGAGATGCAGGTGTCGAAGGAGGAAGTAGAGGGCACGGACGGGTCATTGCTCCAGTGGAATCAAGGAGGACGAGGTCACGGCAGGTACGGCGTTGGTCTTGGAAGAGGAGGATGGCGGTGTAGTGTGGCGGCGGTCCTCCGTTGACATGGAGGAAGACCAAACAGGTGAGGCGAGGCGAGGACAGTGACGAATTGGTTCTCATTCTCATAGGTAAAATCTCAAACAACTAAAGGGCTAATTAGTTCTCATGGTGGACGGACGCAGGACGCTGGCGCGGTGTTGGGGACGTTGGAGAAGAAGAAGAGAATGGCGGGACCAACGGATGACTGCGGTGTGGGTGGTGTTGCTCCGTCGGCGATGCTGGTGGGGAACGAATGGCGAGGGGTTGAAATGATTTGGGAAAATTTCACCCCACACCAGCCAATATATATCGTCGAGGTTGGAACGAATGGCGCGGGGTTCATATGACCTGGGAAAATTTCACCCCACGCGCCCATATCTACAGTTAATCACTGCTGGTTGTGAAGTAGCACCGACAGTGTTACAATAAGGTTCACTACCGGGTCGAAACATCGGCTGAGCCGATAGTGATAAAAAATTGTTGCCACCTACCACCACTCACGGTTATAAGACACTGTTGCCACCTACCACCGCTTACGGTGGCCACTTAATCCACCTACCACCACCTATAAAAACTGCACCGCACCGAGAGCAATCGATGGAGCTGCATGTATGGCCAACCGTGCACCGACTAATCTCTTCTGTTATTGCCCATTTTCTTATACACATATATGGCCTCTATTTGGGTGAAATCCCTCCATATACAGATTTTATTATGGGTAGATGGTGTATACAACATCTACAATATTTCTCTGCTTAATGAAACAACCTCGTAGTTCCTCCTAAGATTGGTTCTAATTTTTTTTTTTTTTTTTTGTATACAACAGGTACTAGAAGGGTGGTTCTAATCAGTGCTCAGGTCAGTGCCCATATATGCCATGATGATTGAGAACCTTCCTACCTGTGCGAGAAAAGAAATTGATGCTATTTATCAAAAATTTTTCTGGTCAGGCGTCGATCAGTCTGTCCAAGCCAAGTGTATGGTAGTAGCCTGGCAATCTTGGTGTTGACCCACCGACCTTGGTGGTCTTGGAATCACTAATATCAAGCTCTCTGGTTATGCACTTCAAACAAGATGGCTCTGGTTACAGCAAGCAGATCATGACAGGGTTTGGAGTCAGCTGCCAATCCGGACTTGTCCGCAGGTGCAAGCATTTTTCAAAGCATCGGTGTTCAAGGTGTTGGGAGATGGTAAGCACATCATGTCTTGGAGGACGCCTGGATCAATGGCGAGTTAGTTCGAGACATTGCCCCTTGCAACTACCCCCTAGTACCTGCTAGAATCAGGAAGAGGCAAATTGTGAGGCAAGGTCTACATGAAAGATCTTGGGCTAGCTGTGTAGCAGGTGGCCTCTCCTCTCAAGCGATCATTGATTTCGTGTATCTCTGGAATGCCGTTGCCGATGTCCATCTCTCTGACTAACCAGATAAAACCATACGGCGCTGGACGTCTAATGGTGAATATTCCGCGAAATCGGCGTATGCGATGCTGCACGCCGGGTTTCTCAGGTTACAATCTAATTTGGAAAACTTGGGCGCCACTAAAGGTAAGATTTTCTTGTGGTTGGCCTTCCGCCACAGACACTGGACATCAAATCGGAGAAGAAAGCACGATCTAGAGGCAAGGGAACTTTGCTACCTTTGTGATCAGGAAGAAGAGTCCATTGACCATATTATCTCCGGCTGTGTCTTCTCTTGGGAAGTTTGGTTCCCTGTGTTTTAGGTGATCAACGTACAACTTCCGTCAGCGGCTATGACTATCAGCAGTTGGTAGCGTCGACTGTGTTCCTCAGTGCACATAGACCGGCGTCATGGGATAGACAGCCTATTTGCACTTGTCTCCTGGCAGCTCTTGAAAGAGAGAACGCTCACTGCTTCAGGAATGTGTCAACAACACGTCTGGAGATGCTTTTGATGATCAAAATTTAAGCCAAGCGATGGATAGAAGTCGGCGCTGTCGAACTCCAGCTGCTCGCTACCCCTTGAATTATATCAATGGCCCTCCCCTTCCCCCTCTTGCCTCCCCTCTCCTGGCGAACTCCTCTCCGATGATGTGGTCCTTTGCTGATTGCCATCGGGTCAATGGCCAGACTCTCGGATCTCTGCTTCCGGGTCTGGACTTCCCTAGGGTGGTCTCCCAGAGCCTGAAGAGATCAATGTGCGTATCCCAGGATGATCGAGACCATCCCTTCTTCCTTCTTGCCAACTTTGGAAGATCTGCGCTCCGTCTCAATGAGGAATCAGTAAGTACATCCTACAATTTTGCCTTGGTGGCAATGCTAAGGACTTTCATGTTTCAAACAACTACCCCCTAGCTAGTACTTGTTTGATGATCATCAGGCATGCATCTCAACCAGATACCACACATCCACACCCAACTATCTAGATGACAAATTCCGATAAAACGAGACACCCTAGAAAAGGGGAATTTTGGTAAAAAAAATCATTGAATTGTTGATTGGGATGCCTCCTAACATGTCCTAGCACTGATTTGAGTGATTTCAGATAAAAATCTACACCAAAATCGCAGCCAAAAGCAAAGCATGAATTTTCAAAAGAAAATTCTCAAAAAATCTAGAATAATGGAAAACAAGAAGAGAACTAGATGAACTCGAATTCAGAGGAATGAATGCCTTATTCCATTCTTGAAGATATTTGTCAAGTTGCACAAAGAGAGGTATCAATCTCTCAGGCACGGTGGATGTTTCTCAGTTGCAAACTATTTCTGGCTGCAGGTGACAATGAAAACCTCAATGTATAGATGTAGGAAAACTAAATTGGAAGAGATCCCTGAGTGGGCGCAGCCTCTATCTTATTTGTAGAGCGATTACACATTCCCAACATGCCCTTAGATATTTTAGCGGAATCACTTAACACAAGAGGCATAATAGAACAACTTGAGATCTGCTGTATATGACTTCGCTTCACCTCAATGCAAGCTTCGTGATGACGCCGCGTGCCTCCTCTCATTCCTGCCGTAACTCCAACCAGGTTTTGAGGGTCAAACCCAGGCCCGGTCCTGGGGCAGGCGAGCGGGGCGGCCGCCCTGGGCCCCGAAGCTGTCAGGGCCCCGTCTGACCCTGTATGTTTGTTTATTTTGGGAAACGTGTAGGAGTAGTATGACTTAGATGACGTACTAGCAAAGAGTGCTTGTGGCCAGGGCTGCTGTATCACTATATCACTAGCAAGCGTTTGATCAATTCTGTGTTTTTTGTGGTGTCATACGGCTGTAGGGATGTCACTCTAACAGTATGCCTTGTAGGGTATACATACTCTGTGCTTGTTTTCAATTACCAAGTGTATATAAATCTATGCCATTGTCCGATGTTATCTGTAGCGCTATGGATATCCTGATTTAGCATTTGAGGTACATTGGCCCAAAATTGAAATCTTTATTTTTAGAATAGTGATACAACTCCAAAAATACTAATAAATATACCTATTACTTTGGTGCACACCTAATCCATAGAGCACGTGAGTCCAGTAAATACAATAACCTCTATTATTTATGTGTTTTATATGCCTAATAGTCTATTTTATTTTTATTTTTTAATAATGCAGACCTGTTTAAATTTGATCCGGTGGTTTTAAGGCCCAGGCAACCAAACCACGAGAAGAAGGGTATCCGCTACATCATGATCTCAACACCTGTCTCACTGTCATTCTTGACCGCCTGATCAACAAATCCTCTATTGCTTCTGCTTGGTTTGGTCAACGTCCATCTGGACTTGGTCGACACGGTTAACTTCCATGCATGTACTCATGGTTGTGTCCCCAAGTCTCAGCCAGCACGATCAGTCTTCTTTTTTTTTAAAAAAATAAGGGGATTTCATTACTCAATTGCAAACTTATCGTTAGCCACAGAAATGGACACACTTTCCGGTAGAGATGCAGAGATGATCTCCTCACACTCAGTACAGAAATACCCCAAAACAGCCAGCTCATGAGCGGCTCTATTACATTCTCTAGGAACATAAACACACTCGATCTAACACAAGAAAATTCGATCTCATCAATGATTCCGTTTCATTGATCAAATGACCACATACTGAATCATCAAACATGTTGGAGTTGATTGCTTGCACCACCTCCTTGACTTCAGTTTCAATTGTGATCTGGTTTATGCCCAGACTCACAACCATCTGTACTCCTTGGAGACATGCTATAAATTCAGCCTGGAAAGTGCTCAGTAGGTGGTCGATCCTTCCTCTTCCCGAGAGGACCACATCGCCATCGTTGCCTCTGATGATTGCACCCCAGCTGTCTGTTCTAGACTCTGGGTGAAAGGAGGCATAGTGTTCATCAGGACCTTCTTGTCATCCCGAGCTTTCAGGATCAGTTCGACTGATTCTCCAACAGATAGGATATAGATGCTAGCATGACCAGTCTTTTGGTCATCTTGGTCCTTCAATCCAACCCTCATGTCATCGGCACAGTATGTCTACTTGACCTTCTCCATGTGTGTAAATCATCCTGTGCTCCACACCTGCACACCAACACAGATAAGAGACATGTTGCACATGCATACTCACATCATGGTTAGTCTCCAAAATCTAAAGTCAACTAAGGTCGATCATCTCCCAACAATCACTCATCATAAAAACGTCACAAAAGAGCACATATAAACCTTGTGTTCGCACCTGGTCACATCTTGATCTCGTTCTCGACAGGCTTCACATTGGGAAAGCTCCTAGTCTCGTCTGGATGGCTTGCCTGCAGCTTCGAGCGGCACCTAAAAGACAAGACAAAGGCATGGAAACAAGGAGCTGCGCCAGCTAATTCGCGAAGTGGATCCGACATTATCCATCGAACGATAAAGATCAGATTGTCTTAAAACACAAATTAATTAGCCAAATTTGTCCAAAACAATTACATCTTGCAGAGTTCTTGACACACAACAAAGCATAACTTCAACAAAGCATAACAGTATCAAATTCAAATGATCCACAAGAAAATATTATGTTGTTGCTAGAAGATGATGCTAGCCACTCATGTCCTTCTTGCTTATGACCACCTCGAGCATCGACTCAATAGTCTCAAGCTTCAGTGGTTTAGGCACAAAAACATCAGCACCGGCTTGCATGAATGCCTCCCGTCCCTCGAAATCTGCTGAGACCCCAATGATCTTCACCACAGTACCTCCCATGCCACGGATCTTGGCTACAGCCTGCCAAATGATCCACCAAGAAATGAAGTTTTTGTCAGCTATGAGTCTTACGTTATTTTTTTAGATGCTTAAGTTTAAATTATATTATTTGAGCAATCAAAAGTAACTATAAAAATAACCGAAATGGTTCGTTAGGTTCATATAAGCTACAAGTCTTTTTTGTTACTGTAACATAATACAACAAAGGAATTAACTGATAAGCAATGGTAGTAGTAATAAGCTGAAATGCTAGAAGATTTCTTTTTCTATGACGCCTAGAGCAACTTATGAATGTGCAGGAAAATATTTAAATGAAAATAAATATAAATCTACTATTGTCTAGTTGAAAATATACCTCAGGGCCCGACATTATGGGCATATCTTTATCTGTGAAAACAATGTCGAATGTCTTCCCTTCAAGGAAAAGGTCAACAGCTTGTTTCCCATTCTCAACAGCAGTTGTCTTGCAATTAAGCTTGTGCAACATATGCATGAGAATCACACCATCAAGTTTGTTATCCTCCACAACTAATGCCCTTAGGGCAGACCCTTGGTTCCTAGATGCCATGAGGATACTGTAAACAAAATAATGAAATCAATTAAGTATTCTTCATTTCCTGATGCTATGGATAAGATTAAGCAAAATCGTAACAATTTGTACCTCATTATAGCGTCGTCAACATATAATTTCCAAATCACGGTATCATATTAGGTATTAATGGCAAACATGTTTAAGTTTTACATTATATTAGAATGAATGACATATACATAGATTATCACAATAGTTATACATTAGAATGAATGACTTATATGTAAATTGTTAAGAGGTCTAGCTTTGGCTCCTTGGTACACTATAGAGAGAAGTAGCTTTTTCTCTCTACTTCTCTAACACGAAGAAGAAGCCAATGAAAACATTACTTTGAGATTCACAGGTTCCTCCATGCAATGCTTTAAGGAACCAAAGATGTTTTCAGCCATGCCATACAAGGCTTAATACTACAGTATACAAGCTACAACTATGTCGTAGACAAACTGCACATATTCTAGAGAAAACATGAAAAACTAAGAAGAGGAACTAAGGACCACCTTGTCTGGAGATGATGATACTCGTCGGCCTCTTTGTGTCTGTTGGGTATCAGGCACATGACGATTTTATAGGCCAAGCCAAGGGAAAAATTTTGCCTACCAAAATCTAAAATATTTTTCCTATAACTTTTTGAAAATAAATGTAAATCAAAAATCTGATACGCCCAATTAATTAAAACTCTTCGTTCGGATCAAAATCACGAGATCTCACGCCCCATGGTTTTACGACACGTGTATGTATGGCATGTAGTTGTTGATGAATTCACTCTTAGAGGTTTTGAATTTGCCATTTTTTAAACAAGGGAATATATTAATATTCCAGCCTACGCATTGACCAATGCATATAGCTAGCAATGGGTGAGTTGTTTCTAAACATTGTGTGTGAAAACCGAGGAGAGTTGTGTAAACGTTATGTTACGATCGTGATGAATGTAATGAACATCTTAATGTATAACATGTGAGCCTGTTATTTGGTCATGAATGGAATGTATTTACTTGGTCCCATGCATTTGTAATCTTATTTGTTTTTGTTCTCATGGGCTATTGAAATATTACATGATTTGAGGAAAAATAAAAGTGCCATACAATGGACCAAGAAAAAATGTGGCACATAAAAAAGGGGCTTGACATAATAGAAATTAGAATCATGAAAAAAATATGGCTATAAAATAAGCTAGGCCCAAACAAAGCCCAATTTTGCTTGGCTCATTATAATTCTGCCATCCATATGGGCTTTAACTAGCTGCATTTTAAGTTTTATTACATTTTTGTGATCTGCCCTTCTAACTCAGCGCCATATCAACATTTATGATTTTTTCTGATCCTACATGGCATGGTGCAAGAATGATGACAAAAAGAATGTCATAACCATTTGTGATATTAAAAGCTAATGTCATAGATTTGTGACATCAATAAAAAACAGAGACGTCACAAAAACATGCTTTGTCACAAGCATTTTTGTCAATCGGTTGTCACAAATATTGACCTAGGACATGAATTCATGATATTATAGCTTGAATGAAATGCAAATGACACATCCGTGTGATAGTGAATTATCTAATGAGGTGGAAAAGTCAGTTGAGGATCTACGAATGGCTTTATTTAGAGGAGAGGACAATGAGTTCATGACTTCTGAAATTACTATAACTAACAGAAGTATGGAAAAGTGCATCAATTTGAAATATTCAGAAGGTAATACTATAAGAATTTTCCCTATTAGTTTGGTACTATTCATGGTGAACAAACATATACCCACGAGGAACGGAAAATATTGAACCAAGAAAATATTTTCATTGCTACTACTTGGAGATCCAAGGTGCTTATACGATTTGCATGTGGACTGAGTTGTTTATATATAGTATTGAACTTGTGTAAGTGTTTTGTTTAATCTATACTATACCTATAAATTTCGTAGATGCCCACAACTTCCGTCACAGACTCATTTCCCTGTAGTTGTAACAGTACCACCCTCCACGCCGTCGGATCTGATTCGACAAAAATCACAGCCATCCACGACTCCATCCTCCTCTCCCTCGCGAAACACACGGCACCATCCGGGAACATCGCTGCCGCCTCTCCTCCTCCTGCTCCTGCGACACCACCACCTCTTCCCTCCTCCCATGCAAGTCGCCCCCCCGCTCGCCGCCGCCATTTGCCGCCTCTCCACCTCGCTACCCTCCATCTTCCCCTCGGCGCCGCACCCTCCGGCCGTCCTCCCCGCCCAATCCCTATCGGCCGCCCACCGTCACTTCCGGCATTGGCACCGGCACCTCCACTCCGCTGGAGCCCCCCTCGGACCCAGCGCCGCGCCGTTGATTCCTCTGCGTTGGCACCTCTGGCGGAGGAACCGCGGAAGCGCGGCACGTCTTGGCGCTGCTGCGGAGTTGCGGCCAGAGCGGCGGGTCTCCTCATAAGTTTGGTTATTTCGTCTGCTGCAATAGTTCGTCATTGGTCAGCCACGGGATTGGTGGACCTTTGCATAGTAAGTTGATCACCCCCTCGACCTCGGCTTTGTGGATCGTAGTTCTTCATAGCGAGGATTGGTATGCATCGACCTGCGTGATTGATTCGATTCGGGGGCATTCGTTAGGCTTAGATATAATCTGCTACACCAGCACATGCCTTCTTTGTGTTTGAAGGACCGAAACGGCGACCAGAGGGGGGGTGAATGGGAGCCTCAATTTTCCTTTTCAATTCGGGTCATCAGCTCAACCCCCAACCTCAAATGCAAACTCAAACGGGAGACGAGTAACACACGTGCTAACTGGTAGCAAGGTGTCACGAGCAAAGAGAGCACCGAGATGTCCACGACCCAAATGATTGGGTGGATGTTCCCTACGAACACAGCGGGACACCTCAGACTAACGCACACGACCAAGCAAAGATCGAACCGGAGGACTAAAGAGTTACCCAACTCCTATTGAGAAGAAGTGGGTTCTCGAATCTAAAATACCTAAGTCAACTTGTGACAGGGGCACTCAGATAGAATCCTCGAATCGATAGAAATTCATTGCAAAAGCCGGATCTCGATTCAGAGCTCAAATGAATAAATCATGGATTAAATGGCAAGTGAGATTTTCCAAAAACAAATAACTTGTCAAGCTCAACTCTTGCACACGCTAGCAGCTGCCACTAATTCCATTCTTAAATAAACAAAACAAGGTACTGTAGCAAGAAAATGACGTATCAAGAAAACACAAGCTAAACCAAAGACAAGCTAGTTTAGCACTTGCTGAAAACTGTAACACTTTAAGTCCAGGCACTTGCTAGCTGCTGTTGATCAATAAGAAATTTTCTTTCAGCTTAGCACTACACACAAGAGCATCAAACAAAAGCCAGCAAGGAGCAGGAAGCTACAGCTTGCAAACCGAGAAGCACTCTAAGCAAAATAAATGAGATCAAGGCTCAAGCATCGAGGTACATGCTGCAGCTGCACGAGATCAATTGCTAAAAGTACCAGTTCATGGATACAAGAGTGGAGTTAACATACTACTCAATTTGACTTGCTTTACCTTGCCAATCAATTACCTGTTGACGAGAAGGTGCTGCAGGCTGCCTGCCGAGCTCGACGTTGGAGAGCAGCTGAGACTGGAGACCTCCACGAACGAGCACCTGCACAGATGGTGGCACACGCTGGCCAAGAACACACGAGGCCCGAGACAAGGAAGAGCACGTCGACTAGACTGCTCCGTCGGACACCCAAACGCAGCACGACTAACAGGAACCTAGAGCGCCCTGAGAGCCAAGAACAGAAGACGAACGGAAATTCAAGAACCTGCACAGCCTGGGCACAGGCGAGCGTCCAATCGACGCTGGGAGATGCGGCTCCTGATGCGCTCGGCCGGATTCCCGAAGAACAGAGAACTGCGAGTGCCGCAAAGAGACAAAGCGCTCGGGGCTGGACTGCAAGCGTCACAAAGACGAAGAACACGAACAGAAAACTGGTGACCACAAAATCAACCAAATCCGATCCAACACTCCATGAATCGAGCTCAAACTTTGTCCAGATGAAATTGGTCTAGCTACAAACTAATCTACCAAAAATCATAGGCTGACACGCATCCAATCTCCGGCAAAATCAGATCGTGGGCAACAACACAAAACGCCCCAAACTGACGAACACAGGCAAAACAAAATCTCAGCACAGAGAATAAAAGCCCGGAGGGCACAGAGGCGGATTGGGGCTGCCCTTCCCCTCAAAAATCACAGCACAAAAATCTCCACAAATTTGTTCTTGGACCTCTAAACAAGAACCCTAAAAATGGGGAAAAATAAAAACGAAAATAAGAGAGGCAAAGAGGGGAGGATGGCTGCCATCCTCTATATATATGGTCCTTATTTTTCATCCCTATTTTGCCCTTCGATACATATGAGCCAAACCATTAACCCTAGGGCTATTTTTGGTCGACTCGGGTAATTTTTGATCCGGCGGCCACCGCGCCTCCTCATCGGTAGCCTTGCATCCACGCAACCTCCCCGATGCCGCCACGTGCCGTCCTTCCGTCCCACCGGACGTCTCGGGTTTTGAGGCTCAAACCTGCGAAACCAGCGCCCGTGGTTTTGAGGCCCAAACCCACGAAACCAGCGCCCGATGGTTTTGAGGACAAACCACCAAACCTCCTCGACACGCGTGTCATCGCCGTCTTGACCGCCCGAAGTCGCCAAGTCATCCGAGCTCCCCGCTGCGCTGCACGCTTTCGCCGTCTTGACCCGATCGACCGCGGTCCCGCCGTCCTCTTGCATTCGTCGATGTCCCGGATGTCGACCACCATGGCTAGCCACCCGGCAATCGGTCCCTCGGTCCAAGCCTCACGTCCGTCCTTCACCTCCAGCGGTCCGTCGGCCCGGCACGTCCTCCTTGGCCCCTTCACCTGCGCCGTCGGCTACCATCTCCGAGCTCCACACCTGTACAACCACGAACCAAGAATCGTCTTGACACACTCCGTGTGCGGTGAACATAACCCGAAGCATAAAGAATAAAAGAAAATAGAATTAAAATGTTGATTGTTGACAATCACTCAATCACAAAACTAAACACATGTGACCTAAATCAACCATGTGTTCGCGGTGTTTTGGTACAATGCCAAAGTGGTGGCCAAGCATGCCCCAATTTGCAAGACCAAGTACCAGCGCCACAAAGGTATCCCAACCTCTTTTATTTCCTTGCATATTTTAGGTTATTGTAAGCACAGCAGATTAGGCTTGAGCTACTATTGAAATTGAAACTAATCACACTATGCCTTCTTTGTGTTTGGTACAATGCCAAAGTGGTGGCCAAGCATGCCCCAATTTGCAAGACCAAGTACCAGCGCCACAAAGGTATCCCAACCTCTTTTATTTCTTTGCATATTTTAGGTTATTGTAAGCACAGCAGATTAGGCTTGAGCTACTATTGAAATTGAAACTAATCAGGTAGTTGCATTTTAATAGCTGCTACGAGCATTCAGTGTTTGGTAAATTTATTCAGATTCTAACCGTAACTCTATAAGCCACCTCTTCCAGTGATTAGAATATGTTAATTAGTATTTTAACAAACTTAGTAACTTGACATTCTAATTACCATGTTAAAATGGTCTTAGTATGTATGGTGTGCTCGGCTTAAACTCTGCCATTATAATTTTCTACTGATTTACAGATTTCCATACTAACTTCAACTGTTTGCGTATATACCCCAAGATGATCTGCTGGTGTCTTCATATATTGAAATGAAACCATTCAACTGAAAGCTAAGGTGGAGCCGGGAGATCATGCTCTTGACATTAGTTGTGCTTTGGGCTCATTAGCAATACAGTTGGTGAACAAAACAGGCTGCAAGTGCACAGCAGGAAAGGCGAAAGAATCTGGATTAGAGGTCAGTCATATAACTTACTTAATAGTAATGGCTTCAGACTATCCTTTAGAAATATTAGCTACCATTGGGGAAAAAAAAACACAGATATTAATTGTATGTATATGCAGAGACGTGTAACACTCCTGCTTTGCGATTATCATCAAATACTAAATGGCCAAAAGTTTGATAGGATTATAAGTTGGAGACTATGGTGTTGATTTTTGATTCTCCTTTGCTCACGCGCAGATCCAGTGTCCAGTGTCATGGAATTGACGAACAAACAAATTACATACATGCAAGGAACCGAGCAGTTTAGTAGCAGATACTAATGGAAGCCTCTGGGTGAAGCAAGACCACAAGATTACTTTGCTTTACATTTCCAGTGTTAATAACTGAGTGAAGCAAGACCACAAGATTACTTCTGTTGTTGCTATTTAATTTTGCCACACTTTGCAGTATGACTGTATTTACCCACCACATTTTTAATGACTTTAGTTCCTACATATTATTGAATTATAATTATACTATTACTTTGCACATTTCACTCAGTAAAACTGCATTTTCTTTCGCATGAGAAGGTGTCCTGATACTATATGCTTATTTTTACAATGATATCATACATATCGCCTTCTGTTGCCCGCGCTTTGCGCGGGCTCTCCTACTAGTTTAATTAGGTAACTATATAAGTTTGAGTCCTTTTTACCTTATTATGGCTATAAAAGGTTTGATAGGGACATGCTGCAATCCAAGTCAGACTTGGTCGAGTCTGGTCGGGTGGTGTCAAGCCTGTGCTTTTATTTATTTTTTATAGGGCCATCCCTTTGCTGATTTGTGTTGGTGTGTAATTAAGGATTGTTCCTTGGACTGTGCTGGAATTGATTTGATACCTGATATTTTGATGTGGTCGTCATGATCGTGAACGTGACTTGATTTTTGTTGGTGTGCGAGGACTTCTGCTATGGTAACCTGTTTAGTTCTAGTTATGTTATCGAGGCAAGGGTATTGACTACATAGAGTTGTGTTACCCAGCCATTTATCCTCTCGAAATGGAACCTGTGATCCATCTTTCACAAGGAGCGACTCAAAGCCAAGGAAATCATGCTTACGGTAAGTTTCGTAAGACTGAAGCGTACGTCTTCTACTTTCCAATCAACTTGTGCTAAAGGCTTGGAACATGCAACTGGAAAATTACTTGATGTACTAATGCTCTAGTGACTAGTGATTTAGCAATCAGAGAGGTGTGTGAATAGGAGCCAATTAAATATTAAACCCAACAGCTTCTCTCTTCTAGTTGTAGAGTCACACGCACCAACTACTGATGTATTAACCCTATGAACAACTAGGAATTTCTCAAATGTCGAGAAAACAAAGATATTAGAAGCACTAAAATAAGGCAGCTCACAACCCAACAAGTCGAATGTACCAAGCTTTCAAAAAGATTGCTGGGTAAAAAGGAAATGTCCTTTATTAACCTCCCAACCACGATTACCACTCCAAACAAATGAAGTAATTTAATGCTCTAGTGATGAGCTAATTAGTGATTACTTGATGTACTAATTCACTGTTGCAACGAAAAGGCATTCTGAAACATCTGAACAAAATAGATCGGACCTGGAACTCGAAGCAGCAGCACGTGAACTGAAAATCGAAAGTCAACTGCTGCACAACTGCTATCAACAAAACAGAGCGCAACGACCAATGCCGTTATTACTCGTTACTGCTGCACTACAGGCTGTAAAACCAAGAAAGCGACTTGATGCTGCAGAACGCAGAAAAGGCAAAGATCAAATAGAAAGACAAGCCGTCGGACCATATGGCTGTTGGGCTGATGGTTTACGCGGCCCATAGGCCATCTAATACTGTTTTGTTGTACCATGGCTAATAAGTTCAAGAGAGAGGGCTTAATGATGCCTTATGGTCCGGTGTCAAAAAAAAAAAAAAAAAAAAAAAAATCAGCATGGGAATCGCAGCAGCAGTAGGAACAGATCAAAATACCAGTGTCGGACTAGAGAGACAATAACGTACCGTCCGAAGGGTATCAGAGAAGGAGTGTCGGACCAAACCCTTGCTCAAAAACCGATAAACAGCAGGCGTAGCTTCCAATACCAGATCCACGGGACAAAGAACTATATTAAATCAAATCCAACCAAAGCTAAGGTTTTGGACATGGCTTCACGTGATCATCCGACATCCATATGGACCATATCAACCAAATACCAAACCCAACTATCAACATTTATGTTGTAAAAAAAAACTATCAAGATTTTGAGATTAAGTTCAGATAAAAACGAGACCCTAGAAAGAGGACTTCTCGGAAAATCATTGAATCAAGGAGATCATGAAGTGATTCAGCAAATTGGTAATTGTGAATTGGGATACTACCTCACATGTCCTAGCACCGATTTCCTCCAAAAGGTGCACCAAATCGTAAGAAAATAAGCACGAATTTTCCCAAGAAAATACAAAAAAACGATAAGAGAACTAGAACTCGAGATTCAAATGAATGATTGCTTTATTCTGTTCTTAAACAAGGTCAAGCTCTTGGTCATGTGGCTTTATACTGCAGAATTCAAACCTAGATGTGCAGAATCCAATAGCCACGGGTTCTCTTCGGGACTTTGCTCTGCCTCATCACAAGTTTTGCGATGATGCCACTTGTCTTCTCTCGTTTCTCCAACCAAACTTTGAGGTCCAAACCCGAAAATCGTTCGGCCGATGGTACCACCAAACCGCTAGAAGAAGCATATCTCCTACACCACGATCTTAACATGTGTCATCGACATTGTTAAACACCTGATCACCAAGTCCTCTAGTGCTCCGCTTTACTTGGTCAACAAATCTTGATTTATTCAACACGGTTAACACCTCCGCTTGAACTCTAGCTTGTTGATGCCCCAAGTGTCAGCCATCATGTCAGTCTTTCGTGCATCTTGGTCCCTTGGTCCAAGCCTCACATCCATACTTTACCTCTCCTAGTCCTGCTCCACACCTACACAACAACACAACCAACAGATATGTTGCATATGCATACTAATGTCATGGTTAATTCGTCTCCAACCTCCAAACTCAACTAAGCTGACCATCTTCCAACAACCACTCATCATGGACTCAACAGACAAGGGACATATCAACTGTGTGTTTACACTAGGCATGTCTTGATCTCTTCTTAGCAAGCATCAAATTGGCAAAGCTCCTGGTCTCGTCTGAATGGCTTGCGCAATCTACCTTCTGAGATGCTTCTTCCAAAGCTCTGATCAAGCGTCACCTGAAAGAAAAAGATAAAAGGCATGGAAACAAGGAGCCATGCCACCTAATTCGCAAAGCGGAGCCATCGAATGATAAAAATCGCATTGTTTTAAAACATAAATTACTTATCATAAAAAATATCGAAATATATCCAAAACTATTACAACTTGTAGAGTTCTCTCGCCCCAACAAAACATAACAACCATAATAACAAATAATAAAGCATCAAATTCGAAGAATACAGAAGTAAATATTATGTTGTTGCGCATGCTAATGCTAGCCGCTCATGTTCTTCTTTCTAATGACCATCTCGAGCATAGACACGAGAGTGTCAAGCTTCATAGGTTTAGGCACAAACACATCAGCTCCAGCTTGCATGAATGACTCCCGCCCATAGAAATCTGCTGAGACCCCAACGATCTTTACCTCAGTAGCTCCCATGGCACGGATCTTGGCCACAACCTACCAAACCATCCACGAAGAAATTAAATGTTGTTAGTTATTAGTCTTACTCTTACATTAATTTTTTTATGATGCTTAAGTTCGCATTATATTATTGGGTCAATCAAAAGTCTACCATTGCACAATAACTGAAATGGTTCACAAGCTAGCTTCATATACGCTACAATTTTTTATTATAGTATAATGTAATACAACAAGGATATAACTGACAAGTAATACTAGAGAGTTGAAATGCAAGAACTTCTGAATAATGTTCAGTGAAAAATAAAAGGAAATAAATAAAAATCTTATATTTAAATTTGAAATATATACCTCAGGACCCGACATTATGGGCATATCCTTATCTAAGAGAACAATGTCAAATGTTTTTCCTTCAAGAAAAAGGTCAATTGCTTCTTTCCCATTCTCAACAGTAGTAGCCTCGCAGTTTAGTTTGTGCAACGTACACTACTACAGAATTGTCCATCACTGTCGGGCTCCAACCCCCCTTCACTGCCGAAAACTGAACCGGCAGAACCATAGCGGTAGTGATGTGGGGTTTGAAACACTACCGGGCCAAAACACCGGCGGTGATGCGAGGAGAGACTGCCGGTTTGATATCAAACCGGCAGCATTTTTGATCCAAGCAATGCGGGTTCAGAAGTCGGCCGGCGAGTTGATATTGGGAGCACTTTGTCGGGCTTTAACGAACCGGCGAATCGTAGGGATAACACTATCGGGTTGGATTGAGCCGGCCGATTAATATCGAAGAGCTAACAATGTCGGTTTACATTGAACCCGTCGATGAACTTTCGTGAACACCGTCGGCTGATTTCAACCCGACAAATAAGTATATTAGAGTGAAGACTATCGGTTGGTTAGTGCGGCCGGCGGTGATGTTTCGTCATCGATGACGGTTTGTAATTCAAACCGATAGTGTTTGGTGTAGTTACACTACCTTTTGTATGTCATTCACCTGTCGGGCCCATACCACCCGGCGTTTTTTTTTTAAAAAATTTTTATAATTTATGAATTTTTCCTGAAAATCAGCTATTTTAAACCCATAAAAGCATCATAGATACATTACATGGTTCAAAGGTTACTAACTCCACCTAATGTTCTCTGAAATTGAGCCTAGGACATCAACTTCCAAATAAGGAAAACAATGACAATAGCCATGACCAAATCAAAACATCTTTCATAGGCCAAGTCACAATTCTCCTAATCTTCATATCTATGGAGAGAGGCTTCTCATCGATCTCGAGGGCTGGTTGATAGTGAAAGTTTTCACCACAAGTAGGCCCCCGAAAGCTTCAGCTTCAGTCTTGTATTTTTTGTAACAATTACCGGGGTAGCCGAGACTTGGCGAGCAATCTTCCCGGTGTTCGATAGATCCCCGACACTTGACCAACATGCACTACATACCACGCCATGGTTTGCCTATACATGCAGCCAAAATAGGATGTTAATGCTATGTCATTCGAAATGTTGTACAGCAAGATTTTGAACACCACGAAACTCATGAATTTCAACATCTATCTCATTTCAATCACACTTGAGCATTAGAATGTCTTCAATGATTGCTTTGTAAATGACCACAATGTTTAAATCTAATTTGTTCACCATAGACCAATTAAAATACTTTTGCCACTATATAAGGATCCTGAACTGTTTGAAAGCAAAATCTAAATAGAAAAATGAAATAGTAGGTTGGATTTATCAACACGGGCATTTCAACGAACAACTCAAAGGCAGTGACCGACGCACTCACCGAGCTTCCGTGCGGTCCGGGCGCTCTGTCTTGTCTCGGCGGTGCGAGACGCAGCGCCCTAGAAGGAAGTAGAGGGCGCGGACGGGCGTTCTTCCAGCAGAATCGAGCTCGAGGTCGCGGGTGCGGTGTGTCGGGCGTGAAGCGGTGTTGACATCTCTAACGCGATCCACATTTAGGGCGGCGCCCCGAAAATGTATAAATGGTATCTATCTAATAAGTTAGCTTGGATGTGGAGTTAATCTCACATTCCAATAAAAGTTAGAGTGGGGAGTTAATAAAGTTAGACGGAGTTAGTTATGGTTTATGACTTTGCAACATTATCGATGGTGGAGTTAATCTCACCACGATAGGCACAAAAAGCTGTACCACACATTCTAGCATTGCCTACGAAACTAGTCTGTCACCCTAGCTCACAACGCTAAAGAAATGCGTGAACAGATATTCTTATAATGACACTTGAAACTCTTGCAATGATAATATAATTCTGGTATCTGCAAGCGCAAAGATAGAATTACCCAATTGTAGCACTTCACCAGGAGTCTATCCAGGTATCGTATTTATATTCTACCGAAAAGAAAGGGATGGGATATGGGTAGGTTGATGATTTAATAATGATTCACTTGCAGTGGTGTAATGTAGAGTAAACCATATGCATCATACTAAACTCAAACGAGGTAAGTCACATAATAAAGATAATAAGATAATAATAATGATAATAACATCATCCAAGTCAAAGATCATCATATGCCACTAGCTAGTATCATAAAAGGCTAAATACCATAGTATAGGTGAGATAGATGGAATATTCCTAAGTTACTCCTACTTATATGTCAATGCATACTACAATTAGTGCAATACACCTAGTCATCATTGTATGAAAGCATTATATCTACACATGGTGAATATTACTAAGGAAGATTAAGAACAAAACCAACCTACCATAGTAACAAAGTTCAACTAGCCCTACATTCGGGGGGTGGACTCCAAAGGACTCAATGGGAGTATCACATCCACGATCTACCACACGCCCTCGAGAATATAGGGTGATGTCGCAGGCAAACGTTGTATAAACACCACGTTTACACATTGTCGACCACCCACATAGTGCGCATCTAAGGGGGCGCTATACGACTCCATGTTTGAATATAAAGACAAACATACTAAACTAAATATATAATCATAATAAGCATAGAAGCATATAACTAAGAATATAATCATTAAATAGAATAAAGTCATGGCAATTGTATTCTAACAAATACTTACAAATGAGATACAAGAGAGAAGCCACGTGAAGCTTCGCTCCCCGCTACTTCTTGACTATCCGAAATCCAAGACAATACTTGACTTCCTCTAGAGCTAACCTAGATAGCTATTGCTCTAATTATGGTGGAACTAGGGCTTAGGATCTTGACTTGGGGTCTTGATGATGGACTAGGTATGGAGTAGATGACTTCGAATGAACTCGAATGACTTAGGGTTTCACCCAGGGGGCAGGGGGTCTTGTTATATAGCCCCAAAGGATGCACGATAGCCCTTGGATCAAACCGACCTTGATGGAGGGACTAGATTGCTCCTCATAGGCGGTGGTGAACCGACCTTGACCTTGGGAGGGCCGCCGGGGGGGGCCCCACCTTCCTTCCGGTGGGCCCCACCTTCCTTCCTGTGTCTCTTCTCTTACGGAATGTTCTAGTGTAGGTTCCACGTTGGGTTACGTCGCGGACACGTCTTTATGTCGTAAGGCTTGCAAACTCTTGGACATTTTTTGTTTAATCCCTGAAAAATATATAAATCACCAAAACTAGTGGAATCATGTTAGTCAAGCCCCTATACTATGTTGATATTCATTTTAAACCCTTATTTTCGTTTTAAAAACCTCTATATTTTATGCTATAAGGTATACCAACAAGCTCCCCCAAGCTTACCTCTTGCTAGTCCCTAGCAAGACTATGTTGTTGGATCAGGAGTTGCTGCAACACTTTCACACCTCAAAAGTACACATGCTTTCAAACAAAATTTCATCTCCGGATAAACTATTTCAACCTTTTAACTTACTCATATTACCTTTAATCATGGAGCTTGTAGCTTTTTCTTGTGATCTTGGGTAATTGAAAGATAGAACAATCAAGTCAAGCACTGGGTCTCAAACTCTTTGTTCAACCATCATTCCGGAGTTTTTGCTAATTTTTGAAATAAAACTCAAAGTTCCTTCAGTATGACCCTTTCAAGTCTCTCATATGTGGTACTGGTGGATCCTCACTAAGGCAATAAGGTTGTGTTGCCTTTCTCTCATAGTATGTGGTATTTTTGGGCTAAGGCAGTAGTACACTATGCCTTCTTCTCTCTCACCCTATATCTAAAGCTTATATCTGGAGTTCATAGGTGGAAGAAAACTAAATCTACTTACTAAGCATATATTGTAAGTTCAAACAATGGATCCAAAGTTACACGTCACACTGATGCATGTGCATGATGGGATGAATTAAATATGATGGTAGGTGTGAAATGAATAGAATGAATGTGATGAGAAAAAGTCTAATTCTGCTCTAGCTCTTTTTGAAGAGTCATCTCTATTTTTGAAACTTGAAAGGCTTGAGAGAACCTGGGTTGCACTTCTTTTCTTTATTTTTTTTTTATGGAGAGGCGGGCATCTGAGTACCCATTGTTTCAGCGAACACTTGTCCATTTTTTCTAACTCTCCTTTATCCTCTTTTTCTTTTAGGGAGGTAGGCTCTACTCGCCCGTAGGACACTTGTCCATTTTTCATCTCCCTTTTCTCTCTCTCTCTCTCTCTCTCTCTCTCTCTCTCTCTCTCTCTTTTAGAATAAGACAACCCAAGTCTCTTTTTGCAATAAACTTTTTAGAGATAGACTCGAGCTTTATGAGACTGTTGACTGAAATGGAATATTTTTGGTTGCTCTTCTCCCAGGATAGGAGTGGAACATATTTGGCGGATATATAGTGGGTATGTACGGTGGATGCGCACTTCCAGGATAGAAGCGGCATTTATGAGTGGAGTCTAGTGGAATATGTGTGGTGGATGGATGGATGGGTGGAGTGTACATCAGCATGACAAGTTTCTAAGGGTCGACAAAGGTTGAACAAACTCAATGCAAAGCAAGCAGCCTATATATATATCAAAGGGTTTTCCTAATTTATGGAGTATGTATATATGGCTGTGGTAGGAATTTCAACACTCTGTCATACGGGAACTTATCATGTGTATTTTTTTTTATAATTTTCAAAAGATAAATCTTCAGAAATCTAGTGTCACTAGGAGCAAGAGAAATAGCAGCTCAAAACTTTCATATATCATATCCGTCAATCACCTAGATTCTAGAGCAAGCATTTGCACTCCACGATTTCAGGTTCAGAGTAAATCTCAAGTCAAAGCAATTTCACATTTAAGCTTCGAGAGAAATTGAGCTTGAAAGCTAGGTACTTGAAAGATATTACGACGGAGCAACTATTCATCATCTCCTTTTATTTTTAAGTTCTTTTCGGTTAAGCAAAAGCGTAAAAAGGTGTACACCCTCTCTTGATCATTTATTCATATTATAACAAAGACTTTTTAAAGATTATATAGACTCACTCTAAGCAAACTAAGCAAACCAAATATCTAGCTAATAATAATAGTAGTAGTAGAGATACTTATCCGGATAACTGGGGGTGCTCTCCCCCAAGCTAGATTTGAATGTCGGGTTGATGATATGGAAGTTGAGGTAGATGGTGACAATGGTGTCGGCTCATCATGTCTCTCTCCCTTCGAAATCCTGCTAAACTCAAATAGACAACAAAGCTAGTGGAACTTGATTAGGTGTTAGAGTTTAGCCACGTTGCTTTTGTCACCTGGGATCTTTTAGCAGCATGAAATGTATTTTTGGATTTTCCTATTTTGTATGCATGAAGAGATAAAGAACTTATGAATGCATTTTTATTTTATTTTTATGCCACCACAGCAAGTATCTCCGAGGGTATTAAACCTCAAATTTACTCGCATGGGGCTTTTAGCTTTTTAAACATGCAAAGCACTAAATATTTTTATTGTTTTCTAATGCAATTTGGAAAGGGAAATATGCTATGCAACTGGTGAAAATAAATATGCAACGCTGGGAATTAAATATGGATAACTTACCAATTTACCTTTTGGCGAAGGTTCGGGGTTTTAAAGTCCTCCGAACAAGACTTTCTTGTTTTGCCCATTACTCCCAAGGTATGTCAGTAGTCACAATTGGTGGCTCTGATGATTTGATCGATGTTTCTCCGGATGATGCGCTGGGAGTTGTCTTCTTCTTTATCCACTTCTTGTTTCGGGCGGTTTTGGTAACTTTGTTTATCTTTTGTCTTGGGTTCATTATTTCTTTTATCCTCTACCTTGATTTCTGAAATTTTACAATCTTAGTTTGTTGAGGTGGACGACTTTTCTTCTCTAGGTCCTTCTACCTCTTCTTCTTCTTGAATCTTTAATTGTTTCTTCTTTTGGGGCGTCTGGCGTCTTGACACTGTTCTTCTTTTCATAATTAGTATAACTGTTAAAGTATAATCGCATTTACTTTTCTCGTAGGGAATTGGAAGTGAATTTCTCCCCGTTCTTATGTAGATGATGGCGTGTGTAGTATTGAGGAAGGGTCTTCCCAATACTAGTGGTGGATCCAACTCTTTGCCCATGTCCATGACTAAAAAGTCAGTGAGGACATAATGCTCATTAATTCTCACGGGCACGTCTTTCGCAATTCCTTCGGGAAATCGGCATGATTGGTCTGCCATCTGTAGCTGCACATATGTAGGATACAAGGGCATTTTATCAAATAATAATTCATATGTTACCTTGGCCATGATGTTGATGCCAGATCCTGTATCACAATATGTATTATTGAAGGTCAAACAGTTTATAGTGCATGATATCGTTGGGATGCCTGGGTCTTTGTTTGCATTTGTTAAGTGCTAAAAGAATATGAAGGATTCTGCAAGCGCACAGAACACCTGCCATTGTAGCTTTTCCCTAGGATGAGTATTCTAGAGTATCGTATCCACAGGGAAGCTTTGGTTAAAGAATTCTAATAAGTCACAATCATGTATCCACTAACTTAGCAAACCACTAGACTATAGTGAGGGGGTAATTGTTAAAGGATAAGTAAATGTCAATGCATAAAATAATAACCTACCTAAGATATCAAAGAGTAACTAAACTAATCAAGAGGTCAAAGGGAGAGATCAAGGTTCCTGAGTACTTCTCTATTACTTAGGTTCTATGATAGCAATCACACCATAACACTTCGGGACATCAGAACACTAACCACAGAAAGGGATGAGAAGGGGGCTAGGAAGGTCTGACAAGGTCCTACAAACACCAACCCGAACGTGGTGGAATACGCCGGCCATCGTGGCATCACCACACAGGGCTACCACAAACTATCCGTGGGGTTGGGTGCAATCTCAGGTAACCTATAGCCTAGACACCAAGTCTATACTATAAATTACTACTCTAGCTACCATGAATAACTAGAGTCCTCAATACGAGCGGAGATCCCATGCAATAGCATAACAACTATACTTAACCATATATGTAAAACATGGAAGTAAATAGAGAAGATAAATATGTGAATCATAAGTCTTGTAGAGAAGATACAAAGACATACCATACTCTGAAGACATCTCCAGAACAAGAGCATAACTCCACTCTCCTTTACTCTTGATTAGATCTAAGTTAGATCTAATCTAGTTCTAATTACATGTCTAATCTACTTCTAATTACATGGCTAATCTTCTTCTAATCTAC
This sequence comes from Hyparrhenia diplandra, assembly GCA_015847255.1. Taxonomy (NCBI): domain Eukaryota; kingdom Viridiplantae; phylum Streptophyta; class Magnoliopsida; order Poales; family Poaceae; genus Hyparrhenia; species Hyparrhenia diplandra. Next base: position 297,031 of record JADLZK010007644.1, on the reverse strand, counting down.
TTCTAATTCACTAATCCCAGAGAGAGGTTATCCTTACATTGGGACACCTCTACAACTGAGAGATAATGAATAGAATGAGATAGAATGAATTAGCGTTTAACCCTGGGGTCAGGGGGTCTTCTTATATAGGCCTTGGCGATGAACGATGACCATTGGATCAAACCGACCTTGGCAACGGTGTAGATACAACCTCAAAGTCGGTTACAAACCGACCTACGAAGATGGGCTGGAGTGGGCTTAGGACACTGGCGGCTGGCCTAAATGGCTCTGGCGGCCGCCAAGCCCCTGTGTCCCCTCGGCCTCTTGTTTCTTCTAGTGTCCTCTAGTACCTTCTAGAATGTTTTAGTCCACTTTTCGGGTTAAGTTACTTCACGGTTAAGTCTTGTCATCATATGTGAGATATATTCTGGAACTTTCTACATTCTTCTCTGCATTTATCTGTTAAGTCTCTAAAAAGATATAAATCACCAAAACTCGTGGAATTATGTTAGTTAGACCCCTAGTCTATGTTGAAATTTATTTTACGCCCTTATTTCATATTTAGTTGACTAGTAATATTATGCTATAACAGGTGTCAACAAGTTCCCCCAAGCTTACCCTTTGCTAGTCCCTAGCAAAGCCAAACTTAGCAATGGATCAGGAGTTGCTACAACGTTCTCACACCTCAAAAGTACACATGCTTTCAAACAAAATTTCTCTCCAGATAAGGATAAACTTTTTTTTAAAACTTTAACTTACCCCTATTACATCTTACCTTTTGGGGCTTATATCTCTTTTCTTTAATCTTGGGTAATTGAAAGATAGAACAGTCAAGTCGAACACTATATCTCAAACTTTTTTGATCAACTGTCCTTCTGGAGTTTTTGCAATTTTTCAAATAAAACTCAAAGTTCCTCAGTATGACTCTCTCTAATCTCTCATTTGTGATATTTGTGGATCCTCACTTAGGCAATAATGTTGTGTTGCCTTTCTCTCATAGTATGTGGTATTTTTGGAATAAGGCAGTAGGACACTATGCCTTCTTCTCTCTCACCCTATATCTAAGGTTTATATCTGGAGCTCATAGATGGGAGAAGACTACATCTACTTACTAAGCATGTATTGTAAGTTCAAGCGATGGATCCAAAGTCACAAGTCACACTGATCAAGTGGTGCATGTGTATGGTGGATAGAATATAGATAGTAGGGAATATAGTAAGGTGTATAGAATAGATGATGGGAAATCTTACTTTTGCTCCTTGAGGAATCTTCTCTCTTTTGGATTTGGAAACTTTATAGAGAACCTGGGTTGTATATTTTTTTCTTTCTTTATTTTTCTTTTATTTAGAGAGGTGGGCTTTGCTCACCCTAGACTTTTGTCTTTTATTTCCTCTCTTTAAAGATGTGGGTTCTACTCACCCTCGGACACTTGTCCATTTTTCATCTTTATTATTATTTTTTTTTTCTTTTTCTTAGGGAGGTAGGCTCTACTCTCCCGTAGGACTTTTGTCCATTTTTCATCTCCCTTTCTTTTTCTTAGGGAGGTAGGCTCTACTCGCCCGTAGGACTTTTATCCATTTTTCATCTCCCCCTTTTTTTTTTACTACAACCCGGATCTCTTTTGTAATAACTTTTGAGAGATAAATAAATACAATGGAGCTTTTGTAAGATGTTGGCTAGCAATGAATGAGTGGATGGGTATAGTGAATATTTTTGGTTGTTCTCTTCCGGATAGGAGTAGAACATTTTTGGTGAATGTTTGGTGGATGTTTTGTTGATGCGTACTTCCAGGGTAGAAGTAGCATAAATGCAAGTGGTGTAGAGTGGAGTGGAATAAAGTGTGCATGATCAGTATGACAAGTTTCTAAGGGTCGACAAAGATTGAACAAACTCAATGCAAAAGCAAGCGACCTATATATATGTCAAAAGGTTTTCCTAATCTAGGGAGCATGTATATATGGCTTGTGGTAGGAGGTTCAACACTCTTGTCACACAGGAACTTATCATGTGCACTTTAATTTTTAAAAGATAAATCTCCAGAAATCTAGTATCACTAGGAGTAAGATAAATAGCAGCTCAGACTCTCATATATCATATCCGTCAATCACCTAGACTTTAGAGCAAGCATTTGCTACCCATAGGTTTCAGGTTCAAAGCAAATCTCAAGTCAAAGCAGTTGTATTTAAAAGCTCGAGAGAAATTAAGCTTGAAAGGTAGGTACTTGAAAGGAATTACGACGGAGCAACTATTCATCATCTCCAAGGCTAGAGATTATCTTCAGAGTTTATTTTATTATCACACTCTACTAAAGACTCTTTTAATAAAGACTAGATAGACTCTTTTTATTTGGTTTCCTTAGTTATGCATCTTTTTATTTCTTTTAATAAAGCAAACAAATCTAGCTAATATTTAATAAGGTATAAGAATACTTATCTGGATACATGGGGGTTGCCCTCCCCCAAGCTGGATGTTGACATAGTCTTCGATGTTCTTGATAGTTGGAAATAGAGATAGATAGTGATGGTGGTTGATTGATCTTCTTTAATGCTGGACACCATATGTGTCATGTCTCTCTTCCTTGGGATCCTGCTGAACTCAAATAGACAACAAAACTAGTGGAACTTGATTAAGCGTTAGGGGTTAGCCACATTGCTTTTGTCTGTCTAAAGATTAGGATTATTCCTTTTAAGACAGTAGTTCAGCAGCATTAATATTTTTTGGAGTTTTCTATGCAAAATAAAGTATGATGATGCATGCATATTTATTTTATTTTTATGCCACCACAAGTAAATATCCTTATGGGTTGTTACACACCACAAAATTACTCACATGGGGCTTAGAGTTTTTCAAAGTATATGCAATAAACAAATATTTATTTTTCTTTTCTAATGCAAGGCTAGTGCTATAATGTAAATATGCTAAAGGAAAACAATTATGCAATGCAATAAGGTAAATATGGATAACTTCCGATCTTACCTTTTCGGCGAGGGTTTAGTGTTTTAAGTCCTCTGAACGAGACTTCTTACCTTGTCGTTTCCTTGAGTGTATTATCCGATCCTAACAAATCGTGCTCCTTGAGATGGTGAAGGACGACGTCACCCATGTTCTTAGCTGGTCTTATGAGTTGGAGTGAAATGTAAGCAGCTTCTTGTTTAGTGTGCGTGCTTGTAAGACATTCACTTGTTGAATTTTGGAGAGACTGATAGGCTTCTCCACCATTTTGCTCAAAGTATGTCCTGCTTGCAAAGTCAAGATAGAGATCAAGTGCATGGGCTCTGTTGGTGGGAAAACACCAACAGAACAAAAAAACTTCATTCATTCTTCTCTAACCATAGGCACATCAAACAAGATAGAGTTGATTATACTTTTCTCGAAACCTAACTTGGGTAACAAGATCAGAAGATTGAGCATGATTGTTTGTGGTTAAACACTTTCGATAGATCAAATCAAGCTCATTGACTCTTTGAGGGTTTTCTTATCTAAATACCAAAAGCATGATTATGATTATGTTCTTTCAAAACAAGGTAAGCAATATTAAACTTATAAGATGAGGACTAAGAGATCAAGAAAGTGGTGGTAGGAACAACTAAAGAAACAAAACATGTTGAGCTAAAAAGCTAGATCAAGCAAGGTTGTTATTCCAACATGTTTGGTTCTTTATTTATAAACAAGCCATAATTTAAGAAAAGCTTATTTATTGACAACTTACCTCAAGATGTTACCTTAATTGTTGGAGCATGCCAAAGACCGTAACACCTCGTGGTGAATCTTTCCATCTGCTTGAAGCTTTCCTTATTTGGCCTCTTGTGTATCCTGTTCTTCACTTGTCTCCTTTATTGCATCGTCCTTTCTTTCTTGTCATTAAATTGTGCTTAGACATTTTTGCTCCTCTCATGATTTTATTCCTGTAATATTAGTTGACAACAAATACCCGAAGGAATACAAGTAATTGTAAACAAGGGTAGAACTGTCATGGAGCTTAAGGTTGCTTTTATGCCAAAAGAAGTTTTGATTCGATATTTTAAGTAACAAGTGCTCACTATTACTTTTTCTCTAGTGGGAAATTTTATTATCTTAAGTTTGATTTTGATGTATGACATTTATTAACTATTCAAACTTAGAGAGACAAAGTAATAGTGAGTAGGGGGATTGCAAACCAGCATGTCAGAGTGACGGGAGCTTGAGTAGAGGAGGAGTAATGTCGGATGATCTTTAGAGGAGTCGACCTTTCTCCCTCATGCTTGAGCCTTCCTGTCACTCGGCACTTCAAGTGTGAATGCTGGACCGTCCCTAATCGTGTGTTGCAATCACCATGTCCTTATACATTGTTCATCCTTTGTTCCTGCAAGTTTAGTGACCAAGAATACCCGAAGGGAACTTGTCCTAGGAACATGTTTCTTTTACCATGAGCCTTCATGTGCTCAGATATATATTATTATTATTTTTTCTTTAGAACATAAGACAAAAGTTGTATATGAAGATGTGATTTATATTCACTTACCTGTCTTTGATATTCTTATGACACGTATCTTTGTCCATCCACTTCTTGTGAGTGATTATTTTTCTAGATCGTGTTATATGGCACTTGTTGGTATTTGTTAACCTACAGGAATATTATGATGGATAATCCGCAGTTTAACGGATACCGGTGAGCACTTCACCCGAATAGGGCTTTAAATATCGAATCCACAGGGAGAAGGTAAGAGAGTACGTCGAAGTGTATAGCTAAATCCAGAGTGGCTAAAACTAGATTAAAAGAGAGGTAAGGAGTTCTATTAGGAAGGTCTTGTTCTCACTTCAAGTAAATCATTTGCACATTGTTCTTAAGAGGGGTTGTCATGAAGAAACTCTTAATAAAGGGAATCTACGCTAACAACGCAGGGGCTCCTACGATTTCTATAAACGGGGGGCGGCGTGACAAAGGACTCAATGGCGCGTTTGTCACCACCACGATCAGCCTTAACAAGTGTCTTCACCCCGGCCTATAGAAGGTATTCGTAATAAGCTAGTCAATCTAAGCACCACGCTTACATTAATCTAACAACTTCAACTCAAGAGCAACCAAGAATCAAAGTAATCTTATCAAAGAAATACGAACCTTAAGAACAATAGAGACAATACCACTTACTCGAATGGAAGTCGAACAATCCACAAGATCTCGAGTTGCGCTCCAATGGCACCAACTCGGAGGAAGAAGAAGATGGAGGCGCCGACGACTCCGGCCTTCCTTCAACTCCGCCTCAACCGCGCTCTAATTCTCTCAACTTGAAGCTCTACTCTCAACTCTAATCTAGGGCTTCTAGTTCTACATCTTGTCTAATCTTCTACTTCTAGTTCTTGAACTAGAGCTAAGGCCGTCGACTAGAGCTGGATCTGATCTGATATGATGATGAGTTGATCTCAGATGCTTGAAGCCAGGGGCCTAGGGGTCTATATATATGGGTCTTCTTATGTCTCTTCAAACCCAAAGAAGCAATATGGTACTAATCTTCATGGGCCTTGACAATGAACGATGACCATTGGATCAAACCGACATTATACGACCGGTTTAGATTGCGTCTTAGAGGCGGAGGAGGAAGCTTCCCCGAGACGGGGGTGACTTGGCGCCAAGCCGGGCCGATCGGCCCGATTATTGGGCCGATCGGCCCGGGGTGGGTCCCATCCCGGGCCCGCGATGCGTCGTGGCTTCCGGAGTCTTCTAGATGATGTTTTCTTGATTGTCAAGTTTCGTTCCCGTCGGGTGTATTCCGAGCCTTCTAGTCTTTGTTCCGGAGTTGGATTGCGTTATGTTATGACACATCAATTACGCTGTTTTTTTTACATTAAGTCCCTCGCAAATCACAACTTTACCAAAACTCATGGAAATCATTAGTAGAAACCCCTAATAAGGTTATCTAATTATATTTTAGTCCTTTTCCATGTTTAGTTGATAATTAAAAGTATGCATTAACAAGTGTCAACAAACTCCCCACACTTAGGCTTTTACTGCGTCCTCGATAAAAGGATGGTCTAACTTTTAATGTAACCGTAGAGACAAAGAATGGATCATAATTATACTCCATGGTCATACCTGCACCTTGGGATATCTGAGCATGAAATGGTTAGAAACAGATCACCTTAAATTCTTAAACCAAGTCACTTGGAGAGATTTTGCATAAGTTTTGAAAAGAAAACATAGCTCTACTTACTCCTTTGTGATACTCTCAAGTCTCTCAAAGTGTATTATATCCTCACAGTTCATTTATTATATCATATGTGGAGCTCAAGAACATGTATCACACTTACCTTGTATTTATTCTTTGAGTCAACTTTGTGGATCCATGGAGATAGATGTCATAAGTCATAGATCAAGATGTGCATGTGAGTCAAGATTATTATTATCACTTTGCTCTCTCTAGTTGAAAATCGTCTATCTCCCTTTTTGGAACATTTATTTATTTTCCAAGCGAGGTAACCAGCTATTTAGTGGAGAGGTGGGTTCTACTCACCCTCGGACACTTGTCCATTTTTACTCTCTTATTTATTAGAGAAGTGGGCCCTACTCACCCTCGGACACTTGTCCATTATTCTTCTCTTCATTTTTGCCTTTTTCTCTTTTTTTTTTTTTGAGGGGGGGTCTTCGACCCGTAGAACACTTGCTCATTTTCTCCTCTCTCTCACTTTTCTCTCCACTCTTAGAATTTTGAACATTTGGCTTTTTCATAGCTGTACCTTTTTTAACAATTAAAATTATGGGAGATAGAGATTAAAACTTTTTAGAGCATGGATACTTTAGTGAAAGCAAAGTATGTGATCTTGATCTTAGACTTTAGACAAATTTCAACATGGGTCGTGGTTTTGACAAAGCTCAACACAAGAAAGCAACAATTAATTAGATATATCTTTAATGATTGCTACGGCTCTATTAGGATGTATCATTGATCACAAAGGAGAAGCATAACTAATGATTTTAATATTTTAAAATAAATAACTCTCCAAAGACAAGATAAAAGAAAGAGGATCTCATTATTCTAACTTTATTATTTCTCATGTTTTAAGCAATTAAAGCATCCCAACAAGTGACAGGTATATGTAGGAATTTAATCATGCAAAACTTTGTTCATGGGTTAACAAGACATTTTTTTCATATAGGGAAAACATACCATAACAGAAAAGACTTATTTTAATTCGGAACGGAAAGTAATTTGCGAAAATTGAAAAGTTTTAGGAAGCAAACCGAGCGGTGGACGAAGCGGGGCCTACGTGGGACGAGGCGGGGGGCGGTCGGCCTCGTATATATGGGCGGTCGGCCTCCCACCGACCGTGTCGGGCACGGTTCGTCGTCTTGTCGATGGTTCCGTCTTGGTTCCGAATTTTTTGATTTTGGTCGCGAAAAATTCTGTTTGGTTGTCGAGGATCTCCCCACACTTATTTTACGTTATCTTGCATACAAAGCATGGTGGAGACAAAAACATATCCAGAAATATATGGAGAATAATTGACTCGACTTGTGGATGACTTCCATAAGAGCACTTTATTATATAATTCGAATCCTAATATTTAAAGTAAACTAATTTTAACTAAACCGAACTAACCGAATTAATCGAACTAACTTTAAGACTTAAACGCTAAGACTTATTAACTCTAATCAAAGCAAACATATATAATAACTAGCTAATAATTTAAAAGATAGAATAGTGATACCTATCGTGATAACTGGGGTGCTCTCCCCAAAAGCCGGATATTGAAGTAGTCCTTTGATTCGCCCTTGAAATTGTTCGCCTTCGGGTTCTCCTTAAATGTTCTCCCCGCAAATATTAATTCCGCATATACCCGAAGGAACAAATTCTAGGAACATATTGTGAGCCTTCATGTGCTCACGTATTTTTGGATTTCTTCTGTAAAAGCGTGGACCTTCATGTGCCCACATATTTTTAGGAATTTTTCTATGCAAAAAGAATGATGATGCAAAAACATATGAATGCAATATTTTTGGATTTTTATTTTTTTTATGCCGCCACAACAAGGGGTACTTGCATGGGGCTTAAAGAAACTAATGCGTAAAAGCAAGAAACATATTTTTATGATTTTTTTTTATGCAGGTATAGGAAAGTAAATATGCTAAAGGAAATATGTTAATTTAAATATGCCGTGCAGAAAAATAAATATGCAGATAAATACCGAGTTACCTCTCGGCGAGAGTTTTGAGTACTTACTCCCATGGCGTGCGTCATCGATGGCATCTCGTCGGAATGTCGTGTCTGAAATGGTGCCTTCAATGATCTCGACGAGTGGCGTAGATGAGGTGGCCGATGGAGATGGTGTTTGTTCAGTTGATGACGCGGGTAGTGGTAGGTCTTCGAAGGTGTACTCTTGACGTCCTCTTGTTAGGTGATGCTTCTTTCTTCTTCCATGTCGCTTCTTCGGAGGAGACCTTTCTTGGAGTGGCAGGTCTTTGAGTGTTCGATTGGTCGGGGCCGAGCGAACTTCTTTAATCTTTCTTAATGTCTTCCTTGTTCGTCACAACTCCGTTCCAACCGGTCTTGTGATTTTTAGTAGCGTCTCCGCGTCTTGTTCTTCTTGGGTCTTGTGGTGAGGTAGGCAATAGTGGTGGTGTAAGGCCCTCTTGATGGAGTATGGGGATGAATGCTGACCCATTACTCTTGTCAAGTGGTCTACACCTCCAGTCATGTCGTGCTCACTTTGATCTTCCTTGGTCACTCTTCAAGTGCATCATTTGATCTTAATAGCCACTTGGTGATGGCGTTGCCCATGTTCTTTCTTTGATTCAGCCGCTTGAAGGAAGATTGGATGGTGGCGGTGGCGGCGTCTTGTTTAGTGTGCATATTTGTAGGTCGGGGACTTCCACTTATAGGAATTGGGGAAGTAAGACTTCTCCTCTTATTTATTGCGCAAAGTGAGTCCTCGCTTGCAAAGACAAGGTAGAGATCAAGTGCATGGGCTCATTTGGTGGGAAAACACCATCGTAACCAAAATTTCATTTACTTCTACTCTAACCTTGTGGGCACTTTGAACAAGATAAAGATAATGTATAAGTTCTTTTTTTATGACAAGGGTGGTAAGATCAGAAGATGAATCTAGCACGTAAATCTTTTTAGCAAAATAAAGAGCGATCAAGAAAATGATGCTAGAAATTAAAAGGCTAACATGCTGAGTTAACAAAATTGAATTATGTGAAACTATAACTCTAGCATGTTTTGACTTTTCATTTATGCTATAGTAAAGAGGAATTAACGACAACTTACCTCAAGGTGTTACCTTTATTATTGGAATATGATGGCGCTATTACACCTTGTGGTGGTCCTTCTCTCCTTCTTGAGTGGCATGTGGAGTGACAGGTGCATGTCAGGAGGAAGAGGATGGCTTGATCATCTTTAATGGAGTTGGCCTCCCTCCTTGATGCTTCTATCACCCATGAATTCCCCATGAGTGAGTGCTTCGATTGTGGATCTTGTCTTGTGTCACTCTTCTTCTTCTTGGCTCATCGGGAATTCTTTTATCCATAAGTCATGTCTCACATGTCTTGCTCCATCTCTAGTGAGTTCATCTCGACCTCCCCAAACTTGTTTTAGAGTTTATTATTTTTTTCTCTGGGTTAGTCCAACAAAAGTATACCAATCTACTATAGTTTACTATGGTTCAAAAGTCAACCTAGACACCACGTCTAATTTGATTTAGGAAGGCGTTCTAACCTAAGCACCATGCTTAATTTAAAAAGCCTTTAGAAGAAAGATCACCACACCTTATGGTTTCGGAATCAAACTAAACACCATGTTTAACTTTCGAGCCATGAAAACAATTTAAACTAAGCACCCTGCTTAATCTAAAAGGTGTATGAAAAATACTTCAAAACCTAAGCATACTATAGCAAACAACGGTAGCATGAAAGCATTACAGAGATTTATTCAAACAGAGATGATAGAGCATGATGAGTGTCGAGCATGCATAAAGGTAAAGATAACCAAGCTAGTGTAGCAACACGACAATAAATGTTTCTATGTATGTAATTTCAATGTTGCATAATGACCGGTTGGACATACCTCGTATTGTCATCCTTCGTTCTTCTTTACTCCAAACCCGGCATGGTCAGTGACAAGAATACCCGAGGAAAAATATGCTCATAATGTAGGGGTATATAGTGATATATAAGTCTTTATAGTATTTCCCCCTAGAGTGCTTGTTTTTAGGACAAAAAAAAAAAACTCGTCCTTGGGAAACTTTCAAATTATGAATCAAGATGATGAAGTGGTTTCCCTTATAATGCCAGTCTCAAAATTTCAAGCCGTAGGAAAATTCATCAACAACCACCCTTTCTAAGAAAGAGAGTATTGGAGATCTCATGTGCGGCAAGAATTGAGATGGTAATCAATTTAGGAGTTTTCAAATGAGCATGGACTAGGTGGAAAAGTTCCATTTATGAAGTAGTCTTTATGCTCATTGATGTTCTCCATAAAATGCGCTCCTTTTGGTCTTCCTTAGATCGTTCATAATATTTTTTAGGATCGTGAGGAGACGCAAGAAAAAGGGCACAAGAGGATTCATTGGGCTCAAGGATGTGGTTAAAGATGGGTTTGAAAAGAATTATCTAATTTGAACATAGAAAGAGAGAGACAGGAGTGGCTTCTTGATGGCTTTGCTCTCTTCCTATGGCATGATTAGATATGCCATCCTTGAGGTTCCCCCAATGTTCTCACGTAGTAATAAAGGTGCTTTCTAAGAGATTATCTCAAAAGAGGTTTGGATTATATATGGTCTCTTGTGAAGCTGGAAGTTCATGAAACTCATCATCTAAAGAGATATCCAAGGGTTGAATTTCTTCTCCCCTTAAAGGTTTTTAGCGCATTGATGATTTGGGGTTGATAGCTAAGCCTTGGGATTGGAGTGATGGTGATATAGCTATCGAAACTTCTATTTTTTTTTTTTGGAGGATGATTCTTCTTCCTTTGGGTGGTCATAAAGGATGCTAGTATATGGGTTTCACCCGCTGAGTTCGTCAAAGCAAACCTTGCTTAAAAAGGGAAAGAAAAGGTTCCTCCAAAAACGGCATGATGATCATGCGCACAACACTTTCATGATGTCGGCAAAGACTCCTACCATAGAAGATATGATCCTGCTTCTCACTCCTGAGAAGTATTGCTTCATGATCATTTTGATCAACCGTAGGCGTAGCTAATGGCCGAGATGTAAGGATGAGATTTAAGGATTCTAGTGGCCGAGCTTCCACTTAAGGGTGCAGTATAAGATAGATAAATATGGAATCAATTGATCCCACGAAGATAGAAAAAGATGAGAAGATAGAATAAAAGAAAAAGATAAAAGTATGGTACAAGATTTAGCTATAGTTTTTCAACGTGGTCTCAAACCGTTCTCCCGACAGAACGGCGCCCGGAAATGCTTGTTGGTATTTGTTAACCTACGGGAATATTATGATGGATAATCCATAGCGAACGGATACTGGGTGAGCACTTCACCCGAATAGGGCTTTAAATATCGAATCCACGGGGAGAAGGTAAGAGAGTACGTCGAAGTGTATAGCTAAATCCGAGTGGCTAAAACTAGATTAAAAGAGAGGTAAGGAGTTCTATTAGGAAGGTCTTGTTCTCACTTCAAGTAAATCATTTGCACATTGTTCTTAAGAGGGGTTGTCATGAAGAAACTCTTAATAAAGGGAATCTACGCTAACAACGCAGGGGCTCCTACGATTTCTATAAACGGGGGCAGGCGTGACAAAGGACTCAATGGCGCTGTCACCACCACGATCAGCCTTAACAAGTGTCTTCACCCCGGCCTATAGAAGGTATTCGTAATAAGCTAGTCAATCTAAGCACCACGCTTACATTAATCTAACAACTTCAACTCAAGAGCAACCAAGAATCAAAGTAATCTTATCAAAGAAATACGAACCTTAAGAACAATAGAGACAATACCACTTACTCGAATGGAAGTCGAACAATCCACAAGATCTCGAGTTGCGCTCCAATGGCACCAACTCCGAGGAGGAAGAAGAAGATGGAGGCGCCGACGACTCCGGGCCTTCCTTCAACTCCGCCTCAACCGCGCTCTAATTCTCTCAACTTGAAGCTCTACTCTCAACTCTAATCTAGGGCTTCTAGTTCTACATCTTGTCTAATCTTCTACTTCTAGTTCTTGAACTAGAGCTAAGGCCGTCGACTAGAGCTGGATCTGATCTGATATGATGATGAGTTGATCTCAGATGCTTGAAGCCAGGGGCCTAGGGGTCTATATATATGGGTCTTCTTATGTCTCTTCACCCGGCAAGCAATATGGTACTAATCTTCATGGGCCTTGACAATGAACGATGACCATTGGATCAAACCGACATTATACGACCGGTTTAGATTGCGTCTTAGAGGCGGTGGAGGAAGCTTCCCGAGGGGTGACTTGGCGCCAAGCCGGGCCGATCGGCCTGATTATTGGGCCGATCGGCCCGGGGTGGGTCCCATCCCGGGCCCGCGATGCGTCGTGGGCTTCGGAGTCTTCTAGATGATGTTTTCTTGATTGTCAAGTTTCGTTCCCGTCGGGTGTATTCCGGAGCCTTCTAGTCTTTGTTCCGGAGTTGGATTGCGTTGCGTTATGACACATCAATTCTATGCTTTTTTACATTAAGTCCCCGCAAATCACAACTTTACCAAAACTCATGGAAATCATTAGTAGAAACCCCTAATAAGGTTATCTAATTATATTTTAGTCCTTTTCCATGTTTAGTTGATAATTAAAAGTATGCATTAACAAGTGTCAACAGCACTCTTCTCCATTGAATAGACATAGCACAGATCCTTTCCTATAAAATGTTAGTGGACACATACCCGAGGGAATATACAATATATGGTTGAAGCAGGGGTTGTTGTCCAAAGTTCATAAGATCTCATCTATGCTAATAAAAAGATGCTTCTTTGTTTACTTTAGCACAGATTTTATTTATCATGTCTTATAACCATTTTGTTTGTGGCTGCACTCTAGCATATGGATCAAGGCAAAGGTAACTTGTAGCAAAAGATAGAGCGAATGGTATTTGTTACTTACAGTTCTTCCATTAATGATAGATGAGCCGTATCTTTTGCACAAGGTTGGAGTTCATCATATGCATTGCTTCATCTCTGATCTAAGTTCATCTCTTGACTTACCCGCATTGATTTTGAGAGTTTTCTCGCATGGGTTAGTCCAACACAATAACCAATGTCCACGCAAGCAATTTTTAGTTCAATAATCAAACTAGACTCCATGTCTAATTCAATTAAGGAAGACTATTTAACCTAAGCTCCACGCCTAATTTAAAAGCCTTTGGAAATACCCTTAGCAGTATTCCCAAACCAAAACATACTATAGCAAACAAAGGTAGCATCAAAGCACTATAGAGATTTATCCAATTAGAGATGAAAGAGCATGATCATGGTGAGGATTTTTTTTATATATATCGATGCAAACATGGATGGATGCAAGGAAATAAACATGCAATGGATCTACTATGAGAAAGCATAAACTAAGTGGAGTGAATGCATGAGTTGATCAAGTAAACATGCAATGCAATGCAAGAAATTAAATGATAACTACTCAATAAATTTAAAGTCCATGAGCAAGACTTTCTCACCTTTTAATCATACTTACCATAATGTGTGCAGCTTCTATGTACGTCACTTGAGATGTGTGCATTGAATTCTTATGACGGTGACTTCTTCTTCAATCTATACATGGTTAGAATAATATATTTAAATACATACCTTTGAGATAGCAGGGTTCTAATGTTGATGAATCTTGAATGATCAGGCACCCTGGGTTCTTCAATCTCTTTTTTTTTCTCGTGGAATCTTGTCGGAAGGTCGCAACAACATCTTTTGTCCCGTCTATTCCACAACTCAACGAGAACAAGGGTAATCCTACTAAAGCTAGTGATACACTAAATTAGCGAACATCATGATCATTATTAGAATCTTTAGGCCAATTGCTTCCCCGCAAACGGCGCCAAAAAAAGCTTGTTGGCATTTGTTAAGTGCTAAAAGAATATGAAGGATTCTGCAAGCGCCTGTAACACCTACCATTGTAGCTTTTCCCTAGGATGAGTATTCTAGAGTATCGTATCCACAGGGGAAGCTTTGGCTAAAGAATTCTAATAAGTCACAATCATGTATCCACTAACTTAGCAAACCACTAGACTATAGTGAGGGGTAATTGTTAAAGGATAAGTAAATGTCAATGCATAAAATAATAACCTACCTAAGATATCAAAGAGTAACTAAACTAATCAAGAGGTCAAAGGGAGAGATTAAGGTTCCCGAGTACTTCTCTATTACTTAGGTTCTATGATAGCAATCACACCATAACACTTCGGGACATCAGAACACTAACCACAGAAAGGGATGAGAAGGGGGCTAGGAAGGTCTGACAAGGTCCTACAAACACCAACCCGAACGTGGTGGAATACGTCGGCCATCGTGGGCTGTCACCACCAGGGCTACCACAAACTATCCGTGGGGTTGGGTGCAATCTCGGGTAACCTATAGCCTAGACACCAAGTCTATACTATAAATTACTACTCTAGCTACCATGAATAACTAGAGTCCTCAATATGAGCGGAGATCCCATGCAATAGCATAACAACTATACTTAACCATATATGTAAAACATGGAAGTAAATAGAGAAGATAAATATGTGAATCATAAGTCTTGTAGAGAAGATACAAAGACATACCATACTCAAGACATCTCCGAACAAGAGCATAACTCCACTCTCCTTTACTCTTGATTAGATCTAAGTTAGATCTAATCTAGTTCTAATTACATGTCTAATCTACTTCTAATTACATGGCTAATCTTCTTCTAATCTACTTCTAATTCACTAATCCCGAGAGAGGTTATCCTTACATTGGGACACCTCTACAACGAGAGATAATGAATAGAATGAGATAGAATGAATTAGCGTTTAACCCTGGGGCTCGGGGGTCTTCTTATATAGGCCTTGGCGATGAACGATGACCATTGGATCAAACCGACCTTGGCAATGGTGTAGATACAACCTCAAAGTCGGTTACAAACCGACCTACGAAGATGGGCTGGAGTGGGCTTAGGACACTGGCGGCCGACCTAAATGGCTCTGGCGGCCCGCCAGTGCCCCCGTCCCCCCTCGGCCTCTTGTTTCTTCTGGTGTCCTCTAGTACCTTCTAGAATGTTTTAGTCCACTTTTTTGGTAGAGTGACTTCACAGTTAGGTCTTGTCATCATATGTGAGATATATTCTGGAAATTTCTACATTCTTCTCTGCATTTCTCTGTTAAGTCCCTAAAAAGATATAAATCACCAAAACTCATGAAATTATGTTAGTTAGACCCCTAGTCTATGTTGAAATTCATTTTACGCCCTTATTTCATATTTAGTTGACTAGTAATATTATGCTATAACAGGTGTCAACAGTCTTCCATCTTATTCAGCATTGGAGATTTGAGTAGATGGTCATTCTCAGAACCTATCTTGTTAATCATCATCACCTTCACAGGCTGAGCCTTCTTGTTCTTCTTGGTATTCTTGAATGTGGGTTCTGGTGGCATCTCGCAAAGATATTGTGATTGTGGATGAGCAGGAGAGGTGAGTACCTTGTTCTTGAAACTAAATACTTCTTTTCTTCCCTTGATCTTTGAAACATATCTTTGCACTCTGGGCATAGATAATTGCTCTTGCTGTGCTCAAGAAAGGTCGACCCAATATGATTGGTGCCATTTCACTTCCTCCTGTCTCAATTACTGCGAAATCTGCTGGCACATATGATTTTCCAACTTGTATGAAAACATCTTGGAGTATGCCTTGTGGATAGCATAGCGACTGATCTGCAAGCTGCAAGCACATGGTTGTATATAACAATGGATTACCATTAACTTTTTCATAAATTACCCGAGGTAAAATGTTGATGCTTGAGCCGAAGTCACATAGTGCATTCTCAAAATGCGTGTGGTCCAATTTGGATGGTGATGACCGGCCTCCCGGATCTTCCTTCTTTGGTGGTAGGGAGTCATCCGGCCGGTGGCTCTCCAACTTTTCCGTAAAGTAGCGATCTGCATTAAAAAATGTCTACAAGATTTGCAGATTCTAATTCTTCCTACGGCCCGAGTTTTACCCGATGTGGTTAGTGGAACAGAAAATTGCCACCGAGAAATTTGAGATTCTATCATTTTGTTGAAACTATGTTGGTTTTTAATCGCGAAGAAAAACTATCCATTCATTGTTTATTGTTTCTAGCATTTTATCATTAGTAGTTAACTTGTTAGACAAGTTTTCCATAGTTTTTCCTTGATTTAAAACAAGATCTCTTAAAGAAGGCTGGTTAAAATTATTAAAATTACCTTGATAGTTACCTGTATAATTACCTTGGTAGTTTGGTCTTTCTTTGGTTCCAACCTTGATTTTCTTTGAGGGCGATAATTGTTGTTAGTGTTGATGTAGTTCATATCCTCTTCAATCTCGGGCAATTATTGCCTCGAGTGGCCGATGTTGCCACATTCTTCACATGTCATCTTTGGAATCTAGAATTTGCATGACTTCTTTCTTCTCGGGAGCTTTCTCCTCAAGTTTCTTCATTATTAGGTCCATTTTGGCGGACAACATGTCTACTTCCTTCGATGAGTGCATTCCTCCCGACCTCTTGCGGGGTTGTCGCTCCTCATTCCAACTCGGTTTGAAGCCATTTTTTCCACAAGTGCAAAGCTTTTTAAGTGTAAGTGATAGGAAAGCACCTCCTGCTGCAAAGATCCATTGTTTCACGAGCACTTGTAGTGAGCCCATGATAAAAGGTCTGCATAAGTAACCAATTTTCCATCCCATGGTGCGGGCATTCGAGATATTATCTTGAAAGCGTTCCCATGCTTCGGGACGAACTCATTTGTTCTTTGTTGAAAATTTGCAATCTTCCCCGTAAGGCATTGGTCTTGCCTATAGGAAAGAACTTTGCAAGGAAGGCAGTAGAAACGAGTGCCCAGGTAGTATTTTTATCTTTTGTTGCATAGAACCACCGCCGCCCCTTCCCAACGGTGAGAATGGGAAAAGACGGAGTAGGATTGCATCTCTTGGTACTCCTTTAATGGTGATAGTACTGCAGATCTCCAAAAAGTGTTGGAGATGAGCACTAGCATCCTCATGTGCCTTTCCATAGAACTGGCTAGCTTGTACCATATCAATGAGCCCAGGTTTAAGCTCAAAATCATGATCCCCAATTGCAACTTCCGGTCCAGTGCGAACATTAGCCGTAGTTGGAGCTGAAAACTCACGAAGTGTCTTGTTGGCCATGGTCTCAAAAATAGGCAATAGGCTTCGCCTAATTTGATCAACGTCTGAATCAAAAAGGTGTAAAGGTTGTTCTGAGCTTGAATTCTTGCCCTCTTGATTAATAATTCTGATTTTCAATATTGCTCTTTGGACGATTACTCCAATGAATATTTTTACCCTGCATAAAATCAAAAACAAGTAGACAAACAAGGGTAGGCCTGTTTGAGTAGTTGATAATGGGTCCTCGATACATTACGTGATGCAAGTGATATCAATCTATCCATGTATGTGTGTTTAGGTTTGGCTAGCACCCTTCCTTCCCGAAGAACGGCGCCCGAAATGCTTGTTGACATCTCTAACGCGATCCACATTTAGGACGGCGCGCGAAAATGTATAAATGGTATCTATCTAATAAGTTAGCTTGGATGTGGAGTTAATCTCACATTCCAATAAAAGTTAGAGTGGGGAGTTAATAAAGTTAGACGGAGTTAGTTATGGTTTATGACTTTGCAACATTATGATGGTGGAGTTAATCTCACCACGATAAAAAAGTCAAAACACATTCTAGCATTGCCTACTTAAACAAAGCTCAAACGCTAAAGAAATGCGTGAACGGATATTCTTATAATGACACTTGAAACTTTGCACTGATAATATATTCCGGTATCCGCAGGTCCAATTACCCAATTGCAGCACTTCACCGGGAGTCTATCTAGGTATCGTATTTATATTCTACCGAAAAGAAAGGGATGGGATATGGGTAGGTTGATGATTTAATAATGATTCACTTGCAGTGGTGTAATGTAGAGTAAACCATATGCATCATACTAAACTCAAACGAGGTAAGTCACATAATAAATATAATAAGATAATAATAATGATAATAACATCATCCAAGTCAAAGATCATCATATGCCACTAGCTAGTATCATAAAAGGCTAAATACCATAGTATAGGTGAGATAGATGGAATATTCCTAAGTTACTCCTACTTATATGTCAATGCATACTACAATTAGTGCAATACACCTAGTCATCATTGTATGAAAGCATTATATCTACACATGGTGAATATTACTAAGGAAGATTAAGAACAAAACCAACCTACCATAGTAACAAAGTTCAACTAGCCCTACATTCGGGGGGTGGACTCCAAAGGACTCAATGGGAGTATCACATCCACGATCTACCACACGTCCCAGAATATAGGGTGATGTCGCAGGCAAACGTTGTATAAACACCACGTTTACACATTGTCGACCACCCACATAGTGCGCATCTAAGGGGGCGCTATATGACTCCATGCTTGAATATAAAGACAAACATACTAAACTAAATATATAATCATAATAAGCATAGAAGCATATAACTAAGAATATAATCATTAAATAGAATAAAGTCATGGCAATTGTATTCTAACAAATACTTACAAATGAGATACAAGAGAGAAGCCATGTGAAGCTTCGCTCCCCGCTACTTCTTGACTATCCGGAATCCAAGACAATACTTGACTTCTTCTAGAGCTAACCTAGATAGCTATTGCTCTAATTATGGTGGAACTAGGGCTTAGGATCTTGACTTGGAGTCTTGATGATGGACTAGGTATGGAGTAGATGACTTCGAATGAACTCGAATGACTTAGGGTTTCACCCAGGGGGCAGGGGGTCTTGTTATATAGCCCCAGAGGATGCACGACAGCCCTTGGATCGAACCGACCTTGATGGATGGACTAGATTGCTCCTCATAGGCGGTGGTGAACCGACCTTGACTGGGAGGCTGATAGGGGGCCCCACCGGGCGGCGGCCCGCCAAAGCTCGCCGTGGGCCCCACCTTCCTTCTGGTGCTCTCTGGTCTCTTCTGGAATGTTCTAGTGTAGGTTCCACGTTGGGTTACGTCACGGACACGTCTTTATGTCGTAAGGCTTGCAAACTCTTGGGCATTTTCTGTTTAATCCCTGAAAAATATATAAATCACCAAAACTAGTGGAATCATGTTAGTCAAGCCCCTATACTATGTTGATATTCATTTTAAACCCTTATTTTCGTTTTAAAAACCTCTATATTTTATGCTATAAGGTATACCAACAGACGGGGACGGCGGGAGGCTGCAGACGGCGGTGCGGTGTAGCGGCGGTCCCCCGTGGACGTGGATGAAGAACAAGCGGGCGAGGCAAGGCAAGAACAACGGCGAATTAGATCTCATTCTCATAGGCAAAATCTCGAGGAACTAAATGGCTAATTAGTTCTCACCGTGGAAGGGCGGGGACGCCGGCGGGCGTTGGGGACATCGGAGAAGAAGAAATGGAGGGGGCGCGTAGGGGGGCGACGGACGACTGCGGCGTATGTGGTGGTGGTGCTCCGTCGGCGACGGTGGGTGGGGAACGATTGGGGCGCGGGGTTGAAATGACCTGAAAATTTCAGCTCGCCGCGCCGGCTATTATATATCGTCCGAGGCCGAACGAATGGCGCGGGGTTCAAATGACTCGTGAAATTTTCACCTCGCGCGCCCATTTCTATAGTTAATCACTTTGCCGGTTTAACAAGAGCCCAGCAAAGTGTTACATTATAGGTTCACCGCCGGGTATAAACGTCGGGCTGACCCGACAAAGGATCGGTTTCTTTGTTGCCACCGCCACACGGTACCACCGCTCACGGTGATAAGATCACACTCGTTGCCACCTACCACCGCTCACGGTGATAAGATCACACCGCTTGTTGCCACCTACCACCGCTCATTCCCACCTACCACCGCCTATAAAAACAGCCCCTCAGCGAGAGAGAGCCATGTATGGCGAACCGTGTGCCGGCTGACCTCTTCTCGTTTTGCCAATTCTCCTATCCACATATATGGCCTCTATTTGGGAGAAAGCTCTCCACATAAACATTTTATCATGGGTAGACAAAGTGTATACAAAGCAGGTACTAGAAGGGTGTTTTTGAAGATTAAGCTACAACGTTGCTTACAGAAGCTAGGTGTGATGCTCGTGCAGCGCCATTGTTGCATGGACTGCCGGAAGACGGAAAGCAGGAGCCAAGTAGCGTGCATTCTTGTGCTTCGTCGCCGGGAGATGAGAGCCCCGTCTCTTGTCGGGCCTTTGCCGGCACGGAGAGACATTGGTTCTTCACAGAGGTCCCATCCGCCTTACTTAGATCAGTATGCATAACGTGTAGCATTGTAACCACCTCGGGCATAGGTGCTAGAAGGGTGTTTTTGAGGTGGTTATTTCTTAACTAGTATAGTGCCCGTGCTAACGCTACGGCAACATTTCTAGAATGCATATAAAACAATAAAATGTCAATTTTATAGAAATTTTTTGTTGACTCCCTAACGGAAATGTCTAAGAGAAAATTATTATATACACATTAATCGAGAAATAACAAGAAATCATAGGCAACAAACAATGCTCAGAAATAATAATTCACATACAACAAATAATGTTCAGGAATAGTGCTTCAAATTCAGAAAGAACAAAAAATTATTATGGAGAATATAACAAGACATCATGTAGTTGAGATATCCATGAGCACATCCTATATAGAGAATATAATTGGATTTGGTGCATATGAGAACAAATCATGGAGCTAGGATATGCACTTCTTAGATGATCGTACCTTCTAAATATTTTGTGAGCATATATACATCTAGACCTGAAACTGCATCCATGTCACCACGAAACACTGAAGTCCCACACTCTTAACAGTATCCCAGAGTTTGGCTCCTGAAAAAAAACAATATTCAACATGGTAGATGTACAGAGAGAGTTAGCAGTTCACCGCTTGTTATCGACAATGGATAAACCTTAGAGCGCACACTGCATATATGTGATAGCACTGAGCTTCAGTTGCATCGCTCACCTTGGCATGGCTGTAGACGGAAGAGATACAGAACAAGTCATTCTCATGCATGAACATAATATTTTAACTGAAGTAAAATTGCATTGTGCAACTCACATACTTTTCGTGGAGGAGCTAAATGGAAAGGATGAGTAATTTCCCCTATCTGCTACTGTTAAGCAGGATTCAACATAGTCTGACGAAGCCTGCCTCTTGAACACAACGCAATTGGGAACTTTAATATGAGATCTGTATAATTAAAACAACAAGTTGTGCATGCATTATACTGGTATATTCCATTGAAGTGGCTACAGAACAGGCAAAGTACAACTCTCAAGTTTCAACAGGTCTGCTGCAAGTTGATTTGCAAGAGCTTAAACAACATATCTACATTTCCTTTCATTTAAATGGCAATAGTAGAGATTGATAAGAAAAAGCTTGAGAGCACATATTTGTCACTCCAATTCCGACCCAAACGAAAGGAAACAATGGAATCCACCTCAAAATCAATAAAAAATCATCGAGTAGTTATTACCTTGAGGGCATTTCAGCCAACACATGGTGGGCATCATCCATTGCGCAGCCTGTCAATCTCGAAGTCAGCAAATGGAGGTAATCTCTGGTGCAGGAACACATGGAGGAGGCCATCCTGTCAACATCGCTGGCTCCAACTTAATCTTCATTCCCCAAGGCTTCACCTCCTTGCCCATCCATCACCATCACAATGCGACACTCACAAATCAAATCAAACCACGATCAAATCCATTGATTCAGAAAAAAAAAATCCAAAATGCCCAAAATCCGGTGAGGAACAGGCGCCGCCGCTGCCGTGGAAAGATTTCGGCGATGGTTACTCACCAGGCTGGGCAACCGCGGTCCGATCTTCGGGCTCGGCAGGGCTGGCCGCGACCTTCACGTCACTGGTGCCGTGTCCGCCATCGTCCAGGGGTCCCTCGCGGAGCTCCGTCGTCCGATTGCCGGACTCGGCAGGATGCCGTGCACGCGGTGTCGTGTTCATCCCTAGATGCAGTCCATGGGCATCGCGTTCAGGCATGCATGTTCCAGTCCACGCACCCTGCGCCGTCTTCCACGCTGCGTCCCATGCCGTACCTGGCGGCCCCATCTACGTCAGCGACTCGGTGTGGTAGCATGACTTCGCGCTGCTCCGCCGCCATGCGCTTCCCGACGACACTGTCCTCCGGTGCGAGGGCTACGCGCGACTGCCTCTTCGCCGACCCGCTCCACGACGGTCGCACCGTGCCCCAGATATGGAACGAGAATCGCTTCGCTGGCGTCGTCGGCGCCTTCAACTGCCAGGGCGGCAGATGGAGCTCCGAGGCGTGGCGGAACAAGTGCTTCTCCGAGTTCTCGGTGCCTCTGGCCGCGTGCACCTCGCCGGCCGACGTAGGGGGGGGGGGTGGCGGCCGGGGCGCTCGTCCCAGGCCCAAAAAATTGATGGGCCCCCTAGGTACTAGTACGTAGTAACAGGTACTACTACGTAGTATACGCCAGAACCTGAGTACCGCTCCGCATCGCGTCGTTCCGACTGACCGCTCGATTCGTCTCCCTGACTTCCGCCGCCATCACGCGTGCGTGACTCTAGGAGTCCAGGGCACTCGCAACTTCGCGGGCGAGGGCCTGGCGGCGGCGGCGTATTCCATCAGGCATCAGCAGCGGTCAGCCATCAGGCATCAGCAGCGATCATCACGAGATTCACGAGAGGTCAGCCATCACGAGTGCCAAATCGAAAGAACTTTTCAATGTTTCTTCTCTCACTATTTCTTGACTCCTGATCGGATCGCCTGTAAACATCTTCCTTCAGGCAGGCAGTTAAGGTCTCATCATCATTCATTTTTCATACTTGTTCGGCACCGCACTTCGGATCAGCAAGGTACTATAATCAAATTTATTTACTAATTGTTTTTCACTTGATCTCAACTTTAAATTTTAGTTATTGATTTATTCTCTAATTTTTTAAGAGTATCATGTCATCGAGAAAGTATCCGTCTGGTAATGACAAAAGAAAGGCGAAAAAGCGGAGAGATGATTTGGCTGAATCAATGAGGGGGTCTCTTGATAAATTTCTTAAGAACAAAACAAGCAATTCAAGAGATCCAGATGCATTGGCGATAGTTGCTGTTGAGGAACCGGCTGATGCTAATCATGAAGATCAGGCCCATGTGGAGGATGGTGTTGACATCAACATGGCTGAACATAATGTGAGTGATCATGAGCACGTATTTAATTCAAATGATACAGAGCCAAATATTATTGATGAGGATCCAGTTTCTATTGATATTTATGATCCAAGAAATTGGGGTACACTTGATAACAAAGCAAGGGATACATTAGTAGAGAAGGGGCCTATAAGAGAAGAGAATCTTGAATTCCCTAAGGATGCCAATGCCAGACATTTTTCTTATGCCTATTACTCTAGAAAAATGAGCAATGGAGAGGTACATGATAGAAAATGGTTAGTTTATTCCAAACACTTGAATAGAGCATTTTGCTTCTGTTGTAAGCTTTTTAGTGCAAACAAATGCCAGAGTTCATTGGGGAATGAGGGGTATAGAAATTGGAAGCATATCAATGAGAGGTTAAGGGAGCATGAAATTAGTTTGGAGCACATTAACAATATGACCTCATGGAACCAGATGAGAATTAATCTGAGGAAACAAAAAACAATTGACAAAGAGCATCAACGACAGATCTCGGAGGAGAAAGCACGATTAAGAAAAGTGTTATTAAGAATAGTTGCCATTGTGAAATTTCTTGGTAAACGTAATTTGGCTTTTAGAGGATCTAATGAGCAGCTTTACAGTGACCAAAATGGGAATTTTTTAGCTTGTTGTGAGATGGTTGCAGAATTTGATCCGGTAATGCGAGATCATCTTAAGCGTATTCAAAACAAAGACATTAATCATCATTATTTGAGTCACAAAATTCAGAATGAGTTGATTTGTCTGATGGCCTCTGATATTACAAATGCTATAATCAAGATTGTTAGAAGAGCCAAATATTTCTCTGTTATTCTTGATTGTACCCACGATGTCAGTCACCAAGAACAAATGAGTTTATTAGTTCGATGTGTTAACATGGTTGATGGTAAAATTAAAATAGAGGAATACTTTCTTGGTTTCTTGAAGGTAGATGACACCTCTGGTCATGGGCTTTTCAATGTATTGGTTGATGCCATTAAGTCATTTGGTCTTGATGTTGATGACATTCGAGGACAAGGTTATGATAATGGTTCTAATATGAAAGGAAAACACAAGGGTGTTCAGAACCGGTTGCTTCAAATTAATCCAAGAGCTAAATTTATGCCATGTGCTTGTCATAGTCTTAATGTTACTCTTAGTGATATGGCAAAGTCTTGCAGTAAAGCTGTCACTTTTTTTGGAATTGTGCAACGCATATATGTTTTATTTGCTGGTTCTACCAAAAGATGGAAGTTTTTGCTTGATTATGTTGATGGTCTAACTGTGAAATCGTTATGCAACACACGTTGGGAGAGTCGGATTAAAAGTGTTGCAGCAATTAGATATCAAGCTCCTCAGCTAAGGGCGGCTTTACTTGCATTAAGTGAAGATCCTGAAGTTTGAATCCAAGGATAGAAGTGATGCAAAGAATTTATTTGATGCGCTTGGCAGCTTTGAATTTATTTTTGGCATGGTTATTTGGCATGACATTCTATTTGTTGTCAATAAAGTGAGCAAAAAATTGCAGTCATCATCTATGTGCATTGCTTCTGCCATGCAACAGATAAAAGGCATAATGGATTACTTTGAGACCTACAGGAATGATGGGTTTGAGTCTAGTATGATAATTGCTAAACAAATTGCATCTGAATTGGGTGTTCAGCCATCATTTCCTGTAAAGCGTCGCGGTCTTAGAAAGAAACAGTTTGATGAAAGTAATAGTGAGGAAGTCAACTTGCAAGCTGAGGATGATTTTAAAGCTTTTTACTTTCTGGTTTTGATTGATATCGCAAAAGTATCATTGCAAAAAAAGATTTGATGAGCTTGAAGAATT
Source organism: Hyparrhenia diplandra (assembly GCA_015847255.1). NCBI lineage: Eukaryota > Viridiplantae > Streptophyta > Magnoliopsida > Poales > Poaceae > Hyparrhenia > Hyparrhenia diplandra. The sequence continues at coordinate 271,921 of JADLZK010007644.1, read as the reverse complement.
TAATGAGATATTTGGATTTTTAATGAGTTCAAAAACTTGAAGTCCTTGGATGGTCCTGAACTAAATTTGTGTTGCACAACATTGGCAATAGCTTTCTCTCATAATGGCTCATCTGACATTGATTTAAATGAACTATTTTATGAGCTAAAGATTCTGCAATCCGCTTTGCGGATAGAGAAATGACAGCTATGGAGATTTTTGAGTTTGTTACAGAAAGTGATTGTTACCCTAGTACTTCTATTGCTTATCGCATCTTGTTTACTATGCCGGTGATCGTGGGCATCAGCTGAAAAGGAGCTTCTCAAAATTGAAATTGTTGAAGAACTATTTAAGATCTACAATGTCACAAGAGAGGTTGAATGGATTGGCAACATTATGCATTGAGAAGGGATTGTTGGATGGAATTGATATTGAAACTATCATCACCGACTTCGCATCAAGGAATGTTACACGAAATTTTTGAGGTAACTCAATATGTATACACATTAATTCATATGAATATTGCTTTTGCATTCAGTTAATTGCTTGTATTAGTAGTATTGTCGTTTTCAAGGAATGAATATTGCATCAAGGAATGAATATTGCTTGTATCCATTAAAAATATGTGTATATTACCGATGGCTAGTATTAGTAATATTGACGTTTTTCGTATAAAAGGGTCCAAAATTTTAGCTTCGTCCCAGGTCCTCAAATACGTTAGGACCCGGCGCTGCCGACGTCGAGCGGAAGAGCGGCAAGGCTGGGCTGGCATGCATGGCGTGGGAGCGGAAAGAGGCCCGTAATCTCGCATGGTAGCGCGTCTATATTTTTTCTTCGCGAGAGGCATATGATTTTGCATAAGAGGAAAGTACCGCGCGCGTATCAATCTGGGCGTGGAGGAAGGCGTTAGGAGTAAGGCCCATACACTTAATCCTGGACGTCGGATGGTGTTTGAGTGATGAGAGAGAACATTAAGGAGTAATCTAGATCGTTTATTTGAATAATTTTGAACACAAATGAAGTTGGTGCATTAGTAGGGTAGATGTGTTTGTACACTTTGATTATTGTACCATGTCAATTGTAATCAATTAATTGTAATGCTTTTGTGAAGTATGTATAATCCCGTTCAACCTGTAATTACTGGGGTCGTCGCGTAGAAATTTAATTTAATTGAAAAAATATCAAACCTTGTCCGAAAAATCTCAAACATCGTGGTTCCTTCACACGTGGCATGTGCACATCTAAGAAAAAGTTTAAGGTTGAGACCACACCGGAGCGAAGATGACCTAGCATAGCTTATGGATGTAATTGTCGGTCATGCTTCCGATGAAAGGGGTCATGTACCTTTGTGAAGCATGTCTACTCCCACAATGTAGAAATGTCTTGAATTTTTTTTACAACCTTGTACACCCAAATTATGCCCCCACACAAGATCTTAGGTTTTTTAGTCCATATTTTTATTATTAGATTTTCCTACGTGATAAACGCGATAGAAGGAGGTTAATTAAAGCTTGAAAACTTATGAATCTTTGCACCAACCTACACACTTTGAATTGCCTCCTAGGACACATGAGACCATGTGGGAAATTTTGGCACCACTCGGCTCTGTTAGTGGGTAACCCCAGTTCAACCTGTAATTATTCGGGTCGTCGCGTAAAAATTCAATTTAATTGAAAAAATACCAAACCTTGTCCGAAAAATCTCAAACATCGTGGTTCCTTCACACGTGGGATGTGCACGTCTAAGAAAAAAGTTTGAGGCCGAGACCACACCGAACGAAGATGACCCAAAGATAGCTTATGGATGTAATTGTCGGTCATGCTTCCGATGAAAGGGGTCATGTACCTTTATGAAGCATGTCTACTCCCACAATGTAGAAATGTCTTGAATTTTTTTACAACCTTGTACACCCAAATTATGCCCCCACACAAGATCTTAGGTTTTTTTCGATCCATATTTTTATTATTAGATTTTCCTACGTGATAAACGCGATAGAAGGAGGTTAATTAAAGCTTGAAAACTTATGAATTTTGCACCAACCTACACACTTGAATTGCCTCCTAGGACACATGAGACCATGTGCAAAATTTTGGCACCACTGCTCTCTTAGTGGGTAACCCCGATTCAACCTGTAATTACTCGGGGTCGTCGTAGAAATTCAATTTAATTGAAAAAAAATACCAAACCTTGTCCGAAAAATCTCAAACATCGTGGTTCCTTCACACGTGGCATGTGCACATCTAAGAAAAAGTTTGAGGCCGAGACCACACCGCAACGAAGATGACCCAGCATAGCTTATGGATGTAATTGTCAGTCATGCTTCCGATGAAAGGGGTCATGTACCTTTGTGAAGCATGTCTACTCCCACAATGTAGAAATGTCTTGAATTTTTTTTACAACCTTGTACACCCAAATTATGCCCCCACACAAGATCTTAGGTTTTTCTGATCCATATTTTTATTATTAGATTTTCCTACGTGATAAACGCGATAGAAGGCTGATCACTATCGGTTTCATATTTGCAAACCGGTAGTGTAGTCTCTTTCACTGCCGGTGCTCTATTAAAACCCGGCAGTGATATATTTCGAACGGACAGTTTAATCTCTTTCACTGCCGTGAGATTAATTCTGGGACCTTTCTTTTTCAGAGTTGTGTGGTTGAATGATGTTTACCAACTTTTCGGTTAGTACATAGAGCATTTAGATATTTATGTTTGTAAATGAAAAATAAGAAGTGAGTCAAAAAAATAAGAACTGCGCCCGTATGATATATAAATGCAAACATCCGTATTGGAAAGGAACACGATTACATATATATAGAGAGGAGCAAACCGATTACAATATCCGATTACATATATGATAACAAAGACCTTGAAAAAAAGTTACATATATGATAACAAAGACCTTGAAACGAATAGATCAATATTCTCTTCAAAGTGTACAAACACATTTAAAATAAAAAACGCCGAAGGTAATGTGATTCTTGCCGATGAAATTCCGATGGGATTTTGAAGGCCCATCGGTGCCCGTTGAGGTCCCATCGGTGCTCTGTGAGGTTTTCTTGTGCTCGATCTTACAAGGAGGGCATAACTCTGGATTTACATTGAATCCACAGCAAGGATGCCTTACAGATTTTCTTTGCTCGGCCAAGCTGTGGTTCAGTCCTATGACAACATGCATATGCATTCGCAGGAGAAGGTCATGTTAATCTATGAAAATCTCCTTTGATCACCAAAGGAGATTTTCATTGAAGCAGATTTTTATAAATCGCTATGATCTTATCCTGAGAATGCCATGTCTCTCATATGGACATGTAAATCCAGTATCCCGGCCCCTCAAGCACCACGAGAACCGGATGGCTCTGTGAACCTCACAAACTGTTCTAACCTTCGGCGCTGCTCAATCTTCAGTAAGACTCTTGTAGCACCTCTTGTGTGTGAACCATTTAGGTGGTCTAAGATGCATAAGAACGATATCTGTACATGGAGGGCTTTCTCCCATAGAGAGGCCATAGATATGTATGTGGAGAGTAGCAAAGAAGATCGAGGAAGAAGAACAGGCAACTGAATCAAGAGTATCAAGAAAGAGGACCAAGAGAACTGAATTGCAAACCTAAGGGCCGCACTAGCCGTTTTTATAGGCCACATGCCGTGGTAATGACTGATCACTGTCGGTTTCAATAGGCACCCCGGCAGTGATATGGACGTTCACTGCCGGATAATTGGCACCGGCATAAACCAAGCACCGTGGCCGTGGTACGGAGAACGTGGCAACAGTTCGCCTGCCTGCAATGTTGCAGGGTCAGGCCATCAGGGCATACTGTTCGCCCGTTGACAATGCAAAACACTGCCAATTCTCAGTTTTAACCCGGCAGTGATACTCCAAAACACTGCCGCGTAGTGACCACTGGCAATGATATTTGTGATCACTGCTGGTGCTGAAAGTGCACCCGGCAGTGTTATTACTGACATTGATATAACCCGTCGACGCAGCGGCGGGGGTGCTCGGCCTTTTCTCATGGGAAGCGAGACACCGTCGGTTTAATTAAAGCGGAACCAGTAGTGAAGACTAGAGCAACACGATTCTCAAGGCTGCGGCCGTGGCGTATCACGAGCCATGAACTACACGGCAGCCTATAAACGTATAGTACTAAAATGAAAATTTATAATACGGAGTGTACGTGGCAGGCGAACGGGGTTAGTTGAACTCTCAATGCATTAACGCTGAGATAAAATTAATGATTTCAATAAATCGATTTTTTACAGATATAAGTATTTGTTTCACCGTTTTGTTAATCACTGTCGGTTCATGTGTGGGCCCGACAGTGATCAATGAAGGTGGAGACTGTTGTCGTCCGCGCGCCATTGGAAACACAGCCCAGGAATTCCAAGCGCAAAACCGTATGGCGCAGGAAACGCTCGGCCAGCAGAGAGATCGTGCGAATTCCAACCGGCGATCGTGGGAATTCCAAGCGGTTGCTTTGACGCCGCGTCGATCGTGGGGAAGTGGAGCAGCCGGCTAACTCTCTATTTAAGCACACACTCTGATCGTGGCGTTCATCCATTCCAGTTCTCTAATCCAGCCACATTCTCTTTGCGTTCATCAGCGCCATGGCTGCCTCAGGCTCAGGATCCAACAAGCGCACCAGGGAGGAGATGGAGGCGGCGGAGGCCAAGGGCAAGGAACCGAATCTATTTCTGAATCTGTTTCGTTCAAAGAGCGATTTAAATTAAATAGCGCTTAAATTTGATTTGAATCTTAACTTTGGAAAATACAGTCGCCATTGAGTGCCGAGGAGACGGCCATTGGGCGCAGCGGTAGCCGATTCGTTTTTTGGAGGAACCGTCTTTTGGAAACGCCACATTTATACCCCCCCCCGCCGCCCCTCCCGTTATCCAACACTAACTTCTCTTTCGTGCCCCTCACATAGGAAAGCCGGACTCGCCGCCCACGATCGTCGACATGGCCGCCACCCGGAGGAGATGAAGTTCGCCGGGAGCGGCTCCGCACCGCCCTCACCAAGCTGAACGGCCCGGCCGACGGCGTTGGCCGCCAAAGGTGAACCTGCCCCTCGAGGAGAGGGCCAACTTCTACGCCCTCCAGATCGACTCTCTGGCCGATACCCTCGCCAAGGGGATACCGGCCAAACTGGAGGAGGAGGCCAGGAAGGCGGCCGCCAGGAAGCCGGCCAAGCGCGCGGCCAAGAAGGCCAAGAAGGCGGCCTAGGTTCTCTTCTTTTATTTGTTTATGTTAATTTACGTTTGTCCGATCGTGTAGATGTGTAAGATACAGCGATCGTACGTGGTTAATTTGCTAATGGTTCAGTTGTTGGTTAATCTGTTGCATGGCAATCTCTTTATCTTTTGTTAATTTGGGTTCTACTGTTTCCTTGAATCGGTTTATTATTTATTATGATGCGTGTCAATCTTAATTTTCTATCATTTGTGTTCAACTGTTCCCTCGTCTTAGAAACCGCGGCTGAGTCCTATTTATACGTACATAACCCCCTGTCTCGGGTCCGCTCTCCAACACTCCGCTCTCCAAACACACTCCCCTCTCTACCCCGTTTTCACAGTAAGCCGGCCGGGTCGGTGACGCCGCCGACGATCGACATGGCTGCCGACCGGGCGGAGAAGTCCATCCTGCATCGCCTCAGCGCCGCCCGCAACAAGCTCAACAGCCTGGCCGACCAAGTTGGCCTGCCAACGGTGAATCACCACTTGGAGGAGAAGTCCATCATCGCCCTCCAGATCGAGTACTTGGCCGATAACCTCGCTGAGGGGATACCGGCGGCCAAACTGGAGGAGATGGAGTCGGCCGCCAGGAAGAAGGCCAGGCGGGCGGCCAAGAAGGCCAAGAAGAAGGCCAAGAAGGCGGCTTAATTAGGCCAGCCGCTTTCTTTTTATGTTAATTTATTGTATCAGTTGTTTCTATAACAGTTTAATTTGGTTTGTGTCGTTTGTTAATGGATCAGTCGTTTGTTAATCTGATGCGTGTTAATCTTCAGTTTCTGATTTTTGTTTTACTGTTCGTTTGCTTCCCCTCCCAAATCGCTATCGGTTCCAATCAACCCGGTTGTGTCAATCGTCGAATCGCTATCGGTTCTAATTCAAACCCGCGAGTGATCTATGTCCATCAAGACCACTGCCGGGGAATGATTCAAACCGGTAGATATATAAATCTTCACTTTGCCGGTATTGGTCGAGTCCATGGAGTTTCGGTTTGTCCCGCGCTGGGCGGTTCATCACTGCCGGCGTGGTTCATCGCTGCCGGTGAACTAAATTTCGGCGATGATACCGGCGTAGTGATGAGCAAATCTGCAGTAGTGATACCCATGAGAATCACACAATCAACTTTGATATCTTCTACAACTAATGCCCTTGGGGCAGACCGTTGGTTCCTGGATGCCATGAAGATACTGCAAACGAAATAATTAAATCAATTTCAATAGTATTCTTCATTTCTTGACATTGTGAAAGTAGTATCATATCATGTATTAATGGGAAACAAGTTTATGTTTTACCGTAGATTAGAATGAATGACATATACATAGATTATTATAGTAGTTACAGTAGATTACAATGAATGACATATATGTAGTTTATTAACGGCTCCAGCCCTTTCTCCTCTGTGAACAAGAAGGCGATGATACCATAACTTAAGGTTCATCGGCTCCTCTATGCATTACATCAAGGAACCAGAGCCATTTTTAGCCATGCAATAAAAAGGCTTAATTCTGAAGTATACTAGCTAGGACTATGGTCTAGCTGAACTGCAGGAATTCTAGAGAAAATGTAAAAACAAAGAGAAGGAATTAATAAGGACCAACCTTGTTTTGAGATGATGATGATGCTCACCGTTTCTTTTTGGTTCTTGTTCACTGCCTCTTGGAGTGCTACATATTGTAGTACGAGGCCCATTTTATAGGCGAAGCCAGGGGCCGAAATCTGAAAGATTTTCCTTTTAACTGCTTGAAAATAAATGTGAATTGGAAATCTGATACGCCCAATTAATTTCCGTATCAAAATGCAAGATCTCACGCCCTTGGGTGCTGACACATTTATATATTGCTTGTAGCTATTGATGAAACATTCACTCCTATGTCGTTTCTTATGGAATTCACGGTGGCAATCAGCAAGTCGTTGCTAAACTTTGAGGTGATTAATTTCTTAAAACAAAAGGAAAAAGGTATGTGACTACATGTTTGTGACATTCAATCCTTTCCTAATTATTGTTCCATATTTTCAATTGTTGTGATTACATGGTTGTTTCCACTTAGGTTAATATATCATGTCTCATTGTTTTTTTTGCCTTTTCCATAGGAAGAGTGAAAAACAAGGAGAGTTGCAGAAAAGGTTATGTTATGGTGCAAGATGAATGTAATGAACATCTAAGTGACATGTGAGCTTTTAGTTTGTAGTGAATGGAATATATTTAATTGGGCACATACATATGTAATCTAATTTTTTTTTTTTGTGCTCGTGGGCTATTGAAATTGAAATAGCACCTGATTTGTGGAAAAATAAATGTGTTATGGGATGGACCAAGAAAAAAAATGTGGCATGTGAATGGGTTCAGTCATGATAGAAATTAGAATCATGAAAAACATAAGGGCAAAATATAATATAATAAATCAAAAAATGGGCTAGAAAATAAAGCCCTCAAATGTGTCAAGCATTTTCATCAACTGAATGTCACAAATGTAGAACTATGACAGAATAGAAATAATTGCGGTGATCATACAATCAATCTTGGTTAGGATAATTAACCGATTTCATCAAAAAATTTGTTGATACATTCGAATAATTAAACGTTTCACAAATTCTTGATACTATGGTATGAGTGAAATGTTAAAACTAACACATCTCTTGTAGTATGTGGTAACGAATTATCTGTGAGTCGGAAAATTCACTTGAGGATGTAACAAATTTGAGGACCATTTTGTTTAATGGAGAGGATGATGAGTCCATGACTTCTCAAATTACTATAACGACTAATCGATGGAAAAGTGCATCGATTTGAAATATTGAGAAGGTAATGCTATAAAGTTTGGTACTATTCATGGAGAACAAACATATACCATGAGGAACAGCAATGAAATAGTTGCTCCTGGTCAATTTTGGTCAATGAAAATTTTTAAAGGTGCAACACTCAACAGAACAAAAAATATGGAACCAAGAAAATATATACTCCTCAATTTACAAATATTACAGATCTTAAAGCAACACATAAACTAATTAACATTTCTATTGATTATTTTATATTTCTGGGATCTCATGTCCTCGTATGGGCCTGGCCTATCCGACCAGGTCCATGTCTAGTAGTTCCCACGTGATGAGTAGTCATGGGTTGCTCGAGTCGACGAGGCCCCGAGGGGCTACCGCGCGTGGTACTGCCACCACACGCATGACTCCTGCAGTTGCGCCCATGCCACTTCTCCAACCATTTTTAGAAATTACAATAATGCCCCAACAAGTACGCACAATTACCAATTTAAAAACAGGTACGCAAAGTCTGCCTCTATTAGCACAAAAAAAATTGAGATAGCAGATCTTGAAATTCACATGTTGCACCGCACGCACGCGATGGTTGTTGTTTGCCTCCTCTGCTTAGCCCCCTCATCCCGTCCTCGGCGGAGTGCTTTGAGTGCGGGTGTGGTGGCTTCGTCCTCCATGGAACTGCCCTTCATCCATCGCCTCTGCGGATCTGGCCATGTCCTTACAAATAAAGTCACTAGGTAATTTGCGAGCACACCGGAGGCACCACACACCTCCCATGACTGCCCTTGCGCCCTGTGCTCTCGATTTCCCCTTCTTTTCTCCCTCTCTCTGCCTCTCTGCTGGCATGGAATGAATTCTGGGGTGGCAGGCACATCCCATAATTCTTGCCATGCCAGACACGCTAACATGGCACAAAAATCGGTCCATAGTGTCATGCTCGGGCCCAAGGCCAAAGGCCGCCCGTGTGATTAAGAGGCACGTCCCGTCATATTCTGTTGAAATTAATCTTTGAGCCTGGATTTTGTTGTTTATTAAGAGATTCATGTATCTTTGTTCTTAATAAAATATTCATGCATTCGACACATTGTTTTGCTTCATGTGAGTTTGGTTTAGTCATATATTGAAATCGAGCTACGACATTTATTGGATCTACAAGTGTATGTACCCTGAATACCCCGAGCTCATATTTATTTGTGAGTCAAGAAAATAAAAGTAAAGAAAATAATCAAATGTCTGAATTCTAGATCAAAGAAATGCAAAAAAATGATCACCAACATAGGTTTAGTGGTTTAAACTAATGAATTTCACAAGCTGTGGTGATTTATATATATAGGAGGATTTATCTAAAAAAACAACATTGGGACCACAGTCATACTCTCTAAACAAGAAAATTGACATTAGAAAGAGATTCGACCAGCGACACCAACACTAGAAGATTCTAAAAGACACCAAAAATGATTCCTCAAAGGAGGGGCCAACCTGACATTGGGCCAAGTCGACTGAACATCTCCCCAAGTTGACCGACCTGCTAAAGTGTCCAATCGATCTCCCCTTTGATGTGGACTCTAGCTACCACCCGAAAGTGCATCTAGCCCTCAAGTGTGTTTTGGATGATTAATGACAACATGATTAAAGGTCTAATGAGTTTGCTAAGTCTTGACAGGAAATGGATCATCTAACATATACTTATAATATATTGTAAAGAGCCAAAATGATGTGTATTGTTATATATGAAGACAATGTAGTTCAAGCACAAGACAACAATGCAAATGGATTTTATGTAAAGGCTCATCTATTGTGGGATTTCTATCATCCATGTGAAAGCAAGCATTATACAAATTGGAAATGTGACATAGAGAGATTGCATATGAATTGATCACACCTATGAAGCTTCCTAGATAAAAGAAAAGATTACAAAAATGGGATTATCAATGGATTCAAACCAAGTGTCATTAGATGGAATGAGACAATGAAGATAGCAAAGAAAGGCTTTGAGGTACTAAGCATGGGTGAAGGACAAGCGACGGCTTGGCGACCGAGGAACCTATAGCTAAGGTGAAGAAGGAAGTACTTCCATTTAGTCCAAGCTACCACTATACCATAGCCCATATATAGCGATGCTCGGTGGGTTGTTGTAAGCCATTTCAACGTCCTACGGTCCGATATTAATAAACACTTATATAGCGATAGATATATCTGCAGCTGATAGTGGTGACACTATAAACTTTTAACATTAGACCGACTTTTAACGTCTGATCATCTGACATTATATAAAAGATATAACAACAGCTTATAGGGTCCCTTTTGTTGGGCTTTTAGTTGCTTTTACAAAAAGCCAAAAGCCAACCAAAGATCCTAAAGGCCACAACTACTTTTACCCAAAATCAGATTTTGCTCTAGTACAAATTGAAAAAGAGCCCTCACCCCTGCTTTTCAGCTGCTTTTAGTCCTAGAAATTACCCACCTGCCGCTGGTTATGATACGAATCGTTATTTTCTTGTTCTTCTCCTATTTGTAGCATCCCGGTCCTGAGCTTCCCGTCTAGGCATAGGGGTGGTAATGGATCCGGCACTTTTGCCTTCTTTCACAATCTCACTTGGTCTTTTTCATTATTAGTTCAAAATTGTATAGTTTTACTGTCCAATCCTAATCCGGCCTGATCCTTAAGACCCTTTTTGGTTAAGGGACTTCTTGGTCCACGGGACTAAAAAAAAGTCCCTAGAAACCAAACAGGTAGCGACTTTTTCTCTATTAGTGTCACGCCCCACTTTTAATGGGACTTTTAATCACGCGTATTGGCGCCAGGATCACGCTACCAATACGTTTAGCGATCCACAGTAGTGAGAAATCAGTTATATGATTGATACCGAGCAAGAATTGTATAGGATAGAAGATCTTACAGTGGTGACGAAGTGACACCTAGCTGGGTTATGAATATCAGAGTAGCCAACTGCGAAGCGTTGGTATATCGTCTGGGCACTTCTCCTTATTCCACAGGCATCTTGATAGTGGATAGGAATTGGGTTCAGCCTTACTCCTACTCGATCGTCTTATGACTCCTACGTACGCGTATCCTTTACCTTGGCGACTTTACCTTCTTCTGTGCCGATGTCTGTAAAAACAGAGGGGTGAGTACAAAGGTACTCAGCAAGTCCAAACCAAGGGTGGTTTGGTAAATTAAGGGTTTGGGCCCTAGCAGAGTCTCTAAAACTGCTCTTACTAGTTCCCGGGATTATCTCATCTTACCATCACCTTCACATATCTCAAAAGGTTAGTTATATCTAATCATAGATGTTCTCGCCTAGCATTAAGCCCATTCCAAGGGCGTGGCTATTCGAATAGATTTAAGTAACTCTGCGAGAGGTTGTACAAATTTCCCCACACGATAGGTGTTGCCTCGACCACCGTCATGGCTTACGACGGACCTAACGAGATCCGTACCGGCTTGAGTGCTACTCTAGGTATGTTGGTATAATCTTCACCACGACTTCTCAGGGGTTGGAAGGACAACACGCCACCACAAGGATGACGCATCACCCTAGACAATATGGTGATACCAAATCACCCACGGCTTTCTGGGTAATACCTAATTACCCAACCTATCTTTGTCAACACCACTCTCAATCTCAAATCATCAATATGTGCCTCTAGCACTGCGCCACAGCGCCCAAACACTTCCGTGGAAGACCACTCAACATCCACGCCAACCGGACATGGGGCCACTCTCCCCACATCTGCTCCTAATAGGTCGCTTGCACGCTCCGCCACCTTGGATCCCAATTATACCTCAACCCAACGGGGGTGTGAATCAAGCCGTCCCATAAACGACGTGTGGTCATGCGAAAAATATCGCACTAGGTAGAAGGTCTATGAACCGGTCCTTAGGGAGGCGAGCATCTCTCCGCGGGGTTCATCCCCGATTGTGATTAGTCCACCTCCATGTAGACAATCACCACTCACCTTTTTGTTGGAGGGTTCACTTTATTACTTGGGTTACATTGATCTTACTTATCCATATTATATCATCATTTAACATTATATTATGGTCATGATTAAGGGGGTAAGGACTTGCACAGGAGGTTCTTACGAATCGGCACTGGCGTTGAACGTCTCTCGCTTGATCCGGATGAAACTCCTAATCCGGGTCGTCGAAAAGCTACTTCGCGATCGGCAAAACCTAGCTTGAACTACAACATGCAAAACAAACATAGAACATTATGGTGGTAATGGGTTAGGCGCATAGAGCTAGATTTTAGATAAATTATGGAAGTCGTTTCACGCGAAACGGAGTTAAATTGCATGAGATATGGATTTTACAATATTAATCCCTAATTAAATCATTAGGGTAATATTATATTATAATTTTATCATGTAATAATATTGGAACTAATTACATGATAAAATTATATAAATCAAATAATGAATTTACAAATTTTAAGGAATTTTTCGATGAAGGAAAGTCTATTTTTAATACTCACGTGTACACTACTCGGGTAGCCATAGCATTTTACAAGGTGTACACGGGAACCCTTCTATGCGCGTGGGCGACATGTGGGTCCAGGGGTATGCCACTTGTCCGCCACGTTGGCGCCACGTGGGCCATGGGGCTGGTTAAGTGGCTTTGTGACGGCGTCGGTAGAGGTGGGGCGGAAGGGCGGCGTGTCCGCCTTCCATTGGCGCCCGTCCGGATGGCGTCATGGCGGTAGGGCGGCGTCGGTCGTCCCCGTCCGCCACGCGCTGCTTGGCGGCGCTCCGCCGGGAAAAATTCGCCCGGAGTGGCCATCTCCGGCCTATTCCTCACCGCGAGGCTCGTTGGCATCCCCGCGAGGTCCCGAACCGGTTGGAGTAGGTGCGGGCGGCGGGATAGCTCGCCTTCCTCGGCGGCGACCCACGGCCGGGCTCCGTTGGCGGCGGCACTTTCGGGTGCGACGACCATAGCCTAATAGGGCAGTATGAGAGTCGAAAAGTGTAGAGGGGAGGTTGAGGGGGTGTACCCGCCCGGACAATCGCACTTTCGAAGGCGGTTTCACGGCGGCGGCGAGCTCGTGACCTAGCGGCGGTGGCGGAATCTCGATTTGGGGGCAACCGCGATTACGAGGAGGGGAGGAGGAGAGGGGTGGCCAAGGCGAGCACCGTGTGTTCGGACTCGGGCGGGAGCTCGTGAGGGGATTGGCGAGGTCGATCGGCGCGGGGGAGGCTATTTATAGCCTCGCCGCGGGCACCGGGCCGGCGAGATATTTTCCGCCTCGGCGATCTTTTCGGCGATTCGTCATGGCCATTTACTTGCCTCTCGGTGGCTCCTCGGTAGCTCGGGCTGGCGCTGCGGCGTGTGCAACGTCTTGGTCATCGTCAGCGTCTCGTCATCCACGCCGGGCGCTCGGCGGCCCCATGGCGGCCGTCCGAGAGCTCGGCTCGTGGGCTGCCGCTTTGGTTGACTGAGCGTGTGCGTGTGGCGTCGTCTAGGTGTCCGGCTAGGGAGGCACTGGTGCGTCGTCTTCGTCAACGGCGGCGCGCCTCGTCGGTCGTGCGGCCGCGGCGGACTCAGCGCATGCGTTCATGGCGATCTTGTGCGGGTCAAGGTGAGCGGCTGCGCTGCGCCCCGGCGTGTCGCGTCGGCGCGGGCTTGCGTGCCGTTCTTGTGCGCCGGTCTCCGCTGCGTGGAGAGCCGGTCTGGCGAAGCGGGCGTCGCCCGACGGCGGCCCGTGGCGTGGTCGGCGTCGGCGGGAGAGGGAGGAAGAAGACGGCAGCTCCTCGGGGTCCCGGTTAGCGGCGAGAGGAGGGAGAGAGGTGCTGGGCCTCGCGCGTTGGGGGCTGGATGGGCCAATTGGCCTGGCCGATGTGGGCCGGCCCTCGGACGCGTGGTGTAAGAAGAGAAGGAGGAAGCCGGTTCTTTGGGCGGGAAAGAAGGGAAAGGGGAGGAAGCGAGCCCATGGCCGAGTTCTTTTCTAATTCCTTTTCCCTTTTCTTTTATTTTTCTCTCCTTTCTTCTATTATTCTCTCACCCATTATCTTATGTGTGTAGTCAAGTTATATCATTAACATTTATACAAATTCTCATATGTCCCTATGACTTTAATTCATGGGGAAATATTTATCGAGGGTACTTGTATAAATAGATGTATATGTATACACACATATGCCCTTTCTTCCCATTATTTCATGTGTGGCCTAAATATATATTCTATAAATATTCTCACAAGCACATGTATGGCTCCACGACTTTATTGTCAAGGATAATTATTTGTTGTGCTCATAAGAAAATATTCATGTATATATTATAGTGCACACAAGGTTCAGTTTTTTATTCCCAGAGATAACTCGTAAATCATTTCTCATGCGATACATTTCCATAATTTAAATCTAGGGCTTACCTTGCATCTTCGGCCACCATAAAGTTCAGCAAACAACAAACAAGGTTTCCTATTTTCTATATGATTAGAGTTTGAAATGCGGGTTTTTCGAAAACATGGTTTCGGTTTGGCGGAAAAATAAATCAAGTTTTAGTTGTAATTCAAAAGTTCAAAATTTTAGTGAATTTTAAAATGATGTAAAAACACGGGTGTTACAATTAGTCCCAAAAAACCCTTTTACAGGAACTTTTTTATTAGTCCCTGGGACTAAAAAGTCTTAGAACTTTTTGAACCAAACAAACCCTAAATTTGCTAGGCTAAATTGAAGGTCACTTTACCACCCCTAGGCAGCGCTGCTCCCCCCCTACGTCCAATGGAGATGCTCTGGCAACCCCACCCACGCTCACGAGGCCGAATGCATCCATGCGATCACCCAACCGGCGAGATCCCAACGGCGCCCCTTCTCATCTGCAGGTCCTACGGCTCACCGCCAGACCCATGGCGCGAACTTCGTCCATGCCCTCTCCTCACCCTTTTGTCTCTGTTAGAAAATTAGGCATTTTCATGTTTGATTTAACCCATAGAAAAGACGTAAGCAAAAGAATCACGATATCATATATATGCTTGTCTTGATTAAACATAACCGACATCACCATGAATAATATTATAGTGCTAATCAGCAAGATATGGCAGGTATTGATCCAATAAAACATGTCGATTATACTATTAGCACTAACAAGAAAAATTGTGATTTTGAGAATAAAATCAATGAGTTGTTTAGCGAAGACATACCTGCGCGAGAACCGAAAGCACCGAAAACGCCATGGTGCTTTGTTGTTGTAGTCGTCCCCGATCGGTGCGGTCGCGAAGTGATGCGGTGAAGACCACACCCTCATGAACGTTTGCAAAACGCCAAGAACACCGGGAAGAAGAGGAAGAAATGAGTAGTCGTGCCGCACCGCGACACTCCCCAAAAACGCGTGATTGCCGATCTCCACCCGGCGGGTGAACTCGGCGGAGACGTTTGAGGAGGCCTACTCTTCCATCTCGTGTCTTGCGCGAGGAGATGGAACAGGAAACTCAAATGCAACTGGACTGTGGTTTTCCTTGAACGATCTCCTACAAATGAAGGTTGGCTATGACTTTATATCCTATTGGCAAGGCAAGCTAAAGGCCACCAAGGGCTAGCCCAAGAGGCCAACGTGAGCATGCCAAAAGGTAACAGCCATCTGAATACCAACGGAAGAGAGAAATTAATAATAGGAAACTTCCATGAACTCCCTTCATTAATTCATGAGCTAATGGAAAAGACACTAAGTCATCAATAACAGGAGAAACAATAGTAACTCTCGTAACTCATGAATCCTTAGTGGCGAAACTTCCAATAATTAATATCCTTTCAACTTCAACTTCTCATATGGTATTAGCCAGCCTTTTCTTGTGCATTATTTGGACCATAGAATTTTATTAGATTATTAAATATTTAATGGGCCAAGCCCATATTATATCTAACAATCCCCACCAAATTCTAGGGTACAATGCGAGATAGGTCTCGAGAACCACAATCCTTTTATATACCGGTGTTTTGATGGAGACTGTTAAGTTGAACATCCATCTAGAGCAATAGCTACACTCGGCCACAAGCCCGACCAATGGACGAGCCTTGAATTGACAGTTTTTGTGTGAGATGAGTTTAAGCTAAAACCCTTAGGCGATACTAGGCCGCAAAGAGCATTCCCTACTGTTTGAAGCATATAAGTCACACTTCACGGCCTTTTCATGAGTATCTAGAGACTGCCCATGTCTCATAGATTGTGACTAGCAATCGAACTCATATAGGTGTGTTCCTTTTAGGATGTCTGTAGGACAACATCCCTGCTTTATTAAAGCCACTTTCGGATCACATTAAGAATTTAATCAACACTTACTTACGGTATTGGAGAGGCGGTGCATCTCCAATGAGCTAGACTTTATTCTAAGAGGTCTCTCCCTCGGTCATCCACTAGCTTGTTTCGCCATCCTAATTCACGGGATCTCCGATCACAAAGGACGAGTTAACACTAGGGAATGACTTCAAATGGGTCTCAAGCCCGACTCGCGTCGACACACCTTCTATCACCTTTGCGTGATAGACCCTTAGTGAACTGATGCGCGGATTCTTAGATGTATGGACATAGTCCAATGAAATTACTCCGGAGTTTCTCAATTTTCGAAGACGGACTTGGGGCGCCTTTTACATGCCTTGTGGACTTCATGTTATCTCTAGAACTGTTCACCTTTGTTATCACGCAGTTTGGTTATCGCAGTTCATAGAAATAGCGGGTATAGGTTTTCAACAACCGGTAAATCCATAAGAAGTTCACGAAGCCACTCCGCTTCGGCGCCCGCCGATATCCAATGTTTGTCGGTTACGCTTCCATTGTAGACTTCGTTAAGATAGTGCGCTTGCAAGACTTCGAGGAAACGCCACCTCCTCAGGCGAACGCGTATCCGCTTGTGGCGTCACGACTCATCGACATCGAAAATCAATTAGCATCACAATAACCTTCAAGTACCCTTGGATACCCGAGTAAAGTGAATGCCATAGCTCATTGTACCTTTTAGATAGCGCGATACTCTCTCAAGAGCACTCCGGTGAGTATCTCCCCGGATTTGACACAAACCGGCTTAGTTTGCTCCACGACAAGCGAGATATCGAGCCTCGTAGCGCAAACCCGATACATAAGAGAACCAATTATTTGAGAATATCTCAATTGATCTCTTGAAATTCTTCGATTTTTCCTCAATATTACACTTGGGTCATAAGGAGTTGGAGCGGTGCACAATCATTTGTACCCAAAACGGTTTAGCACCTTTTTAAGCATAGTGGGACTGCGGAAGAGTAACCCCACCATTTCCTTCTTCTCTCAATAGCTTAATGTTAAGAATAACATCAGCCTCACCCAAGTCTTTCATTTCAAAATTATTGGATAGAAAATCTTTCACTTCTTTAATTACTTCAATATTATTTCCAAATATTAAAATATCGTCCACATACAAGCACGAGAATGACACCATTACCTCCACCGAATCGATAATATACACATTTATCGGCTTCATTCACTTTGCAAAAGCGGTGATGTTAAAGTTTTGTCAAACTTCTCATGCCACTTTGCTTAGGGGCTTGCTTTAGGCCGTACAAGGATTTTAGCAACTTACAAACCTTACCCTCTTGACCTTTTATCACAAATCCATCAGGCTGATCCATATAGATCTCTTCCTCAAGCTCTCCATTCAAGAAAGTTGTCTTAACATCCATCTAATGAATGAGAAGACCATGTGAGGCAGCCAAGGATATTAACACACGCGTATGGTCGTCGGTCGGGCAACTGGTGAGTAAGTGTCAAAATAATCTTCTCCTTCCTTACGTGTATAGCCCTTAGCAACTAGCCTAGCCTTGTACTTCTCAACGGTACCATCATGCCTCATTTTCTTTTTGAACACCCATTTACATCCCACGGGTTTACATCCATAAGGACGATCAACCACTTCCCAAGTCCCATTTGTCATAATAGAATCCATCTCACTTTGCAGTACTTCTTTCCACAAGTCGTCAAGAGGAATATGCCTCGGCAATGGTTGTGGGAGTGTCTTCCACGAGGTATATAATAAAGTCATCACCAAAGGTTTTTGCAACCCTTCGTCTCTTACTCTTTTCGGTGACTATATTATTATCCTCCTCAGGAATATTCTCATGGGTTTCATCATCAGCGTGTACTACCGGTTCAAGTGTCTCGAGGCGAGAAAAGTAGAATCATGACTAGAAGTACTAGGTGTATTTTTCATGGGAAATTCATTCTCAAAGAATGTTGCATCTCTAGATTCCATGATTATACCCTCAAACATATCAGGAACTCCAGAGTTTATGATTAAGAATCTATAACCCACACTATTAATAGCATAGCCGAGAAAGACACAATCAACGGTTTTTGGTCCAAGCTTTCGCTTTTTGTTTATTGGCACGTTAACTTTTGCCAAACAACCCCAAGTCCGCGGTAGGAAAGATTTAATCTCTTTTTTTTTTCCATTCCTCAAATGGTGTAATTTCTTTGTTCTTTGTGGGCACTCTATTTAGGACATGACTCGCGATCATTATAGCCTCACCCCCACCATTCCTTAGATAAACCCACGATTACTCAACATGGCATTTACCAAGTCGAGTTAGAGTACGGTTCTTTCTCTCAAAGCAATCCCATTGGGCCGTGGTGAGTATGGTGGTGTCCTCTCATGAATTATTCCGTGCTCCGCGCAAAACTCTGAAAATTCATTAGAGAAATACTCTCCTCCATGGTCAGACCGCACACGTTTGATTTTCTTCTCAAGTTGATTTTCTACCTCAGCTTTATAGATCTTAAAATAATGCAACGCTTCATCTTTAGTTTTAAGAAGATACACGTAGCAAAATCTAGTACAATCATCTATGAATGTTATGAAATATCTCTTGCCACATTTGGTCAATTCTCCATTCATCTCACACACATCGAGTGAATTAGTTCAAGCGGTGTCAACTCCCTCATCGCGGCGACCTTGTGAGGCTTACGAGGTTGTTTTGCCTCAACGCATACATGGCACTTAGAACCTTTGACCATATCAAATTTTGGGATTAAATTTAAACTAGCTAAAAGCGGGACATGCAACCAACATTAACATGACATAATCTCGAATGCCAAATATTATTCTCAACATTATTAACCACATGGTTTACCGACTTAAAGCAAGTATCAACCAAAGACAAGCGGAACAAGCCTCCGCTCTCATAGCCTTTTTCAATAAAGGTTCCAAACTTGAAACAACACACTTATTGGATTCGAATACTAACTTATAGCCATCACCGCAAAGCAAGGAGCCACTAATCAAGTTCTTCTTTATTGAGGGACATGATGCACGTTCTTGAGTTGCACCGCAGTCTTTCCCGAAGTGAGCTTGGTCGGCCGTACCAACACCATGAGCGGCCGCCGCGGCGCCCGTTCCCCATCAACAAGGAGCCAGCCCGCCCGGCCTGATAAAAAGAAAACAAGGAAAAATCAGCACACACATGAATATTTGCACAGGTATCAACCCACCAATCGTGTGAATGACATACTGAAAAAAGCGAAGGCAAAAAATTTACCATACCAGTAAGTAGCGCCGGTCTCAACGGTGTTGGCTGATTTACGTGGAGGAGCAGGCTTAAACTTAGCCTCGGGGCACTCCCCGGATAAGTGCCCAAGCTTGCCACAGGTGAAACAATTCATCTTTTCCTTGTTCATGATCTTCTTACCCTTCTTGAAAGAAGTGGTGGGCTTCTGCTTAAGCTCTTCTTTGAAACTTCTTTTTCGTGGCTTAGGGCGATTCTTTTGCACCACATGTGCTCTAGAACTCCCCTTAATGACCTTTTTGCCTTTGACATCCTTTGCTCTTGCCTTGTCCTCAACATCTAGAGTCCCAACAAGCTCAGCCGTGCTGAACTCTTGCCTCTTATGTTTCGGAGAAGTTGCAAAGTCAGTCAAGATTGTGGCAGCTTTGCAATCATGCATCCCGCCACAAACTTGTCGGGTAGTGCACACCCAAACAGCTCAAGTTCCTTCACCGTGCACGTATTTCATGAGCTTGTTCGACTACCGGATGGTTCTCAACCATTCGATAGTCATGGAAACTGCTCCATGACGCACAACTTCGAGAACGGGCGTCGAAATGCCGTAACGGGCCTCAAGTGCATCCCACATGGCCTTAGCGGTCCGGAAGCTGCACATATGCATCAATGAGAGAGTCCCCAATGATGCTCAACAAAGCAGCCTTGCATGTGACATCGTCATGTTTAACGCTGCTCATCAGCGGTTCTCATACTAGTGGGCTGGTCAAGCACCACATAGAAGCAACGCATAGAGGTCAACCACGTAATAGTTTTACGGCGCCATCTCTTATAATGAGTGCCCTCAAATGCGGTTGGTTTTAGCAAACCCCAAAAACCAACGGATGAAAATTGCCGAAAAATATCACTTTTTGGATTGTTAGAAAATTAGGCATTTTCATGTTTGATTTAACCCATAGAAAAGACGTAAGCAAAAGAATCACGATATCATATATATGCTTGTCTTGATTAAACATAACCGACATCACCATGAATAATATTATAGTGCTAATCAGCAAGATATGACAGGTATTGATCCAATAAAACATGTCGATTATACTATTAGCACTAACAAGAAAAAATTGTGATTTTGAGAATAAAATCAATGAGTTGTTTAGCGAAGACATACCTGCGCGAACCGAAAAGCACCTGAAAACGCCATGGTGCTTTGTTGTTGTAGTCGTCCCGATCGGTGCGGTCTTGAAGTGATGCAGTGAAGACCACACCCTCACGAACGTTTGCAAACGCCAAGAACACCAGGAAGAAGAGGAAGAAATGAGTAGTCGTGCCGCACCGCGACACTCCCCAAAAACGTGATTGCCGATCTCCACCCGAGCGGTGAACTCGATGGAGACGTTTGAGGCCTACTCTTCCATCTCGTGTGCGCGCAGGAGATGGAACGGGAAACTCAAATGCAACTGGACTGTGGTTTTCCTTGAACGATCTCCTACAAATGAAGGTTGGCTATGACTTTATATCCTATTGGCAAGGCAAGCTAAAGGCCACCAAGGGCTAGCCCAAGAGGCCAACGTGAGCATGCCAAAAGGTAACAGCCATCTGAATACCAACGGAAGAGAGAAATTAATAATAGGAAACTTCCATGAACTCCCTTCATTAATTCATGAGCTAATGGAAAAGACACTAAGTCATCAATAACAAGAGAAACAATAGTAACTCTCGTAACTCATGAATCCTTAGTGGCGAAACTTCCAATAATTAATATCCTTTCAACTTCAACTTCTCATATGGTATTAGCCAGCCTTTTCTTGTGCATTATTTGGACCATAGAATTTTATTAGATTATTAAATATTTAATGGGCCAAGCCCATATTATATCTAACATCTCCTCCCCTACCTAGTCTGGACGGACGAGCATGTCCCAACATGTCATGGCAAGCACGAGAGAGCCCCAGCCGGAGCGAGCACGACCACATCCTCCTAGGTCGGCAAGTCCCCGATGTCCAGTGCACGGCAAGCTGGGTCCTCCTCCCGGTGGCATGGTCGGAGCTCCTCTGCTGCTGTGAGATCCGTTGTGGGTGAGCACAAGGTCCCCAGCACGAGATGGTCGTGGCCAAGCACGAGATCCGTCATGGACTCCACTACTGCCGTGGCATTTTACAACCAATCACTTCAACAAATCACTTCGACAAATATTGTTAGCTATGTTGAGCATGGCTATTGTTATATTTATATTGACAAATCACTTCGACGGATGCAAAACTAAGAAAAATAATGGAAATTATTTTTACCTTGCTTAAATAGTCATTTTCACGTGAATTAATGAACAAATTAGTTTGTTACAGTCAATTTTCATATAAATATGTCCCTAGCATTCAGGGGCATTGCAGGTATTTCACAAACAACCTACAAGGGAAATATCAACTATGTGTTCACAACTAGGCATGTTTTGATCTTCTTAGCAAGCTTCAACATGGCAAAGCTCCTGGTCTCGTTAGAATGGCTTGCACGATCTGCTTTCTGAGAGGCTTCCTCCAAAGCTCCCATCGAGTGTAACCTGAAAGAAAAAGATAAAAGGCATGGAAACATGGAGCCACACCACCTAATTCGTGAAGCCGGACCCCAACATAACCCATCGAACCATAAAGATCATATTGTTTTAAAACATAAAATATTTATCATGGAAAGTATGGAAATTTGTCCGAAACTATTACAACTTGTAGAGTTCTCTCATGCCAACAAAGCATAACATATAATATAGCATCAAATTCGAAGAATATAGAGGCAAATATTATGTTGTTGCTTCATGCTAATGCTAGCCGCTCATGTTCTTCTTTCTAATGACCATCTCGAGCATAGACTCAAGAATCTCAAGCTTCATAGGTTTGGGCACAGGGCACAAACACATCAGCTCCAGCTTGCATGAATGCCTCCCACCCATAGAAATCTGCTGAGACCCCAACGATCTTTACCTCAGTAGCTCCCATGGCACGGATCTTGGCCACAGCCTACCAAGCCATCCACAAAGAAATTAATTTTTTGTTAGCTATTAGTATTACTCTTACATTATTTTTTTATGATTCTTAAGTTCGCATTGTATTATTGGGGCAATCAAAAGTCTACCATAGCACAGTAACGGAAATGGTTTGCAAGCTAGTTTCATATACGCCACAATTTTTTTGTTATACTATAAATAATACAACAAGGAAATAACTGATAAGTAATACTAGAAAGTTGAAACCCTAGAAGATTTCTTATAACTTCTGAATAATGCTCAGCGAAAAATAAGAGGAAATAAATAAAAATATTATATATCAATTTGAAATATATACCTCAGGACCCGACATTATGGGCATATCCTTATCTAAGAGAACAATGTTGAATGTTTTCCCTTCAAGAAAAAGGTCAACTGCTTCTTTCCCATTCTCGACGGCAGTAGCCTCGCAGTTAAGTTTGTGCAACATACGCATGAGAATCACACAATCAACTTTGATATCTTCTACAACTAATGCCCTTGGGGTAGATCCTTGGTTCCTGGATGCCATGAAGATACTACAAACAAAATAATGAAATCAATTTCAATAGTATTCTTCATTTCCTGACATTGTGAAAGCAGTATAATATCATGTATTAATGACAAACAAGTTTATGTTTTACAGTAGATTAGAATGACAACTACATCGATTATTACAGTAGTTACTATATATACTAGTATAGTGCCCGTGCTACGCCACGGTTTTTATTTTAGGGATGCACATAAAAACAACCAAATAACAATATTTTTTGTATATACAAATTAATTAGAATTGAAATGTATGCAAATTACAAAGATGGTTTGGCTGCGTAAAGGCGGCTGTTACAACTCAACACATCACAAATGCAAACTAATTGTATGATTTATGACATCCTTTTTAGTGACATTGAACAATTACATTGTTACTCCACTAATTATGATACAACCAAATATACAATTTCCAATATATATACTATAACTTTAAAATTCTTTGACTAAATTGGTCTTTAGTTCCTTGAAATGATTGTAGGCGCCATATATATCCAATCCCTTTAGCCATTAGCTCGTTGAGGCTCCATTTTGCAAGTCCTCAACTGAACCACCACATGCAAATTGTTTTCATAGTACTTGCTCCGTCCCTGAATATAAGACTGCTGCACGTATTTCAAGATTTCAAAATTCAAAGTAGTGCATAGCAAAAAGGCAAAGTGTAGATCACCTCTTGAGCTTAGTTGTTGCGGCAATCCTACTCCCTTCCACCATACATCTTATCCTGTCAAAAGGTTCACAAGACAATGATGAGATCCAGATGAAGCAATTCACATTGAGTGGCAAAAACAAGAGAGCCAAATCAAGTAGCATATATTAACAAAACTCTAGAAAAATCAAATGGCATGGTTCCTATGACCTGAATAAACAAACACTTGAACGAGAAGAAACCTAGAGATGTAAGTTCGTTCTGATTATAAACCACTACTTTCAACTCCATACTTACACATCATTGATTTTTTTTTTTTTCTTAGCAAGATTCCCTGATCATCAGGCAGCATTACAATCAAAGTTGATAGAACAACATAAAGAAAGGCAGTCAGTATTAGCAAGTGAGATTCATTAGTACATGTTTTTAGCTAACATAATATAATATAAAAGTCATTTCCTCTCAAGCAATAAATTTCGACAATCTCTATTTTTGCTCCAAGAATTTGTACCTATGTATTTCAAAGGACATAACACCAAAACAGAAGGCATTATATTTAAGTAGTTTGACATAAGAAATTTTAGAAAGCTTACCTTTGTTTTCATTACCAAATATTATACTTCAATCAAAATTCTCCATTCTTATGTGTGCCTGCCTGCACGGGTACTTCAATCATCGTATAATATATGTATACACTTGTAATTAGATCAGATCTGAATACCAACTAAATGGGGAAGAGAAAGGGTGGGCGTACCTGTTGTATGCTTGTCACTGAATCTGAACTTAAACTCCTTACAGAAAAAAATAAGTACTACTGGTAAAGCTTAATATGTTTAGTCTGCTTAATTGACCGAGTTATCAAATAAGCATGCAATTGGAGAAGTTGTTTCTCCTCTCAATAAAAGAAAAAAATGGAGATATACTTATTTCTTATTTGAAAGGAAGGACAGTCTGCAGGTACAGTCTGTCTACACAACAGTCATTGGTTTTACTCATAGCAACAAATTGTAGGGAGTTGTTCAAGGTAAAATTCCTATCCTACATTCGAAGAGCAAGAAGTATTCTAATGCAAGTGCCACAGAAATGAGAATGGCTGTTCTCTGAGTAACGCAGATTATAAAATACATTTGTATTTTGGTGTGTTTGCATCAGAAAACGAAGTTGTCCTAGAATTTTGGGGAATTTCTACAGCATGTACTGCCAGACAGCTACTGGCAGATAACAGCGGAGCTTGAATGGACCTCTTGATTTCAGCAGGGACAAACATTTTGAATAGCATGATGATTAGTCGGATCCAAAGCATCAGTTACTGATCCAGGAATGCACATATTCAGAAACTCCACCCTGCGTACAGAGAAAAACACAACATCAAAATATGGAAAGTTAAACACCGTTTGTAGAAGGGTTAGGCAAGAAAAACAGTCGCGAACGTATTGGAGATGTAGGTCATCGCAATGTTTCTGAGAGAAAAGAAATCAGTGAACATCAACAATAATAATATTGAGTCACGAACCTAGGACGACTGGACCCAAAGGGCCCTGAGGAGCTGACCTTCGCGAGGAGATTGGGATGGAGCGAAGTGTGGCAGCGCCGCCTTTGGAACCCTAGTATGACCGGGATCCAAAGGGCCCCGAGCAGCGAGCGACCGGCACCGGCGAGGAGGGAAGACCTGAGCGATGCAGACGGGGCGTGTATCCGGAGGAAAAGCGGCGGCGACGACGGCAGCATGGCGAGATCAACGGGAGACGGCGGCACGGCGAGATCCACGGAGGAGACGGCAGCGGGATACTCACGGATCGAGGACACGGAGACGGAGCAGCCGAAGCAGCGGCGAGGTCGGAGGTCCGTGGTTTTGTTTGTCTCCTTTTTCTTGTCTCGGTGTTTTGGCCAGAAATATCACACGAGAATGATGTTTTTTTTTTTTTGTGTTGATGAAAAAAAAGAGAGAACAAAGAATCGAACCCTGGTGGATGGGTGCGGGAGGCTTCAACGTCGCTGGGAACGCGCGAGGCGCGAGGGGCTGAGCAGATTGGTTGACAAGAGCAATCTAGGCCCTTGGATTACGAGTGAGTAAGGAGAGAGGACGCTGAGATTTAATCCGGAGTATCTGTTTTGAAAAGATTTTGAATTTATTGTTTATTTGTTTTTATTTGTAGCTTGGCTAAGTTGGTGCATTAGTAGAGTAGAAGATAGAAGATGAATGAATGACATATATGTAGATTATTAAGAGCTCTAGCCCCTACTCCTCTGTGAACAAAAAGGATGAAACCATTACTTTTACTTTCATTGGCTCCTCTACGCATTACATCAAGGAACCAGAGCCATTTTGAGCCATGCAAGAACTAGCTAGGACTATGGTCTAGCTGAACAGTAGGTATTCTAGTGAAAATGTAAAAACAAAGAGAAGGAATTAATAAACCAACCTTGCTTTGAGATGATGATGATGCTCACGCTTTCTTTCTTGGTACTTGTTCGCTGCCTCTTGGATTGTTGCATATCGTAGTCCAAGGCCCATTTTATAGGTGAAGCCAAGGGCCAAAATCTGGAAGATTTTCCTTTTAACTGCTTGAAAATATTTTCCTTTTAACTGCTTGAAAATAAATGTGAATTGGAAATCTGATTCACCCAATTAATTTCCATATCAAAATGCAAGATCTTACACCCTTGGTTACTGACACATTTATATATTGTGTGTAGCTATTGATAAATTTACTCCTAGCCGTTGCTTATGGAATCCACAGTGGCGATGCAGCAAGCCGTTGCTAAACCTACAGAGGATTAAGTTCTTAAAACAAAACAAAAAAGGTATGTGACTACATATTTGTGACATTCAATCCTTTACCGATTATTGTTCCATATTTTCAATTGTTGTGATCACATGGTTGTTTCCACTTAGGTCAATATACCATGGCTCACTATTTTTGCCTTTTCTATAGGAGCGTGAAAAACAGAGTTGTGGAAAGGTTACGTTATGATGCAAGATGAATGTAATGAACATCTTAGTCACCTTCTAATCTTTAGTCAAAAAATTGTTCCCCTTCTAATCTTTATGCACTAATCTCTCCCTCTTTATCAACAATTGACATAATAGGATTGATCAAGTTTTTTGGTATTTGAAAGGTTAGTTTTTAAATTTGGCTAATTTGGATAGCTTGCCAAACATATAATTCGGTTTGAACCAATGACAAGCTTCTTCATACCTCATGAAACGAGTTATCATGCCTATGTTGAATTACATATTTGACAATATATCCAAATTCAACACTTGAGATTGCAAGCCCACAAGCATGTCATATGTCATCACTAGAACAATTCAAGCATAGAAGCAATAGTGATGGCATACATACATTGAAATTCATTGTTTTTCCATGAATGCAACCTAAGGAACCAAGTTATATGTCTATATATTCTAACAAGTCCTAATATATCATGTATGACATGGCAAACAATTTCACCTTTGCTTTGCTTGGTGGAGGGGCATGCCATATTTGTGGGGTGCATTCAACTCATATTGGAGAAGTCAAGAATGTTCAATTCATTTCTAAGCTTGCAAAACCTCTTTTCATCAAGTGGCTTGGTAAAGATATCGACAAGTTGATCTTCAGTACCAATAGGATGGATTGCAATGTCGCCCTTTTGTTGGTGATCTCTAATGAAATGGTGCCTTATATCAATGTGCTTGGTTCTTGTATGTTGCACCAGATTTTGAGTCATCTTGCAAGCACTTTGTCACAATACAAGGGCACATGGTTGAAGTCAATTCCATAGTCTTTCAATGTTGATCTTATCCAATGCAATTGAGCACAACAACTACCGACACTAACATATTCGTCTTCGGTGGTAGAGAGTATCACACTTGTTTGCTTCTTTGATGACCATGACATAAGAGATCTTCTAAGGAATTGACAAGTGCCACTAGTGCTTCTTCTATTTACTTTGCAACCCCCATAATTGGAGTCCGAATATCAAATAAGCTCAAAGCTTGACCCCTTGGGACACCTGTTGGCGGTCACTATCATACAATTTATACCGCCAACTTAGCTCTAATTAAGAGGGAAAACACACACTTATGCCAAATAAACACCTCCGAAAGGGGCGACCTCGAGTGGGCCAAAGAACCCATGTGCGAAGGCTCGGCAACAGGCGGGCCAAACCTGGGCCGGCCGCCCCAGGTGCGGCGGCCGCCGTGGGCTTGCCCCCGATCCCGCCGCGCCTTGTCTCCGATCCCAACTCCGGAGGAGTAGAGGCGGTGCATGGTGGTGTTTTTCGGCGTATTGGCGCCAAAACTCCCGCCAAGAACACCTTTCACTCTACTATAAATAAGAGGCCGCACCCCCTTCCAAAACATAACATACACACCCTTGAGCACTTCACTCACTTTCTATAGTTCTAGTTGTAGTCTTGAGCAAGGTTGAGCTTCAAGGAGGGCTTGTCTCCTTGGAAGGATCTTTTGGTAATATTAATATTATTATGGAGTTCCTTTCAACACTCAAGTCTCTATATTCATATTGCAATGCGTTCGAACTAGAGTATAGTTACCCTCATGTTATCTTATTAGTGTGTGGACTATGGTATAGTTAACATGTTAAAAGATTGGACTTGGCTAACTATAGGATTAACCGTTCATATGTCGACTCGCTAGAGATTGGTCAGCTTATGTAGATTACGATGGTTTGGTGTACCTTCGGGTTTACCTTTATCCTTGCTTATCGATCCGTAGGGTCGGAGTCCCGGGGGGATTTAGGTAGTTTTCTATACACGTGGACGTGGTGTCGTGGTTTATAGTAACCATCGAAAATGTTGGCATTCCACGGTAGTGAGGTAGGGGGCAGGTGGTGACAGCCCTGTTCCGCCCATTGTACTCCTCCACGTTCGGATGTTGAGTTGGAGTTCTGAAAGTGTCTATCGGCTAGTAGACTAGCTGCGGGCATCTCCTCATCATAAGATCGTAACCCCATCATGATTTAGCCTCCTCATATGCAAACTAGTGTTCACCCATGTGCAATATTTAGAACCACCTTCTCATTGTAGATTCTCTTTTATCCTTTTCCTCCCTCTAGTGGTGTAGTAGCTTATGTGTGTTTGTCACTCTCCTGAATA
Organism: Hyparrhenia diplandra; assembly: GCA_015847255.1. NCBI lineage: Eukaryota > Viridiplantae > Streptophyta > Magnoliopsida > Poales > Poaceae > Hyparrhenia > Hyparrhenia diplandra. Next base: position 243,175 of record JADLZK010007644.1, on the reverse strand, counting down.
TCATTTCCTTACCTCTGCATTTGACTAATGGTTATTCATAAATACATTGTGGATCATTATCATCATTATGCTAGCAATTACACAAGTCTGCCTTCCCTTGGGAAAATATAAATCACGATACCCGAATACCACCGGGTGAAATTCTACAATGATAGATTCGTGCACTTGTGGATTGATTATCGCAAACATATGAATCCATCTATCATCGATGTTTCTTAACGTGGTCACTAAGAACATTATTTATTCTTAGTGATTGCACTATGAAATGCCAACAAGCATTTCTGGTGCCGTTACCGGAAATAGGTTATTATCTATTTCTAGTAATGTCGTTAAGAAATATCAACAAGTATTTCTGGCGCCGTTACCGGGGAAGACATGGTTTTTGAAAAAAAAAAATAAAGCTAGCTTATATTGATTATAACCACATGTATGAATGATAGCCCTAGTCTTTGCAGGCTAACTCTTTTGTTTTCTTCCTGTTGTGGATGAAAACAGGGATAGTATATGATCGGTCACAACCTACCGAACAACTTCGTTGACAATCCGGAGGCGTTAATCAGAAAGAGACGGTCCCGTACCGTTACACCTGTCTCTAATCCACCGGAGGTTGAACCCATCATCCCCGTACCATCCTCATCATCACTCATGGCCAAGTCACTCCGCGACTACTCAACCCCAGCGGTGGGTGTTGGTATTTGATAAGCCTACAAAAATATTTATAATTTGTATAATCCGCAAGCGGACGGATACCGGCAAGCACTTCACCCGGGAGAGGGTTTAATATCGAATCCACAGGGAAACGGGTGAGGGAGACTACAATCTAATCTTAACCCGGAGTAGCACAAGACTTAAGAAAGTTGAGAGTGTAGAGAGGATTACTAAGATATCTAATTCTTATCTCGGTAAGCCAGGTTAATATTATCCTTATGGGGACGTACTCAAAGGAAAGCAAGGACGAAACGTGCAATCCTCCAGTAACATGGTCCTGCTTGGCCTATCATTCGGAGGGTGGACTCCAAAGGAATCAATGGTACTGTCACTACCACGAACTACCACACGTCCCGGAATGTAGGGTGCATCTAACGAGATACCCGAGTCCAAACACCACGTTTGCACTGCGAATATTACTCTAATCCAGGCGCTAGATTAAAGTACTCAAAAGAGACTCATAGACCTATAAGAATAATTATAAATAGTATTACTTACTAAAAGAAGAAGTAGGTTACCAGAGTAACTCCAAGTGTAGATTAACTTCCACCGAGGTACAAGTATGGAGATAGCACCGACAGGCCGGTACTTCCTCCGATTCCTTCCCTCTCTCTATCTCTCTTGTTCTAAAGATTAGAACTAATGAGTTCTAATCCTCTCTTGCATGCTAACTCTTCTAGTTCTAGTTCTAGTCTAGATCTAGAGGGAGACTCAGGGTCTCAGCCTATTAATAATGAATGATAATGCATTAGGGTTTCACCTTGGGGTCAGGGGGTCTTCTTATATAGCCCTTGGCGATGAACATGGACCCTTGGATCAAACCGACCTTTAACAACGGTGTAGATACAACCTCAAGGTCGGTTACAAACCGACATAAACAGTTGAGGCTGATTGGTGGACTTAGGCCGGCGGCCGCCCTAAAACTCCCTGGCGGCCGCCAGGGAGTAAGATCACAATGTGATCTCCCTTATCCTGGTGCCTTCTGGTATCTTCTAGAGTGTTTTAGTCCACATTTTGGGTTGAGTTACTTCACGGTTAAGTCTTGTCATCTTATGGGATGTAAACTCTTAGGTTTCTCACCGATCTTATCTGCTTTTATCTGTTAAGTCCCTATAAAGATATAAATCACCAAAGCTCGTGGAATTATGTTAGTAAAGCCCCTAGACTTATGTTGATATTCATTTTAAGCCCTTATTCATGTTTTGTTAACTAGTAATATTATGCTATAACAGGTGTCAACAAGCTCCCCCAAGCTTACCCTTTGATAGTCCCTAGAAAAGCCAAACTTAGCAATGGATCAGGAGTTGCTACAACGCTTTCATGCCTCCAAAGTACACATGCTTTCAAACAAAATTTCTCTCCAGATAAGAATAAACTTGTTCAACTTTTAACTTACCCATATTACCTTTAACCATGGAGCTTATAGCTTTTTCTTGGGATCTTGGGTAATTGATAGATAGAACAATCAAGTCAAGCAACAGATCTCAAAATCTTTGTTCAACTGTCCTCCTAGAGTTTTTGCAAGTTTTCAAAATAAAACTCAAAGTTCCTAGTATGACTCTCTCAAGTCTCTCATTTGTAGTATTTGTGGATCCTCACTAAGGCAACAAGGTTGTTTTGCCTTTCACTCATAATATGTGGTATTTTTGGACTAAGGCAGTAGGATACTATGCCTCCTTCTCTCTCACCCTATATCTAAGGCTTATATCTGGAGCTCATAGGTGGGAGAAACTATATTTACTTACTAAGCATATATTATAAATTCAAGCAATGGATCCAAAGTCACGAGTCACACTGATCAAGTGGTGCATGTGTATGATGAATAGAATATAGTAGGTAAGGGATATGGAATGAATGAGGGGAAAGCTTACTTTTGCTCCTTGAGGAATCATCTCTCTTTGGAATCTGGAAACTTTATGAGAACCTAGGTTGTATCTCTGTTTCTTTCATTATTTTTCTTTTATGGAGAGGCGAGCATCTAAGTACCCATTGTTTTCAATGGACACTTGTCTATTTTTTTAACTCTCCTTTATTCTCTCTTTTTTCTTAGGGAGGTAGGCTCTACTCGCCCGTAGGACACTTGTCCATTTTTCATCTCCTTTTTTTTTAATTACAACCCAAATCTCTTATGCAATAACTTTTGAGAGATAGACAAAGTAATGGAGCTTTGTAAGACATTGGCTAGACATGGATGAGTGGAAGGGTATAGGTAATATTTTTGGTTGCTCTATCCCATGATAGGAGTAGAACATTTTTAGTGAATGCATAATGGGTGTATATGGTGGTGTAGTGGTGGATGCGTACTTCCAGGGTGGAAATAGCATATGCATGAATTGAGTCAAGTGGAGTGGAATGAGATGGAATGGTGGTGGAGTGAGATGGAATGGTGGTAGAGTGAGATGGGGTGTACATGATCAGCATGACAAGTTTCTAAGGGTCGACAAAGATTGAACAAACTCAATGCAAAGTAAGCAGCCTATATATATGTCAAAGGGGTTTCCTAATCTAGGGAGCATGTATATATGGCTGTGGTAGGAGGTTCAACACTCTGTCACACAGGAACTTATCATGTGCACTTTTAAAGTTTCAAAATAAATCTCCAGAAATCTAGTATCACTAGGAGTAAGATTAGTAGCAGCTCAGACTCTCATATATCATATCCGTCAATTACCTAGACTTTAGAGCAAGCAATTTGCAACCCACGGGTTTCAAGTTCAAAGTGAGTCTCAAGTCAAAGCAGTTTTGCATTTAAGGCTTAAGAGAAATTAAGCTTGAAAGCTAGGTACTGAAAAGGAATTACGACGGAGCAACTATTCATCATTTCCATGCATGAGATTTAGCTTTAGAGATCATTTTATGTTGGTGGAAAAGAGAACTCTGGTACACTCCTATTTATTTATTCCCAAACTCTAGCAAAGACTCTTTAAACGACTAGACTTTTTATAAAACTAGGCTCCTAGCAAACTCTCAAGCAAACCAAACAAACTAAATATTTAACTAATAATAATAATAATATTATAGTAGAGATACTTATCGGGATAACTAGAGGTGTTCTCCCCAAAATTTGGATTGAAATGTAGGATTGTTGATGATGATGAAGTTGAGGTAGATGGCGATGATGATGTTGACCTATCATGTCTCTCTCCCTTTGAATCTGCTGAACTCAAATAGACAACAAAGCTAATGGAACTTGATTAAGTATTAAGGGTTAGCCACATTAGCTTCATGTGCCTAGAGGTGGATCATGATTATTCTAAGTAAAACTTCAGCAGGAAAATATTTTTAGAGTTTTTATAAATTTATATGCATGCAAAGAACTATGATGCAAATGCAACTATATGAATGAATAATTATTTTTATGCCACCACGGTGAATATCTTTATGTGTTGTTACACACTACAAGATTATTCATATGGGGCTTTAGAATTTTTCAATGCAATGTTAATGCAGAAATTAAATATGCTAAAGGAAAATGATTATACAAAGAAGTAAATATGCTAATGCATGATGCGAGAAAGATAAATATGATATACAATGCTAGAAATTAAATATAGATAAATACCGAGTTACCTTTCGGCGAGGGTTCAATGTTTTAAGTCCTCTGAACAAGACTACTTACCTTGGTTACTCCTTGAGTGTATCATCTGATCTTAGTAATAGTGTTACCCATGTTCTTTTGCTTTGTTCCAACATTTAGAAATGAAAGTTTGATAGTGGGGGTTGGCAGCCTCTTGTTTTGTGTGCATGCTTTGTGGGTTCAGGCCATTCACTTGTAGAACTTTGAGGGAGTGAAGATTTCTCCGTATTTTGCTCAAAGTGTGTCCTGCGTGCAAAGACAAGATAGAGATCAAGTGCATGGTCCCTTGTTGGTGGGAAAACACCAACAAAACCCAGAAATTCATTCTTCTCTAAAACCTCGGGCACATCAAACAAGATAAAGTTAATGTTTATGTGTTTCGTTTTCTATAACAAGGGTGATAAGATGAGAAGATGGAACATGAATGTCGCAATACATTTGCTAGAATGATTAGGACTATGAGATCAAGAAGGTGGTGTTAAGAACAACAAAAGAAACAAAACATGTTGAGCTACGAAGTCGAGATCAAGCAAGGGTGTTACTCTAACATGTTTGGTTCTTTATTCATGAACATGTCATAATTAAAAGAAAGCTTATTTATTGACAACTCACCTCAAGATGCTACCTTATTATTGGAGCATGATGGCACTATAGCAACTTGTGATGGTGCTTTTTCTTTTGCTTGAAGCTTTCTTTATTTGGATTCTTATGTGGCTTCTTCCTAACTTGTCTTCTTTCTCTTTATTCCATAAGGTTCTTCTATGTACGAGCGTGTCCTCCTTGTGAAAGGTTTGTTGTATCTTACTTCTTCTCAGTGTGAGATCATCTCAGGACCTCCCCCAAGTTTATTTGAGAGTTTCTTCTCGTCTGCAAGGGTTAGTCCAACAAAGTATACCAATGTCTACACAAGTAATTTTTAGTTCAATAACCAAACTGGACTTCATGTCTAATTCAATTAAGGAAGGCGTTCTAACCTAAGCACCATGCTTAATTTAAAAGCCTTTGGAAGTACTCAATTTTCAGTATTTCCAAACCAAAGCATACTATGGTGGAAAAAATGGTAGCATGAAGGCATCATAGAGATTGACTCAAACAGAGAGATGAAGAGCATGATAATATTTTTAGTAGATTTAACATGTCTTAAAAGGTAGAGGCAACCAAGATAGTGTAGCAACATGATAAGGAAATATTTTTATGCATATGATTTTATGTTGCTCAGATGATTGGTTGGGCATACCTTACATTGTCATCCTTCGTTCTTCTTGCTCTAAACCTGAAATGGTTAGTGACAAAAATACCCAAAGGAATATTTCTTCATTCATATCTCTATGCTCACTTCACAAGGGTACTATAGCAATAAGATAAACACTCATGTTATTTCTCAAGAAATGCTTGTTTAAGGACAACAAGCTCGTCCTTGGGAAACCATTGAATTATGATTCATGATGATGAAGTGGTTTCTCTTCCAACATCAATCTACCTCAAGATTTTATGTCAATGAGATCTAGAATATTTATTATAGATGTATGCATCTACAACCACCCTTTTAAAATCTATAGGAGGAGGGAAAATGAGGGGGTTGAAGATCTCGTGTGTGATAGTGATAGAGAGACTAGATGATTCAGGAAGGTGATCATGTGAACATGGACTAGATGAAGTGTCTATGAAGAAGCTCTCATACTCACTGATGTTGTCTTCCTTCTCGAATTCCAAGGTTACATCATTGTTGTCTAAAGGATCCCTTGGGTTGGTGTCTCTCAGGCTAATAATATCTAAAATGTCGTCCATACAATCAATGGTTGTGGTACATAGGTTTTTAACACTCTCAAGCCATTGTTGTGGGTCTTCTTGGTGGTCTTGATGATTCCTATTCTTATGTTGTTGTGGTAAATTTCTAGGGTCATCATGAGTTTCAAAAAAGGAAGCATATGTGGATTCATCGGGGTCAAGGATGGGTTTAGAGATAGGTTCGAATAAATCATCTTGTCTAGGCATAGAAGGGGAGAAGATAAGATTGTCTTCTAGATAGCTTTGCTCTCCTTCTATGGCATGATCAAACATACCATCCTTGGGTTCTTCCCAATGTCTTTTGAAAGGATAAACATATTCAATAGGAGACTTCTCCTTAAAGGAATCTGGATTATAATCACTTGGAGATCTCTTATAAGCACTTTCAATAAGAGACTTCTCAGAAGAATCTGAATTGTGGTCACTTAGAGGTCTTTTGTATGGATGAGAATTTATTATTCTCCCAAAATCACTAAGGGTAGGTTCATAAGGATCTTCTAAAGGTGGAATTTCTTCCTTTGGGGGATTTTGGGATGTTGATGGTTCAGGATGGATAGCTAAGTCTTGGGATTGGAATTGTTGCGAATTAGCTATCATAGTTTCTTCTCCTTGATCAGAGGGTAATTCTTCCTTTTTCTCAGGAAAAGTTCTAGTGGAGGTGGCGTATCCACAACATCTATTAAGGATATCTCTTGCTTCTCTATTAGTCAGAGAAAGAAATGCGCCTCTCGAAGCTGCACTAAGGTCCCCTGCATCTTCCTTATTAAGACCTAGATAAAAATGTTGAAGAAGGATTGGGTCTGGTATACCAAGGTTTGGGCCAGTGTTGATGAGGTCATTAAAATGATCCCATGATGCAGTAAGAGACTCTTCTTTATTTTGTTTAAAAGTTAGAAGTTCTATACAAAGACGGGCCACTCTGGAGGTGGGAAAGAAATATAGACAAAATTTGGACATTAATGTTTCCCAATCTCCTTTCACTCTCTCTACATTCAAGTAATACCACTGTTTAGCTTTTCCCGTCAAAGAGAACGGAAAGAACTTCCAACGTAAGGTATTATCGGATATGCCTTTCAAACAAAGGCAACCCATGATTTCCACAAACTTTCGTAGGTGTGAGTGTGGGTTGGCCTTGCCTTCTCCCGAGAAGGTTAGTTTCTGAACCATTCTTATATAACCCAAGCGTAGCTCATAGAACTTTGGTAGGATAGGCTCTGAAAATTCTGGTTGCCTAAAGCTTTCGCTTGTGGGTATATGATATTTATAGATAGGCGTGGAATCCATAATGAAAAGGAAAAGAAAAGAATAGAAGAGATAAAAAGATAAAAGAATAAAAGAATATGATACAAGGATAAGGTAGATTCGAAGTCAACTCAGCAACCATTTCCCCGGCAACGGCGCCAGAAATGCTTGTTGGTATTTGATAAGCCTACAAAAATATTTATAATTTGTATAATCCGCAAGCGGACGGATACCGGCGAGCACTTCACCCGGGAGAGGGTTTAATATCGAATCCATAGGGAAACGGGTGAGGGAGACTACGATCTAATCTTAACCCGGAGTAGCACAAGACTTAAGAAAGTTGAGAGTGTAGAGAGGATTACTAAGATATCTAATTCTTATCTCGGTAAGCCAGGTTAATATTATCCTTATGGGGACGTACTCAAAGGAAAGCAAGGATGAAACGTGCAATCCTCCAGTAACATGGTCCTGCTTGGCCTATCATTCGGAGGGTGGACTCCAAAGGAATCAATGGTACTGTCACTACCACGAACTACCACACGTCCCGGAATGTAGGGTGCATCTAACGAGATACCCGAGTCCAAACACCACGTTTGCACTGCGAATATTACTCTAATCCAGGCGCTAGATTAAAGTACTCAAAAGAGACTCCTAGACCTATAAGAATAATTATAAACAGTATTACTTACTAAAAGAAGAAGTAGGTTACCAGAGTAACTCCAAGTGTAGATTAACTTCCACCGAGGTACAAGTATGGAGATAGCAAACGACAGGTACTTCCTCCGATTCCTTCCGTCTCTCTATCTCTCTTGTTCTAAAGATTAGAACTAATGAGTTCTAATCCTCTCTTGCATGCTAACTCTTCTAGTTCTAGTTCTAGTCTAGATCTAGAGGGAGACTCGAGTCTCGGCACATTGATAATGAATGATAATGCATTAGGGTTTCACCCTGGGGTCAGGGGGTCTTCTTATATAGCCCTTGGCGATGAACATGGGCCCTTGGATCAAACCGACCTTCAACAGCGGTGTAGATACAACCTCAAGGTCGGTTACAAACCGACATAAAAAGTTGAGGCTGATTGGTGGACTTAGGCCGGCGGCCGCCCTAATACTCCCTGGCGGCCGCCAGGGAGTAAGATCACAATGTGATCTCCCTTCTCCTGGTGCCTTCTGGTATCTTCTAGAGTGTTTTAGTCCACATTTTGGGTTGAGTTACTTCACGGTTAAGTCTTGTCATCTTATGGGATGTAAACTCTTAGGTTTCTCACCGATCTTATCTGCTTTTATCTGTTAAGTCCCTATAAAGATATAAATCACCAAAGCTCGTGGAATTATGTTAGTAAAGCCCCTAGACTTATGTTGATATTCATTTTAAGCCCTTATTCATGTTTAGTTGACTAGTAATATTATGCTATAATAGGTGTCAACAGTGGGCAATGTCCCCACTGGGCCAGCAGTCAACTTTGGAGACAAGAATTTCGAGATCCGCACTGGCCTCATCACGATGGTACAGGCCAAACCATTCTGTGGATTGCCAAGCGAGGATGCCAACGCACACCTTCAAAATTTCCTAGAGCTGTGTGACCCCATTGTCATCAAGGACGTGGAGCCTGACGCAATCAAGCTCCGCCTATTTCCTTTCTCCCTTGTGGGGAAGGCGAAGCAGTGGTTCTACAAAGATAAGGCTCAAGTCAGCACCTGGAGCAAATGCTCCACTGCGTTCCTCACACGTTTCTTCCCAATGGGCAAAACCAATGCCCTGCGGACAAGAATCTCCAACTTCCAGCAGAATCCAAATGAACCAATTCCTGAAGCATGGGAAAGGCTGCAAGAATACATCCTTGCCTGCCCACATCACGGCATGGAGACATGGCTCGTACTTCAGAACTTCTACAACGGTCTTACACATATGTGTAAGGGCCATCTTGATGCCGCTGCTGGAGGGCATTTCTGTCCCTCACTGTTGATAAAGCTGAAGCACTCATCGAGAAGATGATCGAAAACCAAGCATGGGGAGAAGACAGAGCCCCAACAAAAAGAGGCATGCACAATGTCAAGGAGACGGACATGCTAGTCGCAAAGATGGACCTGTTGCTAAAAAGATTGGGAGATCAAGCTGCCGAGAAGGAAGCCATGAACAACACTCTACCACCTCCAGAAGCATTGATGACTTGTGAAGTCTGTGGAGAGCTTGGACATTCGGGCAACAACTGCCCCGAAACTCGTGAAGAGCTTGCCTTCATCAACAATGGGTACCATCCAGGTAACAACAATAATAACAATAACAATAGGTGGAACAACCAAGGACGCCCACAAGGAGGTAATGGTTTTAATTACAATTCCAATTCCAATTATAACTCATACCAACCTTCTTTAAAAGATTTTGTTCTTGGGCAAGCTAAAATTAATGAGTCCATCAATAAGAAGATTTCTTATAATGATAGAAGATTAGAGAACATTAATTCACAACTCGATAATCTTACAACTGCGGTTACAAATCAACAAAAATTTAACAAAATGGTTGAGTCAAAGTTATCACATTTGGCTACTATTATTCCAATTAATGAAGAGGGAAAAATTCCTAGTCAGCCCGCGGAAAATGTTAATGAGGTGGTCACGAGAGGAGGTAAGTCCACTCGTGATCCACCACATCCTAACCATTCTGCACCTCCGCCACGTGATAACCGCGCTACAAAACACAGCCTCCCGCACCACAAGTACCACTACCTCAGGAGGAAGATGAAGAAATTCCACCAATCATTGAATCAATGGAAAGAAGGGTCACTACCGAGAATTTTGGAGATACAAATCACATACCCTTCCCATCCAGGAGAGAGGCCAACCACATATGACCAATTGGCCCGATTCATTGAGATGATCAGCAAGATCCACATAAACATGCCACTAATGGATGTCTTGCACATGCCATCATACTCAAGATACATGCGGGCCATCCTCAACAAGAAGGTACCAATGCAGACTACAAAAGTGGTAAGGCTTACAGAAGAATGTAGCGCCGCTATACTCAATCGCCTACCTAAGAAGAGAAAGGATCCAGGATGTCCTACCATCAGTTGTTCTATAGGGTCACAAAAGATTGAGCACGCCCTATGCGACCTTGGTGCAAGCGTTAGTGTCATGTCAAAAGCTGTATTTGACAAGATGAACTTCACTCACCTAGTACCAACAGACATGATGCTACAACTGGTTGACTCAACGATACGTTATCCATCAGGGGTGGTTGAAGATGTCCCCGTAAAAATTAGAAACTATTTTGTTCCAGTTGATTTTGTGGTATTAGAAATGGAAGCTACGAAAGAGACACCCTGTTAACACCAAAATTTGGTAGAGCCTGGATGACCTGATAGACCGGTGCGCGATCATTCGGTAAGAGATCATTCGGCTAGCAAGAAGATCGCTACAAAGTCTTTGTGGCATTCGGGGAGTCGCTATTATTCGGCTAAGGAGCCTGAGTCCGAGAAGGAGCTGAGCATGAGATGGTTCGGCAAGCATGGAGCATCAAGAGGAATATCCGAGGACGAGGGCCCACACCACGTGCGATTCCCACGACTCCGAGAAGACTTGGAGGACAATGTATCTTAGCTAGATATTTTAGTTATTATTATTCGTAACTAGTTAGGACTCAATAAGCCCAGGGTATAAATATGAGACCCCAGAGAATCAGAAACGATATACCCAAATCAATACAAACAACCCGGCTCCGTGCCTTGGCTCCGCCACCCTTCGAGTCCGGTCCGTGTCGCCGATCTATCGCAAGAGGATTCATCGACCCGTCGACCTCTGTAAATACCGGCAACCTTGCACCATGTCTAGTATCGTCGAGGCGGATTTAGATTATTGCAAGAAGTCTTGTTCACGCTTAGTATCGTCGGCGGATTTAAGCTATCGGGGGCAAGAGGGTTCTTTTGTCGATCATGAGCCATCCGGTGGGCTAAGGTCCGGCTAAGAGCTAGTTATCGGCTTCATTAGATTTTGGCAAGATCTAATGAATTCATTAAGTTACCATGTGTCTGCGCAATGCTTTTCATTTATTTATTTAATTGTGTTTGCACACACTTTTTGCCCAATTTAGATTGAGACGTCTCGGCTTTATCTTATCATAGATCTAGTTGCTTTTAGTACTTTAATTGTTCATCTTACCGTGTTACTAGATCTATCTGCTCATAGTAGCCGAGCTAGATTAATCTAAGTTGTCACGTGTTGTGGGTTCGTATGCGTTTAGATCTTGACAGATCTGTGTGTCATCCGGTGGATCTGAGATCTTTGGGTTACTCTAGAGCTAGTCATCCGTGGGACTAGAGATCGGTTTAATCGATAGGGTTTTTACGCGGGGTAGTTCCTTCTTCATGGACCCCGATTCGGCAAGCTTGCCGAACACGCTTATGCTTCTAAGTTATTATGTGTTACGGGTTCGTATACGTTTAGATCTTGACAGATGTGTCATCCGGTGGATCTGCAGATCTTTGGGTTATTCTAGAGCTAGTCATCCGGTGGACTAGAGATCGCTTTTAATCGATAGGTTTTTACGCAGGGGTAGTTCCTTCTTCACGTGTCATGAATGTCTTTAATGATGTTTGTGATTTACTTTCTTTTATTTATCATGTTGTCAATTAATTCGATCTATGCAATAGAGCTTTACGATAGCACATCATGATGATCGACTTTACTTGTTCAAACATGTCTTTTATGATAATTCGGCAGCTGTTTTTACATCATATCTTTATGTACGCTTACCGAATGCATTCATTGTTCATTGACGATAGCTCTCATAGCTATATGTCTTTACATCTGGCCTTAGAGCCATACATGCGGAACTGTCTTGATCTCACCAGGCATGTTCCAGATCTCACGTTTACCTCCTTGTCAATTAACAGGTCAAATTGATCGCACGTCTTCGGATTCAAGACACTTTCGGGCGAGTAAAGCCCGGCTATTCCGGCTTGTCGGTGTGTGCGCGCAGGGGAGTAGGATTTTGTGCCTACACACCCTTGATCCTTGGGCGGCCTTTTCTCGATGCGGCCGGAGCACAAATCAACGTTAGAGAAGGAGAAATCCACTTCAATATTGAAGGCCGAAGGAAACCTTCAAATTTCGCCCCCCGCCGAACAATGCTCCATGATCTTTACTACGGGAAAGAAAACTCCTGTAGAAAGATGGGTACGACGTGAAAAGGTTAGCACCTACTCTAATTTCCGACATGTCATGCACCAAAAGTAAGCCGATAATAAATTAAGTATTTATTTATTTCCTTATATAATTTATTTACTCAAATAAAATTAAATATATAAATATATATTTATGAACTTTTTATTTTTCCCATCCAAAATTATATTGTATTGAATTTAATATAGAAATAAATATAGCCTATAAATAAAATTTTCTAACTCCTAAAATAAAACTCTTGATTTTAGTACCCCATTTATTTGCCATAAATAAAAATATACAAAACATATTCCAAAATAATTTTTCATTTCACAAAAATCAAAATAAACATGGGAAATTCGAAAAATCGGAGCCAACGGTCGAAATCGACCAAAGCACCAACGGTCGGGGGCAGCACATGACCATTGCCGCCACCCCGCCAAAAAGCTAGGGCGACGTAGGGGCCCACCTCCGCCCGGGCCACGCGGCGCGGCCGCCGCCCGGGTAACGCGGCCCGCTGTCCCCCGCCTCGTGGGCGTAACTAGCCATTGTTCTCGGTCCCGTGTCGCCGGTGTTTCGCTCTATAAATACACGAGGTGCCCAGGAGAGCTCTCCACCCCTCTCATTCTCACATTTTCACTCTCCCACTTCACCTCTCCATTCCATTTCATCTCCAAGAGCTTGTGCAAGAAACCTCTTGCAACCAACAGCCCCAAGGTGTCCAAGATCAAGAGCTAGTAAGAATTTTTGAGCTAACATCACCCTTCTTCTAGTTTTTGTTCTTGTTTTGTTCTTATCAAACATGAGCGGGGCTAGGAAGCAAGATCGTCGGAGCATTCAACAAGGCAGTGAGAAGGAGCTCCCGGCTTTCCCAAGGCTCAAGCTCTTGCCACACCGAAGCCGAAGGAAGCCCGATGCACGAAGACGACGTTCCTCGTCAAGTCCACCCACATTTGACGATCGACGCAGCTGACGCTCCGTACCTCGACCTACAAGATGCGCGGGAGATACAAGCATACCACATGCTTAAAGATCGACCCTTCGCTCACGCACCACGCTTCTCCCAGGAAGCTCTCGAAAACTTAGGTATGGATTCCGAATTCCCTCGCATTTGGAGAGCCGTAGGATGGGCAAAGGTAGATCCTCTTGATAAACTAGGTTCTAAATTGCTTACTATCCAATTCCTCGTGCACTTTGAAAGTTCATGATGAGGGTATTTCTTTTCAACTTTTTCATGCCCATCACTATCACACATGGAAACAAATTGCTGGAATCTTAGGGTTTGATAAAGTAAAATGCTTAATTAATTTTGATGCAGCCCTTCGCGTGTATAATCGTGATGCCTTTTTTTTATGCAAATATCTGATATTGATTGTTCAAGTGCTAAATTTGATGTTGTTAATGCAAACATACAACACCCATCACTAAGGTTTATGCATAAATGGATGTCCATCACCATATTCCCTAGACAAGATCCCCGTCGCATTCATGATGCTGAAACGAAATGTCTTTTTGCAATGGTAAAACAAATCAAGACTGCTCTTGTTAAAGAAATGATTAATTGGATGTTAGAAACCATCAAGTTTTCCTCCACTGTTTATTGTACTTCCCTTGTGACACGGATTGCCCGTGGTGTCGGTGCGCTAGAAGGACAGGATGTTCTCTACATTCCTGACCCACGCCCTAAGATCACGATCCAATCCTTGGTTCAAGGGCATCATATTAAGCTTGATGCAGATGATCGCGAGAAAGTCATTTATTATTTCCTAGGCTATACAATGGAGATTCCGCTTCCTAACCTGGAATACTCATTGTATAAGTCCCATTCACTTACCTTCGTTCGGATCCTCTCCGACGAAGCACGTAGAAGCTCTGTGTCTCGCAGGTCATCCAGGAGGGTAGCAAGAGATGGAGCAGGAACTTCACGATCACCTGCACCACCACCAGACTTTGTGCGGACCCCCACACCTTTGACTTCACCATCGGATTCTCGCCCGGCTCCAAAGACTGGTTTCTTTTTCACCTACGCCCGAACCCGGGTACATACCTGGCTACCAGTCTGGCTACACCCCGCACCCAGATCAGGAAGGCGACTCAGCATGGACGGGCGCCTACGAGATCTCCTCCGAGTCTGACGGGATGCCTCCACCACTTTCACCATGCCGATCCACGGAGGAGCCTCAGACGATCCAGACCTCGGCACACGCATCCACGACCTAGAGGTGAGTAATAAAAATATTCATGATACACTCCACTCCTATATACAGACTGCAGATCAGTGCCACCAGGAGTACCAGCAGGAGTTCACCGACATCCACGCACGAGATGAGTAGCACCGCGCAGAGGAGAGAGCATTCTGGCTCTCCATGGGATACAATCCCGACCCATAGGCTTTGAGCTAGCTTGGGGGAGGACCCCCGCAAGGTAAGCCTTTAATTCCCCAAGTCATTTTCAATTCCTTTCCTTTCAAAAAAAAGCAAAATGATAAAAGCAACAAAAATATCCCACTCGTTTATTTGACATAAGATGGTGTAAGTCTCTCTTAAGTTGAAATGATGAACAGTTGCTCTGTTTATGAATCAACTTGCACCTAGTTTATAACTTAGAATTCATTAATGTTTAAGTTTGTTGGCTAATATTGTCTTGTCCAAAAAACTTG
This sequence comes from Hyparrhenia diplandra, assembly GCA_015847255.1. Classification (NCBI taxonomy): domain Eukaryota; kingdom Viridiplantae; phylum Streptophyta; class Magnoliopsida; order Poales; family Poaceae; genus Hyparrhenia; species Hyparrhenia diplandra. Next base: position 228,039 of record JADLZK010007644.1, on the reverse strand, counting down.
ATAAACATGGGTTGCAAGAACATGATCCTTTTCTAAGTTATCGCGGGATATGATATGGTACAAAAAGATTCTACTATAACTTTGTTCTTAGAGAACTTGACATCCGGGAACCGGAATCTAAAAAAAAGATGAAAAATGGACAAGTGTCCGAGGGCGAGTAGAGCCCACATCTCTAGAAAGAGGAAATAAAAGACCCAAGTCTAGGGCGAGAAGGGCCCACCTCTCCAAAAAAAGAGAGAAAACCATACTCAATTCAATATATATATATATATATATATATATATATATATATATATATATATATATATATGCTAAATAAAATAAATTCCTGGATGGATAGTTACTCGAAAGAATAAAAGAAGTGGTAGATCTACAACACCGTTCTATCTTGCAATCGCCCAAGAATGTGGAAAAATGTCATAAGCCCCATACGACTCCGATGTCGGGATAGATGAAAATGCCAACTTATTTAAACAATAAGTGAACACTTTGTTATAAACATGGCACACTTTGATTTATATTGGCATTGAAGCAACTCCCGATCATCGCCCAAAACACTTAGCTATTTGCTCGGGACGAGCAAAGGTTAAGCTTGGGGGAGTCAATGACGGACCCAGGAAAAACATTTAGTCAGGGGCGAAATCTAACAAGCACCATAGGAGGCTGGTTCTTCGCCGAGCCAATGTGCCCGTCGGCGAAGAACAAAACCCTCTCGGCGAAGGCTTCGCTTGAGCGGAAATGTCCCGCATCTTGTCGCGAAGGCCCTATAGGGAAATTTTCGTAGGCAACGAGGATTCGCCGAGAGCAAGGTATCCATCCGGTCGGTGGCGAAGCCTTCGCCGACGGCCAACCTTAGCTCTCAAAGAAACGAAAAGGGTCGTTGATTCATGAACTCAAAATTGAAACCAATACCGTTTTTATTGCAATCCCACTCCTAGATGCCCTCGAACCTCGGCCCCGCCTCGGCCAAATCCGGATGATAGTGGAGGCGGAGCCGCAGCCAATGCCCTTTGTCGCTCCTCTATCGGCGCCAACGCCGACCATCCACGCCATGGTCGGCCCTGCATCGCAAGGCCCCGCCTCTTCCCCCTCCTCCCTACATCACCGATGGGCACTCTCAAGCACTCGGGCACCGTGCCGCAGCAAGTGGGCGCCGGCGTGCCGCTACTCCAGCGGGCCGGAATGGCGGCGGGCGCCGCTAAGCCGCAGCGGAAGGTCGGCGGGAGGCGCAAGCGGGCGGCGCTGCCGCGCCGGCGCCCGGCAAGGAGGTGAGTGACGAGCGGACTCAATGGAGTGCGGCAAATCGGCGGCGCGCGACACTTGGAGCCGGTGGATGGGTGGGGATTGGGGAGGAGTTTCACTTGTACTGGGCCTTTTATTTGGAATTGAAATGGGCTCAAATGGCCAAACAAAAAGCCCACCAAAGAGGGAGTAGCAGCCCGCCTCACGCCGCCTCTTTCGTTGCGCGACGCCGCTCACGCTACCCGCCGGCCGTCGTCGCTCATCACCGGAAGTCGGAGTCCGGGGACTAGGAGTCTACTTTGCGGCGTAGGTAGTCAGGGCGGCCGCCCCACCCCGCCCCTAGGGAAGGTCCACCGTTGGGGGAGTTGTTGGCGGTCACTATCATACATTTGATACCGCCAACTTAGCTCTAATTAAGAGGGAAAAAGCACACTTATGCCAAATAAACATTTACTACTCACCTAGTTCCACTTGTATTCGAAGAATATTTGTTTCAGAAACAAACACGAAAAACAAAGAAAGTACGCCAAATAAAGAGTGAAACGCAACTCGGGGAATACGCTTTGCCAAGGGGAACGTGACCAGGCCAAAACCAATGCAAACTCGACCAAAACACCTCCGAAAGGGTGACCTAGAGTGGGCCACCAGCCCACGCGCCGCGAAGGCTCGCACCAGCGGGCCAAACCCGGGCCGCCCGCCCCAGTGCGGCCGGGCGTCGTGGGCTTGACCTCGATCCCACCGCGCCTTGTCTCCGATCCCGACTCGAGGAGGAGAGGCGGTGCATGGTGGTGTTTTTCGCGTATTGGCGCCAAAACTCCCGCCAAGAACACCTTTCACTCTACTATAAATAAGAGGCCACACCCCTTCCAAAACATAACACACACACCCTTGAGCACTTCACTCACTTTTTATAGTTCTAGTTGTAGTCTTGAGCAAGGTTGAGCTTCAAGGAGGGCTTGTCTCCTTGGAAGGATCTTTTGGTAATATTAATATTATTATGGAGTTCCTTTCAACACTCAAGTCTCTATATTCATATTGCAATGCGTTCGAACTAGAGTATAGTTACCCTCATGTTATCTTATTAATGTGTGAACTATGGTCTAGTTAACATGTTAAAAGATTGGACTTGGCTAACTATAGGATTAACCGTTCATATGTCGACTCGCTAGAGATTGGTCGGCTTATGTAGATTAGGATGGTTTGGTGTACCTTCGGGTTTACCTTTATCCTTGCTTGTCGATCCGTAGGGTCGGAGTCTCGGGGGGATTTAGGTAGTTTTCTATACACATGGACGTGGTGTCCAGGTTTATAGTAACCATCCGAAATGTTGGCATTCCACGGTAGTGAGGTAGGGGGCAGGTGGTGATAGCCCTGTTCCGCCCATTGTACTCCTCCACGTTCGGATGTTGAGTTGGAGTTCTGAAAGTGTCTATCGGTTAGCAGACTAGCTGCGGGCATCTCCTCATCATAAGATCGTAACCCCATCATGATTTAGCCTCCTCATATGCAAACTAGAGTTCACCCATGTGCAATATTTAGAACCACCTTCTCATTGTAGATTCTCTTTTATCCTTTTCCTCCCCTAGTGGTGTAGTAGCTTATGTTGTGTTGGTCACTATCCTGAATATCATTTCCTTACCCCTGCATTTGACTAATGGTTATTCATAAATACATTGTGGATCATTATCATCATTATGCTAGCAATTACACAAGCCTGCCTTCCCTTGGGAAAATATAAATCACGATACCCGAATACCACCGGGTGAAATGCTATAATGATAGATCCGTGCGCTTGCGGATTGACTATCGCAAACATATGAATCCATCTATCATCTGATGTTTCTTAACGTGGTCACTAAGAATATTATTTATTCTTAGTGATTGCACTATGAAATGCCAACAAGCATTTCTGGTACCGCTACGAAAATTGGTTATTATCTATTTCTAGTAATGTCGTTTAGAAATATCAACAATACCACAAACCAAGATCTTGTGTATGCTTCGGTACCTAAAATTCTCTTTGATTCTTTAAGATGACTTTCTCTTGGAGAGGCTTAAAATCTTGCACACATGCAGACACTAAACATGACATCCGGCCTTGATGCGGTCACATAGAGTAAACTTCCAATCATAGACTGATAGAGCTTTTGATCAACCATATTGCCTTGGCATCACTATCTAAAGTGCTACTTGTACTCATTGGTGTGGTAACGCCTTTTGCATCCTGCATGCCAAACTTCTTGATCATGTCTCTAATGTACTTGCCTTGGCTTATGAAAGTGTCATTCTTTGTTTGCTTGATTTGAAGTCCAAAGGAAGTATGTGAGTTCACCAAGCATAGACATTTCAAACTCTTTGCCATCATTTTACCGAACTCTTCACAATAGTCTTGATTTGTTGATCTAAATATGATATCATCCACATATATTTGCAAGATGAACAAATCCTTGCCAATCTTCTTGGTGAAGAGAGTAGTATCAACCTTCCCCATCTTGAAACCCTTCTTGAGTAGAAAGTCCCACAATCTCTCATATCATGCTCTAGGTGCTTGCTTCAAGCTATAAAATGCCTTCTTCAACATGTAAATATGGTCGTGCTTGTGATAATCTTTTAAACTGGGAGGTTGCTCAACATATAATTCGGGATAAACAAACAAATGCAACAAATGGCTTATGAGCTTGCTCCCCTACTTGTGTGCTTCAAAAATTTTTTGATCCACTTCTAATCTTTATGCACTAATCTCTCCCCTTTAATTGTCAACAATTGATATAAAAGGATTGATCAAGTTCTTTTGATATTAGAAAGATTAGTTTTCAAATTTGACTAAATTTGGATAGCTTGCCAAACATATAATTTGGTTTGAACCAAAGACAAGCTTCTTCACAGCTCATCAAATGGTTAACATGTCTATGTTGAATTACACATTTGACAGTATATATATCCAAATTCAACACTTGAGATTTCAAGCCCACAAGCATGTCATATGTCATCACTAGAACAATTCAAGCATAGAAACAATAGTGATGGCATACATACATTGAAATTAGTTGTTTTTCCATGAATGCAACCTAAGGAACCAAGTTATATGTCTATATGTTCTAACAAGTCCTTAGATATCATGTATGACTTGGCAAACAATTTCACCTTTACTTTGCTTGGTGGAGGGTCATGTCATATATGTGGGTGCATTCAACTCATATTGGAGAAGTCAAGAATGTTCAATTATTTTCTAAGCTTGCAAAACCTCTTATCATCAAGTGGCTTGGTGAAGATATCGGCAAGTTGATCTTTGATAACAATAGGATTAATTGCAATGTCACCCTTTTGCTAATGAACTCTAATGAAACGGTGCCTTCGTGTGCAGGTCTTCCTGGACTATAGATACAAGGGAGATGTACTCCATTCAATCTTAAGCAAAGAAATAAAAACAAATCTATCTTCCCTATCCCTTCTCTATCTTCCCAGTCTCCTTCTCTACCGCCATAGCTGGGTTAAGCCTGTTGTGTAGAAACGTGAAGAGATTAGGTGGCGCAGCTGCAGTGGCGGGAGTTGATGGTTTGAATCAACTCAGCTAGAGCCAAGTAGTTAGCGAGGGGAGCGTGGTCACTGCGCCCACGACACGTCAAGGCACAGGCTGTTTGTTTCAGCGTGAGTTTTTATCGTGTTTTAAGATTGGCAAGTGTGTCACAGTGTGATGTAAGCTATGGTATAAATAGCTAGTTGTGTGAGGAGCGTGTTAGCACCTCAGGATCATTGTAACTGCACTTTCATTTGAACATTGGTGAAGTGAAAAGGGGCACTCTCAAACCCAGTTGTTAATTGCTAGTTCGTCTTGTTCTTGTGTGTACTGCTCCATTGACCGCCGCGAGGCGGGGGCTTGGAGGAGTAGCGGTGCTGTGTGCAGGAGGGCATGGCGAGACAGGACCAGTGGCGACGCAGGACGGATCGGAAGCAGTGAGCGCCGGTGCTGAGACGGGATGAACGGCGGCGCCGCGACATCCGCAAGACAGACGGTGCTACGATGGCGTGGGGTGACGATATGACTGGAAGGATTGCGTCATCAGATGGGAATTTTTTTATATATAACATAGGAGACCGGAGACCGATTCCGTTGTGCCGTCAGAAGTGGCGGCCGGTAGAAGAAAAAAAAAGGTGAAATAAAAATTTTAGCTTTTTATTAGTAGGTATAGATTTTGAATTTGTGTAAGTGTTTTTCTTCTCCGTCGTGTGAAACCTAAAAATCAGCAAGGGCCGGTTTTGTTACAAACCTAGTCTGATTTACCAACCGTCTGCATTTTCAGCTGATTTTTGGTGGACATGTTTGTATCTTAATCCTCTCCACAAATTTTTCATGTTTTTAGAGGTCATTAGGTCAGCCTTTTGTGTTTCGAATGCTTGGTTGGGCAGTATTGGCACTGGCCGAAATTGAAATAAATTAGGATTAGGCTCCCATTGACCTCCACCCCTTCTAGTCGTCTTGCTCAGTTCTTCACGCCTGAAGCTCCGTGCGTCACCTGAAAGACAAGAAAAAATGCATGGAAACAAGCAACAGACCCACGCCACCTAATGCGCGCGCTGAGTGACAAGACGAAATGTCAACCCCAACATAATCCATCGAACAAGATAAAAAATCAGATTGTCTTAAATAATAAATTATCATAGAAAGTATCCAAATTTGTGTTATAACTTGAGTTCTCGCTCCAACAAAGCATAGCTGCAATAACCTATAATGAAGTTTCAAATGCAAATAATCCACAAACAAATATTATGAGCTTGCTGCATTGCATCTGTTGTTGCTACAAGCATGCTAGCCGCTCATGTTCTGCTTCTTTCTGACCACCTCCAGCATAGACTCGAGAGTCTCAATCTTCAACGGTTTGGGCACAAACACATCAGCACCAGCTTGCATGAATGCCTCCCGGCCGCCAAAATCTGCCGACACCCCAACGATCTTCACCTCAGTAGCTCCCATTGCACGGATCTTGGAAACGGCCTGCAAGATGATCCACCAAGAAATTAAATTTTTGCCAGTCATGAGCCTGACATTATTTTTTTATGATGCTAAAGTTTACATTATATTACTGGGTTAATTAAAAGTCTAACATAAAAATAACTGAAATGGGTCTCTAACTTCACACACATAATAAGTTAAAGTTTTTTTTTTGGCTAGCTTCATACATATAATAAGTTTAAAAAAAATTATTTAACGTAATACAACAAGGAAAAAAACTAGTAAGTAATAATACTGGTAAGTTGAAATGCTAGAAGATTTTTTCCCTATAACTTCTAGAGAAACTTGTGAATAATGTTAAAAAAAAAAATAACAAGAAATAAATATATTATCCAGTTGAAATATATATATACCTCAGGTCCCGACATTATGGGCATATCCTTATCTGAGAAAATAATGTCAAATGTTTTGCCTTCAAGGAAAAGGTCAACAGCTTCTTTCCCATTCTCAACAGCAGTAGCCTCGCAGTTAAGCTTGTGCAACATGTGCATGAGGATCACACAATCAACTTTGATATCCTCCACAACTAATGCCCTTGGGGCAGATCCATGCTTCCTGGATGCCATGAAGATACTGCAAACAAAATGATGAAATCGTAGTGTCTTATCATGTATTATCAGCAGACATGTTTGTTTTGCAGTAGATTAGAATGAATGGATTATTATAGTAGTTCCACGGAACGACAAGGCAGCCATTGAACATGATTAGAATGAATGTGTTATGAACGCTGTTGGGGCAGCGATCGTGCCGAGAGAGCAGTAGTGAGGGGCGCTTTACAGTACCCGCGGGTACTGTTGGGGCTATAGGGGCTCTACACGCAGGGCAGAGCCGGCACTCCTAGCGCCCCTATAGCCCCAAACCCTAGTCGCTGCCACTCGTGAACAGTACCCGTGGGTACTGTAGAGAGCCCCTCGCTACTGCCCTCCCTCTCTCATGATCGCAGCCCCAACCGTGTTCATAACAGAATGACATATGTACAGGTTAACTTCTCTGCTCTGACTACGACTCTTGTGTGCTGCAGTGAGAAGTTTTTCTTTTCTCCTAAAATAAACTAGGAGCGGTTGAATAAAATAAACTAGGAGCGGCATATACTTCAGTATACTAGCTACGACTACAGAGGAATTATACATTTTCTATTCTATAGAAAACATAAAAATACAAAAAGAAGGAAGACTACGAACCTTGACTTGAGAAGACGATGACGATGCAGTGCAGAAGTATGTTTCTTTCTTGGTACTCGGCTGCCTCTTTGAGTGCTGCATATCATAGGGCCAATTTTATAGGCCAAGCCAAGGGCAAAAGTTTGACTGCGCTCAAATCTGAAAGATTTTCCTCTAACTGCTTGAAAATAAATGTGAATCGGAAATCTGATACGTCCAATTAATTTCCAGATCAAAACGCAAGATCTCAGCCCCCCTTGGGATATGACACGTGTATATGGCTTGTAGCTATTGATAAATTCACTCCTGACCTGGCCGCCGCATATGTGAATCCGCCATGGCTATAAGATGCAGATTTGGAGAGATTTCTTCATTCAACTCCAGTTTTTGGATGAATCTGGAGAGATTTCTCAGTAAAATTATGATTAAATTTGTGAAGAAAATGACCTCGGGGATTTCAAGGATATCTCAAGAGATTTGTTTTTGCAAAGATGCAGATTTGGAGAGTGCTTTGGTACGATCAGCATCTTGCATATACATGTATTATTCCAAGCAAATCCAGCAGGATGGTGGCTGCCCTGCATCCTAAATTTTGTTTGGTTTGATCTTTGCCTCGCCTCCGACATGTGTCTATATATATAGCTTCTATTGATGAATTCACTTCTGGCCGTTGCATGTGAATCCGCAATTGGCCATGAGCAAGCCATTGGCGGCGCATGATCAAAGCTATAGTCATTCTTTATTCGACTCCAGTTTTGGATGAATCTGGAGAGATTTTTCATTAAAATTTTGATTGGATTTATTAATAAAATAAACAGTGGATTTCATGAATATCGCAAGAGATTTGTTTTTGCATGCCTTGGGACGATCAATATCTTGCATATATACGCGTGTTATTCCAGGCAAATCCAGCAGGATGGTGCCCTACATCCTAAACTTTGTTTGGTTCGATCCTTTGCCTGGCCTTATGTAGTTAGGTAGTCCCACACATATATAACTGGTTACCAGTTACCACTCTTGGAGAAAATAACAACAGGTTTGGCAAATATTGTGAGCAGGCCAAGGAAATTACAAATGCACTTGTAGAAATATTTCACTATTCATGTACGCATTCTGACAATAAAATGGTATACAAGTACATATACAAATCATGTTAAGAAAAGGTGTTGATAGCTTAAAGTGAACTCAGCATAGCTTAACTCACAAGATTCCTTATAGATAGTGATGGCAATATATATTACCTGCTCAATGGGTATGGGCACGGGCATGAAAAGTTGCCCATGGGTATATATGAGGGAGATTCCGGTATAGTGCGGGCATTTCATCTGCGGGTACTTGCTCATATATGAATATATGTCACCTATGTCATATGCATATCATATCGACTAGTTCATTGAACAATTGAACAATTAATTTATACATATGCATATCAACTTCAACAATGAAAATAATAGTTTTTCATGGATGAATGAGTAAAAAGTGATTGTGGGAGCTATTGTCGACTTCGGTCAATAGTCGCCTGAAATAAGCGGAGTGGCTGAATATTTAATTATTATTTAGCTTTATTATTATAATTATTAGATAGAATTAAAGTGAGTTAGAAAAGACTAATGGGCCTGGCCCGTTAGTAATTGTAAACCCCTCATATAAATATGGGGGCAACTATCGTGAGACAATCAAGAAGAAAATAATTTAGGGTTTACCCTATCCTCTCCCGCTCAAGTCGCCGCCGCCGCCCTCGCACCCAGCGCCCGCTGCCACGCCGCCGCCGATCGCGCCGCCCTGCCGCGCCGTCCGCCGCCACCACGTCTTGCGCCGGCTGCGCTGCCCGCCGCCGCCGCGCCGCCGCCGCGCCATAGTCCTCGCCGCCTTAAATCGCCGATTCAACCACGCCATCTTCTCGTTCTTCCTCCTCGCGTTGGATCGAAAACGGGTTGTGACAGATTGGTATCCGGAGACCGCATTTATCCAATGGCCTTTGTCGGGAGCGAACCATCACGGAGGAAGTCACCAAAGATCATCGACGACAACTACATCGCAGCCATGGAGGCCAAAGCCATGGAGGCAAATTCAGCCCTATCATCGGCTAAGTACATACCGCCCTCCAAGCGCTTTCTTCAGTCTGTGGACACCGATGAGCCTCCTATCCGCCGCACCTCCGATTCCTCAATTCTGCAGCCAGTGGACAGTACGAATTTTCATCTAGAAATTGATACAAAAATTCCCAGAGAAATTCCTACAGAATCTCCACCTAAATTCTTGCCAGAAAATCCCAGACGGACCAGCAATAATATTAAATTATTTTTTCCGGAGTATGATGGCAAGGGTGACCCTTCTCATTGGTTGTATAAGTGCGATAGATTTTTTCTCGCTCAAGGAATTATTGATAATGATCAGATGCAGCTCGCTTCGTTCCATCTTCAAGGGAACGCATTATCTTGGTTTATTCGTTGGGAAAATGAAGTGGGTCAACCAACTTGGCCGATTTTTCTCGCAGCCTATTACCGTGCATTTTGGAACTCCACTACATAATCATCTTGGTGATTTGACAGCATCACGCCAATCGGGAGATTTGGACAGGTACACAAATACATTCACAACAACACTGAATAAGGTACAACACCTCTCCCCCAAACAAAGAAGCTATGCTTTATATCACTGGGTTAGCACCTCTTATTCAGATCGACGTCCAACTACACCAACCACCTGATATTGAGATCGCCACAAAGACTGCTAGACATCTCTACACCGCATCACGTCGACAGACCTGCAAGGTACGCAACAAAGGATATTCGGATGTTCAAATATCAGTTCATGGGTTAACTGGCATATCTACTTGTCCTACCATGCAATTACTTATCAATCTAAATGGTACCAATTTATTGGCTTTATTGGATTCTGGCTCAACACAAAATTTTCTGGATTCTGATTTGGCTATAAAACTGGGCCTCCAAAGTTCTTCCTTACATCGTCCCCTCAAGGTTGTTGTCGCTAATGGACAACATATAACAAATGTTGGGAGGTGTGATGATATTGAATTTTCTATTGCTACTGAAAGCTTTAAAGCAGATTTCTTCAGCATTAAATTGGGAGGCTATGATGTTGTTTTGGGTGTGGATTGGCTGAGTTCTTTGGGAAATTTTGTTTGGAATTTCAATAAACTCATTATGAAATTCTGGCGAAAAGGACAGCCGATCACATGGCACAGCCTCTCTAAAGAAACAGATTCCACACCAGGTATTCATATACTTTCTCCTGATGTGCCAGTGGATCCCCTATTATGCAAATTCCAACAGCTTTATAGAGACCCTTCGGGACTCCCACCTCAGCGGCGTTATGATCATAGAATTCATCTCAAGGATCCCACTCAGCCGACTGTTGTTCGTCCTTATCGTTACCCTCAGATACAGAAGAATGAACTGGAACGACAATGCTCAGAGATGCTTCACCAAGGTATAATCCGGTATAGCTGTCACGCCCCACTTTCAATGGGTTGTTAATCACACGTGTTTGCGCCAGGATCACGCCACAAATACGTCTATTAGTAACAGATAATGGTAAACAAGAATAATAGTAAACCGAGCTGTTGAAATATAGGATAGAAAGGGCTTACAGTGGCGACGAAGAGTCACCAATCGGGGTTACGATATCAGAGTTGGCCAACCGAGAAGCGGTGGATTAACTATGACACTGCCCCGTACTCCACAGGCAGACTTGTGCATGGATGAATTCTGGGCTTCAACGTCCTTCTCCTAAGCGAACAACTTGCGAACTCCTACGATACGCTGGTCCTCTACTTGTCGTCGATCTTACCTTCACATGTGCCGATATCTGTAAAAATAGAGGGGTGAGTACAAACGTACTCAGCAAGTCCCAACCAGGGGGTTGTAATTATTAAGGGTTTGGGCCCTAGCAGAGTCTCTAAAACTGTTCTCGCTAGTTCCCGAGTTGTCTCATGTCATCACTGCCATGACACCATAGGTTAGTCATCATCAGAGTGTATTCTAATCATAGATGTTCATGCCTATAGCATTCGCCCATTCCAAGGACGTGGCTATTCGAATAGATTCAATTAACTCTGCAGAGGTTGTACACTTTCCCCACACGATGGGCCACCTTCTCCCATGTACGGTGGTCGAAAATGGCCCAACGAGATCCCGTACCCGCTTGGGCCATCACCCTAGGTATATTGGTATAATCCTCACCACGACTTCTCAGGGGTTGGAAAGGATGACGCATCATCCTAGACAATGCGGTGATACCAAATCACCCACGGCTTTACAGGTAATACCTTATTATCCAACCTATACTATCAAACACCAAACCCAATCATAAATATGTGCACCTAGCACTGCGCCACTGCGCCCAAACACCTTACGTGGAAGATCACTCAGCATCCACGCCAACCGGACCATGGGGCCACTCTCCCCATGTCTGCTCCTAATAGGTCGTTTGCCTACTCTGACCACCTTGGTTCCAGATTATACCTCAACCCAACGGGGTGTGGAGTCAAGCCGCCCCATCTCGGCGTGTGGCTATACGTAATATTACACTAGGTAGAAGGTCTATGAACTGGTCCTTAGGGGAGGCGAGTATCTCTCCGCAGGAACCCCTCGCGGCGATTCCCGATGTGGTATTTAGGCTCTACCAGACTACCACCACTCACCTCTTTTGTTGGTTAGGGTTCATTAGGCGATCTCTTATTATTCTTTAATTATAACGTATGAGCGTAGATAATGTGGATGAGTACGTCATCCGGCTTAGCTCCATAGCTACATTATCAGGCTCATACCACGCTATACTAATCAACTTATCCTCATCTTCATCATTATATCATCATATTAATTAAGGTCATGATTAAGGGGGGTAAGGACTTGCCTGGAGGTTCTTACAAATCGGCACGGCGTCGAACGTCTTCTAGCGTGCCGGATGAAAACTCCTAATCGGGTCGTCGAATCTACTTTACGCCCGGCGATAAACCCTAGCTTGAACTATAACATGTAGATCAAACATAGAACATTATGGTGGCAATAGGTTAGATGCATAGAGCTAGATTTTAGATGAATTATGGAAGTCATTTCACGCGGAGTTAGTATGCATGAGATATGGATTTTATAATATTAATCCCTAATTAAATCATTAGGGTAATATTATAATATAATTTTATCATGTAATAAAATTGGAAATAATTACATGATAAAATTCTATAATTCAAATAATGAATTTACAAATTTTAAAAATTTTTCATTACAGAAAGTATATTTATAACATTCTCGTACACAATCCGGGTAGCCGTAGCAATTTCTAGAGTGTACACAGGAATGGGTGCATACACGTGGGTGCCACGTGGGTCCAGTGGACGCCACCTGTCCGCCACGTAGGCGCCACGTGGAGAATGGAGTTGCCCTAACGACCGTTGGCGGGAAGGGGACGGGGCGGCGGCGTGGCGGCTTCCCATTCGCCGCTTGTGACGGCGTTAGACGGAAGTGATCAAGCGTCGTGGGTTTTCCCCTATCCGCCATCCATCTCCGGCGGCGGCGCTCCACTGGAGATCTCGCCGGAGTGGCCGTCCCTGGCCTATTCCTCGCTGTGAGGGTGTCATCGCGTTCGCCTTGCCTCTCTAGCCGTGCTGGTGGGTACCACAGCGGCGGAGAAGGTCGCCTTCCTCGGCGGCGGGGTCACCGGCGGCGCTTGGTGGCGGCGGCGGTCTAGGATGACTCTACACAAGGACAAATCGAAAGGGAACGAAGGGAATTGAAAGGAGAAGAGGTAGGTTGTCCACGGACTCACCAATCGGGACTCGAGGCGACGAACTCGGCGGAGGCGGCTCGTCTTGACCGGCCGGCGGCGGCGGTGCCCGAATTGGGGCGACTTCGAACTACGCACCAGGAAGGGGAGGAGGGAGGAAATGGAGAGGAGCATCGCGTGTTCCAGACCACGGCGAAGCTCATGAGGGGTGGTGCGAGGTCAATTGAGCGAGGGTCGGGCCTATTTATAGGCCGGCCATGGTGGTGCTCGGTGCCGAGATCTTTTTCAGCCACCGAGATCTTTTCCGGCCGAGCTTCCTGTTCCCGTGGACTCCCGACTAGGCTCGGGCGGTGTCGGGCTTGCCGACGCACGTGCCCCATGCTCCGGTGAGTTGTCCGTCGCCGAGTCATGTCGCCCCATAGCGGCGGCCGCCGCTCGTCATGACGGCAACTACCATGCTCCCGCCCGCGTGGCCGCCGTGCGTGCGCTTGACTGGCGCCCCGTGCGCACGGGTAGCGCAAGGTGGGTTTGCCGCGTGGCGAGCCGGCTTCCCCTGTCGTCAAGCCGGCGGTGTCCGGGCGAGAGCACCGAGGGCTCAGATGCATTGACGCGGGCGGCAGGGCGGGTGAGCTGGCTCCGCTTGATGGGATGGCTCGGCGCGTCGGTGGCTTCACTGTTGTCCGGTCCACGCGCTCCTCGACAGGGGTGGCCCCGGCAACAGATCTGGAGCTCGCCGTCGACCGTCGTCGCGACACGGGGAAGGGGAGGGGAGAGCTGTTGCCCCGCTTCTCCGTGGGCGAGGAAGAAGACGATGGTTCGTCGGTCCGGCCTCGGGGCTTTCTTTGGGCCGGCCCGATCGGGCTCGTGAGGAGGAGAGGTGGTGGTCGTGGGCTGCTTCGGGCCAAAGGAAGGAGAGGGAGAGATGGAATGTTCTGCTGGGCGGGAGAAAGAAATGAGCCCACGAGCGCTTCCCATTTCTTTCTTCTTCCTTTTATTATTCTCCTTTTATTTATCTCAGTATCCCCTTATTACCTCATGTGTGTGGATATATGTTTTGTAAATATTTACACGAGCACTTATATATATATTCCCATGATTTTCACTCATGAAAATATTTATTTAGTTGTGCTTGTGTAAATAAATGTATATATGCACACATGTTTCCCCGAACTCTATTATTTCATGTGTAGTATATATTACAAATATTTATACGAGCACATCCATATTTCTTTGACTTTTCTTGTCGAGAATAATTATTTATTGTGCTCATAAAAATATTCATATATATTTTTGGTACACATGGGTGTCGGTATTTACTATTCCCGCAATAAATTCGTAAATCGTTTCTCATGAGATATTCTTCCATAAAATCTAGGACTTACCTTGCATCCTTGGCCATCATAAAGTTCAACAAGCAAAAAAAGAAAGATTTCCTATTTTCTAGATGGTGAGAGTTTGAATGCGTGTTTTCGAAAACAGGGTTTCGGTTTAGCGGAAAATATATCAAGTTTTAGTTGTAATTCGAAAAGTTCAAATTTTTAGTGAATTTTAAAATGATGCAAAAACACGGGTGTTACAATAGCACTTCGCCATTTTCATCACCTGTCCTTCTTGTCAAAAAACATAATAAGACTTGGCGATTTTGTGTTGATTATTGGGAGCTCAATAGTAATACCTTGAAAGATAAATTCCCAATACCGGTTATTGCTGAATTATTGGATGAACTAGAAGGTGCTAAATTCTTCACCAAATTAGATCTGGCCAAAGGCTATCATCGTGCACGCATGCATCCTCCGGACATTGAAAAGACAAAATTTCGTAACACATCATGGGCACTTTGAGTTTTTGGTCATGCCATTTGGTTTATGCAACGCACCTTCAACCTTTCAAGCTTTAATGAATGATATATTGGGACCGTTCTCGCGGAAGTTTGTCTTTGGTTTTCTTTGATGATATCCTCGATCTTTAGCAAATCCTGGTCCGAGCATCTCAACCATGTGGAGGAGGTTTTCAAGGTATTAGCATCTCACAATATCTTCTTAAAGAAATCTAAATGCCTCTTTGGTCAATCACAATTGGGGTATTTGGGACATATTATATCGGATCTTTGGAGTGGTCATTGATCCCGAGAAAATTGAAGCCGCCATTGCTTGGCCGCCCCCACAACTCTCCGTGAATTACGAGGTTTTCTAGGACTCGCAGGTTACTACAGAAAGTTTATAATGGATTATGGTACAATTGCACGTCCCTTGACTGATCTTTTTAAAAAGGACTCATTCTGTTGGACACCGTTGGCTACAACAGCTTTTGAGCACCTTAAGAGGACTTTGTCATCAGCACCGGTTCTCCAACTTCCAGACTTTAATAAATTATTTGTGGTGGAATATGATGCGTCTGGTACAGGTATGGGTGCTGTTTTACATCAAGGTAAGGGTCCAATTGCTTACTTTAGTAAACGTTTGCCTGATAAGTATAAAAAGTTGGCTGCTTATGAAAGAGAGCTCATAGGACTGGTAACAGCAGTCAAACATTGGCGACCATATCTTTGGGGCCGCCCATTTGTTATAAGGTCAGATCATTACAGTCTTAAGTACATTTTAGATCAACGTTTGTCCACAGTTCCTCAGCATCAATGGGTTAGCAAATTACTTGGCTATGATTTTACTGTGGAATACAAACCGAGCAAATCCAATGTGGTGGCTGACGCACTATCTCGTCAGAACACAGATGAATCTTCAATCATGGCTATTTCAGAAATTCAATTAGGATTATTTGACCAGCTACGTGAGGAAATTGCATTTAGCGATGAAGCTATAAGCCTTATTGATTCTATAATCAACGGTAAGGACTCGCATGGGAAGTTTGCAATGGCTTGATCTTGTTCAACAAAAGGTATGGCTTTCCAAATCATCCAAACATCTTTAGACCATTCTCCATGCAATTCATGATTCAAAGACACGAGGGCATACGAAAAACATTGCATCGATTTCGTCGGACCTTCTTTGTCAAACATGATAAACGCATTGTCACCGATTTTGTGAATGATTGCTTGGTATGTCAACGCAACAAAAACTGAACATCTTCATCCAAATGGACTTCTTCACCTTTTACCAATTCCAGAGCAAATCTGGGAGGACATCTCAATGGATTTCATTGAAGCTCCTCCGAGAGTTGGATCCAAATCGGTAATCTTAACGGTGGTTGACCGTCTCTCCAAGTATGCTCACTTCATACCTCTTTCTCATCCATATACAACAACTTCGGTAGCTCAGAAATTTTTCTCAGAGATTGTTCGATTACATGGCCTACCAAGATCTGTGGTTAGTGATCGAGATGTGATCTTTATGAGCCAATTTTGGCAAGAAATTTTTAGACTGTCCAACATTATTTTATCACCAACGTCGGCTTATCATCCTCAAGCGGATGGCCAGCCGAGGTCGTCAACAAAATTATTACGATGTATCTTCGCCGCTTGATCGGTGACAAACCAAAGGATTGGGTAAGATGGTTACCTTGGGCTGAATATTGCTATAATACCTCATTCCATGCATCGACCAAAACAACACCGTTTAAACTTGTGTATGGGCGCGACCCCCTACCATCCGTGGGTTATCATCCGGGTGAGACAACATTACCACCGTGGATGACTTACTCACTCAACGGGATGCTTTTCTCAATCAGACCAAGGTTCGTTTGCAATTGTCTCGGGATTATTATCGCAAATATTTTGATGCTAAACATACGCATGAGAATTTAAAGTGGGTGATTATGTCCGGCTCAAACTTTTATCCCGATCCGTGGCAACAATTTCGATTTAAACAAAGGCAAGCTCTCTCCCAAATATTTTGGACCCTTCAAAGATCGGCAAAATCATTACTCCAGCTACATATGCATTGAATCTACCTCCCGGAACCCGCATCCACAATGCCTTTCATGTCGGATGCTCAAACCACACCGTGGGGAGATACCTACGGATATTCCAAAGATTGCCTCGGTTTCATGATGGCGCACCGGTTCCCCGAACCTGAATTAATGCTCAAATCGAGAGTCCGCTAAGGTCAGCTTCAAGTGCTCATCAAATGGAAAAACAAACCTGCCGCAGATGCTTCGTGGGAAGATGCTGAATTATTCAACAAAATTTATCCGAATTCCAAATCGAGGGCGAAATTTGAATCTCGAGCGGGAGAGATGTCGACTCGGTCGGAAGTCGCCCGAGAATAAAGCGAGTGGCTGAATATTTAATTATTATTTATCTTTATTATTATAATTATTAGATTAAATTAAAGTGAGTTAGAAAAAGACTACTGGGCCGGCCCGTTAGCAGTGTAAACCCCACATATAAATATGGGGGCAACTATCGTGAAACAATCCGGAAGAAAATAATTTAGGGTTTACCCTATCCTCTCCCGCTCAAGCCGCCGACACCGCCCTCGCACCCGCGCCCCGCCGCGCCGCCGCCCGCGATCGCGCCGCCTGCCGCGCCGCCCGCCACGCGCCGGCGCCGGCCGCCGCCGCCGCCGCCCTGCGTCGCCGCGCGCCGCAGATCCTCGCCGCCGCCGTCGCCGATTCAGCCACGTCATCTCTCGTTCTTCCTCTCGCGTTGATCAAAAAACGGGTTGTGATAGCTATTAACTTGATACTTTAGTTCTTGTGTACTCCCTCCGTCCACAAATAATTCATCTAGTTGACTTTAAGATATCATGTTTAACCGGTTGTCTTATTGAAATTATTTATACAATTTATGAAATAAATAAATTATTATTAAAGTATCTCTAATGATAACATAAGTCATATCAAAATGGATGATATTTTTATTAAAAATGTGAATAAGACGAGCGGTTAAACATAATGTGTTAAAGTCAACATAATGAGTTATTTGTGGACGGAGGGAGTAAGTTGTTTTGTCTAATTTGGATGAGCATGAATGATCGAATTATGAATATAATACTAGTACCGATACCTACCGGCACGAAGCGCGGTACAAAATTTAAAATTATCAATCAATCTCATATACTTGACTTGGTCTATATGAAAGTTATAGTTCTCAATATGATCTACAAATTTGTTGTTGAAAAGTTTATATATTTTGAAATAAAAAAAACTTAGAACACAAATGTGAGGTAGTAAACGACTTGAAATAAAAAGTTATTCAACTACTGAGTTGTAGAATGTATTGAGAACTATAACCTTTGTATAGATCATGTCAACATCTAATATTATTCCATAATTTTAAATTTCAAAATCTATGAACTTGCAACAATATTTTGGGACCCTAAATACTTTCAACTCAAAAACTTTTCAGCTAGAAAGTTCTAGATCCCATGGAAGGTGTCACACTCAATCAACGATTCGCCTCGGGATAAGCGTAGTGGCTGAATATTTAATTATTAAATAGCTTTTATTAGTAATTTTATTTAGTTAAATTAAAGTGAGCTTGAAAAGACTAATGTGCCCGGCCCGTTAGAAATTGTGAACCCCTCATATAAATATGGGGCAACTGTTTTAGGTCAATCGCTTAAGAACAATTTAGGGTTAATCCCTCCACCTCCGACCTCCTATCGCCGCCGCCACCCACGCGCCCACCGCCAAGCCACGCCGCCGCCGCCGCCGCCCACCTCGGTCTGCGTGCACGCACGCCCTCTCACCGCCGCCGTCGTTCTACGGTATGTCACGCCTCCATCACCCCCTCGCGTTGACCGGGAGAACGGTTTGTGACAGATTGGTATCCGGAGACCGGGCGATCCAATGGCCTCGACTAGAGCAAGCAATTCATGGAGGACGCGTTAACGGCACCATCAACAACTACATCGCAGCAATGGAGGCATCATCTC
This sequence comes from Hyparrhenia diplandra, assembly GCA_015847255.1. Classification (NCBI taxonomy): domain Eukaryota; kingdom Viridiplantae; phylum Streptophyta; class Magnoliopsida; order Poales; family Poaceae; genus Hyparrhenia; species Hyparrhenia diplandra. Next base: position 209,047 of record JADLZK010007644.1, on the reverse strand, counting down.
CCCACCTTCAGCTAAGTGCGTTCCTCCCTCTAAGCGCTCCCTCCCGTCTGTGGACACCAATGAGTTCACCATTTGCCGCGCCTCTGACTCAGCAATTCTCCAACCAACAAACATCTCGGAAATTTCTTCAGAACCCCCCAAACGAAGCAGCAACAATCTCAAATTATTTTTTCCAGAGTATGATGGTAAGGGAGATTCCTCACACTGGCTGTACAAATGCAATAATTTTTTTTTTCTCACTCGGGAAAACAAAGGGCGTGACTGAGATTCAGCTTGCGTCGTTCCACCTCCAAGGGAACGCACTCTCCTGGTTCATTCGTTGGGAAAAAGAATTGGGCTAGCCAACTTGGTTGGAATTTTTAGCAGCAATCAACAAGCGCTTTGGGTCGCCAATGCAACACAATCATCTCGGCGATATGACAGATACATGCCAACTCAGGGATTTGGATGCCTACACAAATAAATTCAAAGAGAGACTAAATAAGGTACATCAACTTTCACCTTAGCAACAGGTTATGCTCTATGTCTCTAGACTAGCCCCTTTAATTCAGAAAGAAGTACAATTGCACCACCCACCAGATCTGGAAACTACCTATGGCTCTGGCCAGACGTTTCTATTTATCGACATGACAACAACATTCATTGAAGTTACATATACATTGACATACAAAAGTTTAGATATCAGTTCATGGATTGACTAGCATTACTACATGTCCTATGATGTAATTAATGATTACAATAAATGGCACCAACTTACTGGCCTTATTGGATTCTAGCTTGACACATAATTTTGTGGATTCTGATCTAGCAACCAAACTGAACTTACCAAGCTCTCCATCACATTCATCTCTCTGAGTAGCAGTGGCCAATGGGGACCATATATCAAATGTTGACAGATATGATGACATCGAGTTCTCTATTGCCAATGAAGGCTTCAAAGCAGATTTTTCTACAACATTAAATTGGGAGGCTATGACATTGGTCTTGGTGTTGATTGGCTGAGCTCACTAGGTACCATTATTTGGAATTTTAACAAGTTGATCATGAAATTCTAGCGTTAGGGACAACCAATCATTTGGCATAGTTTATCTAAAGGAGAGGGCCTTTCTCCAGGTATTCATACCCTCTCCTCTGATTCCCCGATGGAACCTCTATTGCATAAATTTTAGGAACTCTTCAAAGGACCCTTTGGTCTTCCGCCTAAGAGACGCTATGATCATCGTATTCATCTGAAAGACCCAACTCAGCCAACAGTTGTCCGCCCATATCGTTATCCGCAAATACAAAAAAATGAATTGGAGTGGCAGTGCAATGAAATGCTATCACAAGGTATTATCTAGTATAACACTTCACCATTCTCATCTCCTGCTGCCCTAGTTAAGCAAAGAGGACAAGACTTGACGATTCTGTGTCGACTACTAGGCCCTCAATGATAAAACCTTGAAAGATAAATTCCCTATACCCGTCATTGTGGAATTATTGGATGAATTGCAAGGAGCCAAATTTTTCAGCAAACTAGACCTTCGCTCGGGTTATCACCAGGTATGAATGCATCCACTAGATATAGAAAAAACGCCCTTCAAAACCCATCATGGACACTTTGAATTCTTGGTTATGCCATTTGGTTTATGCAATGCACGTTCAACCTTTCAAGCATTGATGAATGATATTTTGGGACCTTTCCTATGCAAATTTGTTTTGGTTTTCTTCGATGACATCTTAATCTTTAGTAAAACCTGTCTCGAGCACTTATCTCATGTGGAGGAGGTCTTTAATGTATTGATATCACACAACATCTTCTTAAAAAAAATCTAAATGCCTCTTTGCACAATCACAACTGGCTATTTGGGACACATCATATCTGACGCTGGAGTGGCCGTTGATCCTGAGAAGAAAGAAGCAGTCTCAAGCATGGCCGCAACCTACAACTCTTAGGGAACTCGGGGATTCTTGGGACTTGCTGGTTACTATAGAAAATTCATCATGAATTATGGTACGATTGCTCGACCGCTTACAGATCATCTTAAAAAGGATTTATTCCTTTGGACACCTCTAGCAACTTCAGCCTTTGAACATCTAAAGAGAATATTGTCCTCAGCGCCAGTCCTTTAACTCCTGGACTTTAACAAACTATTTGTGCTAGAATGTGATGCTTCTGGTACAAGTATGGGCACTGTGTTACATCAAGGCAATAAACCAATAGCAAATTTCAGCAAATAGATGCATAACAAGTACAAGAAGTAGGCAGCCTATGAACGAGAACTCATAGGGATGGTTACAACAGTTAAACAATGGAGACCTTACCTCTGGGCCGTCTCTTTCTCATAAGGTCATATCACTATAGTTTGAAATATATCTTAGATCAACGTTTATCCACTATTCCTCAACACCAATGGGTCAACAAATTACCGGGTTATGATTTCACTATTGAATACAAACCGGGTAAAACCAATGTGGTGGCCAACGTGATATCCAGATAGAACACTGAGGAATCTTCGCTGATAGCTATTTTGGAAATTCAATTCTGGTTATTTGATCAATTACGGGAGGAAATGACATTCAGTGAGGAAGCAATAAGCTTTATTGATTCCATAATCAATCGGTAAAGATTCACCTTGAGAGGTTCATAATGGACTAATTCTATTCAATAAAGGTATGGTTTTCACCATCATCCAAATACCTTCAAACCATTCTACATGCCATGCATGATTCAGCTCATGAAGGGATAGAAAAGACACTACATAGATTCCGTCAGACCTTCTTTATTAAACATGATCGGCGCATTGTTAAGGAGTTCATGAATGAATGCTTGGTTTGCCAACACAACAAAACAGAACACTTACATCCGGCGGGACTTCTCCAACCTTTGCCAATTCTAGAACAGATTTGGGAGGACATCTCTATGGACTTCATTGAGGCACTTCCAAACGTGGGAACGAAGTCTGTCATCTTAACTATGGTCGACCGCCTATCCAAATATGCCCACTTTATACCTCTTTCACACCAATACACAACAACATCAGTGGCTCAAAATTTTTTCAAAGAAATTGTGAGATTACATGGTCTACCCAAATCTATTGTAAGTGACAGAGACGTAGTTTTGTAACACCCTAAATTTTGCAATTTTTGAAAATCATCTAAAATGGATTAATTATGCATTTTATGTCATGTCAATATAGGAGAAATAATATTTTTCTGAAATTAAAAGCAAAAATAAGGCCATTCACATGTTTGTTGCATTTATGTCGTTGCATAGTTTTTTTTATGTTTGGAAAATGAATTTAAATGTTTTCAAGATGCGCTTAGGTTTGATCACAATCTCCTCATTGTCGACATCCAAATTAAATCCTAGCTAATCCATATTTTATCCTTCTCTTCCTTTATCTCTTTCTATAGATTGTTCACAATATGAATTTCATATCAATTTCTTTTAATCAAAATTCATCTCAAAGTGGGTTAAGCCTAGCATGGCCGGCCTCCACTTTTATTCTGCTGCTCTCACGTCTATCTACTCATGCAAAAGTAGATGGACACACTTTCTCCTCTCCATTCTTTCTCTCTTCCCCTCACGCACCACCAAATGGCACATCCTCTCTCCCTCTTCTAAAAATAGCAGCAGCAATATCTCAACCTCCCTCTCTCTCTCTCTCTCTCTCCCTCACGCACAAGTAGGTGGGCAGCACCTCCTTGCAGGTCGACATCCTCTCTAATGGCGCCCCTACTCTTCCTCCATGCAAGGCAATGGTAATTCTCCTCCCATAATTCCTCTTTTAATTCCCTTGACTCCATCAATTGCATGCAATGGCAGCCGTGTCTCCCCTCTCTCACGCCTCCTCTTCCACCTACTGTTATTCCATAAAAATAGCAGCTCCACATCTCCTCCCTCCCTCCATCAGATCGCGCCTCCTCCTCTCCTCCTCATTTCCTCATGCAAGGACTAGAGAATAGCACCCCATCTTCTCCCCTTCCTTCTCCATGGGCGACCCCTCCTCTTCCTCTTCCTCCCTCTCTTTCTCCACCAGCAAAATAGAGAGATCTTGCTGCGAAGAATCCGTTTTGCCGCAGCAATCCAAATCACGATCATTGGAGAATTTGTTTGGAGAAAGACATCATCGCTGCAGCCATGGTGAGGACGCCCCTCCCTCTCTCCTCTCTAATCTTGATGCCCTTTAATCTCTCATCCATATCTTCTATCTCTCATATGGCGCAGATCAGCTCCGATGTGGAATCGGTGTTGTCCCGTTGATCGCATGCCCTATCGCGTCGCCATCGTCGTCGATGCCGATTGGCATCACCTTCATCACTAACTGCTGCCAACACGATGTGAGGACCCCATCATGATCTCCATATTTATTTTTACATGTTAATCTCTATAGAATATGTGCCATAATCTATGCATGGTCAAATCCGAACAAACTTTCGTCGCAATCGTGTCTCTGTCCTTTGCGGACAGCAGCACTGCTGTCGGTTGGCATTCGTGTTCCCAATGATCTGGAACTCCAGTCATCAAACCCTTTGGTCATGATGTAGTTGTTGTAGTTGCACATGTCCCTACAAAACGGTTTTGCCACACAAGCAAAGAGGAAAGAGATATCATCAGTTTTGTGCTTGCTGTCCCGGTTGCCTCGCAGCTGCACTGCTGCTGGTTAGCATGTGCGTTCCCATTGTTCCATCACCCCAGTGACCGTGTACTTCAACCAAAACATGTTTCATATACCTGCACATGCTCATGAGAAATTTCATGGCCAAAAGTTCCAAAATGAAAGAGATATCATCATCTTCGTGTTCGTTGTTCCTGCTGTCTTTGCCAGCTTGTATCTCTGAATGGCATTGACGTTCCCCGCTAATCCGCTACCCACATACGCAAACCCTTCAATAGTAACATGCCTCATATGCTTGCACATGTCTCCACAAGTTGGTCTGGTCATAGGTTCCACAATGAATGAGAAAATGATGTCATAGTATCTGCTACTCTTGCTGTCCAGAACATCAGCCATGCCACCCGTTGTGTTCGCGTTCCCATCCAACGGATGGTCAAACCATCATGCCCCTTCACTATAACATACTACATACAAGCCACAACATGCTCCAAACAGTACCTATCTTCCAAGTTAGCTTGTATCCATCATGTTGTCTCCATTTCGACCATTCACTAAATCCTCCTAGCCTTTACCTTTGATCTTGCATATCTTTTAAACTGTGTCTCCTGTTTTAGTTGTTTTTGTGCTCAACGATCATAGCTACAAGCCTTGCGTATTTTAAACCTTTATGTCTTATTTTATATATACTGATTGATGTACTGCTTCTAGGTTTGGCTATGATGGTTGTGATGATTGTTGCGATCGTTAGAAGAGGCTCTACAATGATGATCCAGAAGGAAAGTGGACAAGTTTTAGCACTATTTAAGGCAAGTATAGATTTGGGATATGTTAGCTTTAAACCATGGTCATATGACTTGATTAATGTTTATGCACTGAATGATAAATGTGAATTGTTTGGCAACATGTGGACTTGTCTGTACTAGAGTCTCCGGGAAAACAGTACAACTGTGAGGGCTAATGGGCGCTGATTTTAGTTCAGTATGAGGACCTTGTTTAACTTGTTAGTGGTTACCGAAAGGCATTAGGGTAAAACAGACTGTGGATCCCCGTGGAGGGTTGTATCACACGGGACTGCCGCACCCGTGGACCGCTGCGGTGTGTCGCACGGACTGACGGAAGATACCTAGCGGCCCTAGCATGTTAGATGAACCTTTGAAAGACTTCATAGTGAACCCTGTAGATCTACCTCGGTAGTGGGTCAAGAGGTCGACGGGCCTCGGGCGTAGGGCAATTCACGGCTCACAAAGTGAAAGTGTACACCTCTCAAGCAGTAAAATCGGTATATCAGCCGTGCTCACGGTCATGAGCGGCCTTGGAACCTTTGCATTAAAGATGATGACCTATGTTTGTTTAACAGCTCATAATTTATCGTTTATGCTTTACATTATTATGTTATAATGATCATGGTATATGGATAAGATATTGCCTTGCTATATTTGCTGAGTTCGACATGGACTCACTCTTGCAATTTCCCACACCTCAGTCTGTTGGCAAAAGTCAATTGGAGAATGGATGAAGATGCTAGTTCTTGGCATACGGAGCCCCCAGTCAACTGTCCCTGAAGAGAATGGAGTCTGAGAAGTTTAGCAACCCTTCCGCGTTACTCTGATAAATTGTGAGTGTTTGTTTAGTTATTTATACGCTTTAAAGCATTGTTTTCTGATGTTTATCTGTTCTATGTTATATGTGTGGACTTCCTGGGCAAACATATATGGCGAGTCTGGTCTTCCTCGGAAAACCAGGCGTGACAAGTTTTCACAAGCCAGTTCTGGCAAGAACTCTCAGACTATCAAATGTCATTCTTACACCTACATCAGCGTATCATCCCCAAGCAGATGCCCAGGCAGAGGTAGTAAACAGAATTATTACAATGTATCTACGTTGCTTAACAGTTGATAAACCAAAGGATTGGGTAAGATGGCTACCATGGGCAGAATATTGCTATAACACTTCATACCATACTTCTACCAAAACAACACCATTCAACTTGGTCTACGGCCGCGACCCTCCAACCATCAAAGGCTACAGCCCGGGTGAGACAACACTTCCATTTGTTGATGCTATGTTATCTCAGCGTGATGCCTTCCTCAATCAGACAAAGGTTCGTCTACAGTTAGCACAAGATTACTACCGCAAATATTTTGATGCTAAACATACTAAAAGACAATTCAAAGTGTGTGACTATGTCTGGCTCAAATTATTATCATGATCTGCGGCAACCATATCACCACTATATAAACACAAGCTTTCTCCCAAATACTTCGGACCCTTCAGCATCACTAAGATTCTTACTCCAGTTACATATGAGCTACGCCTACCGGCAGGAACTCGATACACAATGCCTTTCACGACAGTATTCTAAAGCCACATCAAGGAGAGATACCTTCTGAAATACCGGAACTGCCACGCATACATAAAGGTACACCAGTCCCTGAACCTGAAATTATGCTCAAGACAAGAGTCAGGCACGGACAACTTCAGGTGATCATCAAATGGAAGGACAGAACAGTAGCGGATGCTTCATGAGAAGATGCGGAATTATTCAACAAAATCTATCCGGACTTCTAGCTCGAGGACGAGCTGAATCTCCAAGCGGGGAGAGATGTCACACTCACTCAACGATTCAGCCGGGATAAGTGTAGTGTTTGAATATTTGATTATTAAATAGCTTTTATTAGTAATTTTATTTAGTTAAATTAAAGTGAGCTTGAAAAGACAAATGGGCCTGGCCCAATAGCAATTGTAAACCGCTCATATAAATATAGGGGCAACTGTTTTGAGTCAATCAATTAAGAACAATTTAGGGTTAATCCCCTTCGCCTCCACCCTCCTGCCGCCGCCGTCGCCCACGCGCCCACCACTGCGCCACCACTGCTGCCGCTGCCCCTCCAGTCCACCGTTGCTCTACGCTACGTCACGCCTCCGTCATCCCCCTCGCATTGACCGGGAGAACGGTTTGTGACGGAAGGCTACAATTTTCATATAAAGTTTGTTTTCATCCAAGCTCATATGTGAAATTATGAAATATGATTTGAAAAAGTCGTCGTGTCATATTAGTGTGTACAGGGTGCGTTAGGCCTAATTTGAACTCGCATGAGGCTCAAAAACAAGTTTAGGTTCTGGAATGACACTAGTAGCCAAGTTTAGGGATCGACAGTAACACTTTAGAACTTTATGGACTGGATGGTACCATTGGCTAAGTTTAGGGATCCTATCAGACTCAGTCAGCGAGTAGCCTGAAATAAGCGGAGTGGCTGAATATTTAATTATTATTTAGCTTTATTAGTAAGATTATTAAGTTAAATTAAGATAAGTTAGAAAAGACTAATGGGCCCGGCCCGTTAGCACTTGTAAACCCCTCTTATAAATATGGGGGCAACTATTGTGAGACAATCAAGAAAGAAATAATTTAGGGTTTTACCCTACCTATCTAGCCTCCAGCCGCCGCCGCCGCCTACCACCACGGCCGCCGCCGCCACCACGGCCGCCGCCGCCCCTCGCCGCCGCCGCTATTGCGCCGCCGCACACGCCGCCCACCGCGCCATCCCGTGCGCCGCCGCCGCCGTCGTGTCATCGTCGATTCTAGCCACGTCACGTCTCTCGTTCTTCCTCTCGCGTTGACTGGAAAACGGGTTGTGACAGATTGGTATCCGGAGACCAGACGATCCAATGGCCTCTGACTGGAGCCGCAAGTTCGTGGAGGACGTCAACAACATCATCGACAACTACATCACAGCCATAGAGGCAAAAGCCATGGAGGCAAATTTAGCCCCATCATCAGATTACTACGTTCCGCCCTCCAAGCGCTTTCTTTAGTCTGTGAACACCGATGAGCCCCCCATCCGCCGCACCTCCGACTCCTCAATTCTACAGCCAGCAGACCGCCCAGATTTTCATCTCGAGTTTGCTATAGAAATTCCTACAGACAGCACCACAGAACCACCCCCTAAATTCTTTCTAGAAAATTCCAGACGGGCCAGTAACAATATCAAATTAATTTTCCCGGAGTATGATGGCAAGGGTGACCCTTCTTAGTGGCTGTATAAGTGCAATAAATTTTTTCTCGCTCAAGGAATTATAGATAATGACCAGATGCAGCTTGCTTCGTTCCATCTTCAAGGGAACGCATTATCTTGGTTTATTCGTTGGGAAAATAAAGTGGGTCAACCAGCTTCGCCAGAATTTTCTGCAGCTATTACCAGGCATTTTGGATCTCCACTACATAATCATCTTGATGATCTGACAGCTTCACGCCAATCGGGAGATTTGGACAAGTATACAAATACATTCACAGCAACACTAAACAAGGTACAACACCTCTCCCCCAAACAACAGGATATGCTTTATATTGCGGGGTTAGCGCCTCTGATTCAGATCGACGTCCAACTACACCAACCCCCTGATATTGAGACCGCCATAGCAGTGGCTAGACGTCTCTATACCGCATCACGTCGACGGCACTCAAAGGTACGCAACAGAGGATATTCGGATGTTCAAATATCAGTTCATGGGTTAACCGGCATCTCCACTTGTCCTACTATGCAATTACTTATCAAAATAAATGGCACCAATTTATTGGCTTTATTGGATTCTGGTTCAACACACAATTTTCTAGACTCTGATTTGGCTACGAAACTGGGCTTACAAAGTTCTTCCTTACATCGTCCCCTTAAAGTTGCTGTTGCTAATGGACAACATATAACAAATGTTGGGAGGTACGATGATATTGAATTTTCTATTGCTACTGAAAGTTTCAAAGCAGATTTCTTCAGCATTAAATTGGGAGGCTATGATGTTGTTTTGGGTGTGGAATGGCTGAGCTCTTTGGGAAATATTGTTTGGAATTTTAATAAACTCATTATGAAGTTCTGGCGAAAAGGACAACCGATCACATGGCACAGTCTCTCTAAAGAAACAGATCCCCCACCAGGTATTCATATACTTTCTTCTGATGTTTCAATGGATCCTCTGTTATGCAAATTCCAACAGCTTTTCAGAGAGCCTTCGGGACTCCCACCTTAGAGGCGTTATGATCATAGAATTCATCTTAAAGATCCCACTCAGCCGACTGTCGTTCGTCCTTACCGTTACCCTCAAATACAGAAGAATGAACTGGAACGACAATGCTCAGAGATGCTTCACCAAGGTATCATTCGGTATAGCACTTCGCCATTTTCATCACCTGTCCTTCTTGTCAAGAAACATGATGAGACTTGGAGGTTTTGTGTTGATTATCGGGAACTCAATAGTAATACCTTGAAAGACAAATTTCCAATACCGGTTATTGCTGAATTGTTGGATGAATTAGAAGGTGCTAAATTCTTCACCAAATTAGATCTACGCTCAGGCTATCACTAGGTACGCATGCATCCCCCAGACATCAAAAAGACAGCTTTCAGAACACATCATGGACATTTTGAGTTTTTAGTCATGCCATTTGGTTTATGGAATGCACCTTCAACCTTCCAAGCTTTGATGAATGATATTTTGGGACCGTTTCTCCGAAAGTTTGTGCTGGTTTTCTTTGATGACATCCTGATCTTCAGTAAGTCCTGGTCTGAGCATCTCAACCATGTGGAAGAGGTCTTCAAGGTACAAGCAGCTCACAACATCTTCTTAAAAAAATTTAAATGCTTCTTTGGGCAGTCACAACTGGGTTATTTGGGACATATTATATCGGATGCTGGAGTGGCTGTTGATCCTGAGAAAATTGAGGCAATCACTACTTGGCCGCTACCTACAACTCTACATGAATTGTGAGGTTTTTTGGGACTCGCAGTTTACTATAGAAAATTTATCATGGATTATGGCACAATTGCACGTCCTTTGATAGATCTTCTTAAAAAGGACTCATTCTATTGGACACCATTGGCTACAACAGCCTTTGAGCATCTTAAGAGGACACTATCATCAGCACCTGTTCTTCAACTTCCAGACTTCAATAAATCATTTGTGGTGGAATGTGATGCGTCTGGTACAGGTATGGGTGCTATTTTACACCAGGGTAATGGTCCAATAGCTTACTTTAGCAAACGCTTACCCGACAAGTACAAAACGTTAGGTGCTTATGAAAGAGAACTCATAGGACTGGTGACATCAGTTAAACATTGGCGACCGTATCTCTGGGGCCGCCCCTTTATTATAAGGTCAGATCATTACAGTCTTAAATACATTTTAGATCAACGTCTATCTAAAGTTCCTCAGCATCAATGGGTTAGCAAATTACTTGGCTATGATTTCTCTGTGGAATACAAACCTGGTAAATCCAATGTGGTGGCTGATGCATTATCTCGTCAGAACTCAGAGGAATCCTCTATAATGGCTATTTCAGAAATTCAACTGGGTTTATTTGATCAGTTACGTGAGGAAATTGCATTTAGTGAGAAAGCCATAAGCCTTATTGATTCTATAATCAACGGTAAGGACTCAGCATGGGAAGTTTGCAATGGATTGATTTTGTTCAACAAAAAGGTATGGCTTTCAAAATCATCCAAACATCTTTAGACTATGCTCCATGCAATTCATGATTCAGCTCATGAGGGAATACAAAAAACTTTGCATCGATTCCAACATACCTTCTTTGTTAAAAATGATAAACGAATTGTTACCAACTTTGTGAATGACTGCTTAGTATGCCAACGCAACAAAACTGAACATCTTCATCCAAATTGGGACCAAATCCGAACAAATTTGGGAGGATATTTCGATGGATTTCATTGAAGCTCTTCCAAGAGTTGGCACCAAATCGGTAATTTTAACAGTTGTTGATCGACTATCCAAGTATGCCCACTTTATACCTCTTTCCCACCCGCATACCAAAAACCCAAGTAGCTCGTAATTTTTTTTTTCGTAAATTGTTAGATTACATGGTTTGCCAAGATCCGTGGTTAGTGATCGAGATGTGATTTTCATGAGCCAATTTTGGCAAGAGCTTTTCAGACTATCCAACATTATTTTATCACCAACATCAGCTTATCATCCTCAAACAGATGGACAGGCTGAGGTAGTCAATAAAATTATTACAATGTATCTACGCTGCTTGATTGGTGACAAACCAAGAGACTGGGTAAGATGGTTACCTTGGGCGAATATTGCTATAATACTTCATACCATGCATCGACCAAAACAACACCGTTCAACCTGGTATATGGGCGCGACCCTCCTACAATCCGTGGCTATAATCCGGGTGAGACAACATTACCAGTAGTGGATGACTTATTAACTCAACGGGATGCTTTTCTCAATCAGACAAAGGTTCGTTTGCAATTGTCTCAAGATTATTACCGCAAATACTTTGATGCTAAACATACAGACAGACAGTTTAAAGTGGGTGATTATGTCTGGCTCAAACTTTTATCCCGATCTGTGGCATCCATATCTGAATTACACAAAGGCAAGCTCTCTCCCAAATATTTTGGACCCTTCAGTATCAGCAAAATTATTACATAAGTTACATATGCTTTGAACTTGCCTCCTGGAACCCGTATCCACAACGCCTTTCATGTCAGCATGCTCAAACCACACCGTGGAGAGATACCTACTGTTATTCCAGAATTGCCTCGGATTCATGATGGTATACCGGTTCCTAGACCTGAACTCATGCTTAAATCAAGAGTCCGGCAAGGTTAGCTTCAAGTGCTTATCAAATGAAAGAACAAACCCGCAGTAGATGCTTCGTCGGAGGACGCAGAACTATTCAACAAAATCTATCCAGACTTCCAGCTCGAGGACGAGCTGAATCTCCAGGCGGGGAGAGATGTCGACTCGGTCGGTGAGTCGTCCGAAATAAGCGGAGTGGCTGAATATTTAATTATTATTTAGCTTTATTAGTAAGATTATTAAGTTAAATTAAGATAAGTTAGAAAAGACTAATGGGCCTGGCCCGTTAGCACTTATAAACCCCTCTTATAAATATGGGGGCAACTATTGTGAGACAATCAAGAAAGAAATAATTTAGGGTGTTACCCTACCTATCTAGCCTCCAACCACCGCCGCCGCCTACCACCACGCCGCCGCCGCCGCCCGCGCCGCTTCGCCGCCGGCCGCCCGCCGCAAGACACGCCGCCCACCGCCGCCCGTCCTTTGCGCCGCCGCCGGCGGCGTCGTTGTCGATTCTAGCCACGCCACGTCTCTCGCTCTTCCTCGCGTTGGATGGAAAAACGGGTTGTGACAGATCCACATTTATCATTTGAAAGTTTGGAACTTGGAAGACAGTTTTGGCCAAGTTTAAGAACTAGTGGTGAATTTTACTCTTTAGGGCTCGTTTGGATACTCCAATACCGCAGGAATACCGGCCTGACCCGCGAGTGGAGAAATGCCCGTGTCGATGCTCCCCGTCGTGATCACCAGCACCATTTGGGAAGCCCATGACTGAAATATGCCCGTGCCTTCTCCACCCCAAACCCGTCGATCCGCGGGGGGCAGAATAACCATCTCTGAAGTCGAGTTGTTTCTTCCCTGTCGGCCGTCACTTGCTCGCTCCTCCCACGAAAGATCGCGTCTAGGGTACGTTTGAGCGCCGCCGCCGTCTACGATCCTTGCGGAAGCCGCCATCGCCTCAGGCCCTCATCACGCTGACCCGCCACAACTGGACCCTGCTCCGACTCCGATCCGTGCACGCTTCCTAGATCGGTGTTGTTCTCGTCGCGTCGCTGCCTCCGGCTATACCTGCTACGTCCCTGGCTCCTCGGCCAGCCGCGTCATGCGTGCTCTCAAGGCACAAGTTGTGCACCTCATCCTCGTCCTCTTCCTCTTGTTGTATGTTTCTTCTTAGAGCTGTTTGTCTTCAATCTTGACTTCTTAGAATCAAATCGAATGGATGGATGGATGGATGGATGGATGAGGTTCTTGGGCATGGTTGTTTTCTTCAATTGAATCATGATCTTGGAATGCACCATGAGTGCACTTGTGATAGGCAGAGACCCTAATTTTGTGGCCCCAGTAGAGCTAATAAATCATTTTTTGTAAAGTCTATCTCTGATTAGTACCTTGTCTAGTTCAATTTGTGATACAATCCATCTCTTGCCTTATTCAATTTGTGATCACAATACTTCATTGGCTACTATGTTCATTACTAATGGAAGATTTCCTACCGATAGGCGAGTAGACACCGTTGTCCTCCAATTAATTTCCTACTGATTTCCTATTGCATGCATCATAGATGCTAATGGAAGATTTTTATTCTCGTACAAGTGTTTGTTAGTAGGCGATCTTGCACTTACTAAAAGCATGCCAACTAAGTAGGAATTCTGTTGTTTGTTGCATATTTTAGCACATTTCTACATCAGAAACATATTTTTGACTCATCTTTTAGTCCGGATCGATCTCCAAGACATATGAATGGAGAACTCAAACTTAAACCATTTGGTTCTCCTCAGTGACTGCACTACACCACAACCCTTAATCAGCGACTTGCGATCCGTTGCTATATGGGGGGGTATAGCGACTTGCAGTCCGTGGCTAAAACTTACAAATGACGGACCACTGCGGATGCTAATGAAGCCGTGGTTAAATGTATACAAATGACGGACCCTTCTTTAGCCACGGACCATCCAACGATAAAGCTTTAGCAACGGATAACCGGTCGAGACTTTAGCAACGGATGGTCCATTGCAATATTCAACTTATAGCAACCGACTATCCATTGTGCAAACTTTAATAGGTAAAAATAATAATAATGATGCATTTAAATATAAACCACATTCACAGGCAATATAATATGATGACATGCATAAATGGGCACATACATATCCAATGAGTTCATATATATATATATATATATATATAGAACTATTAGTCCATGGTCGGCTACAAAATATCCGATTCTATAGCCGTCTCTCGTGTCGCCGCTGGAGCTGGTCCGTCGCGACCACATGCTCCCCGTCCCCGACCAAACCAAGTCTGCATTTAAGCCACGACGTTGGATCGAGCCGGGCGTGGTGCCCTTCATCATTATACTAATCAATACAGCCATAGTTATTTCCCCTAATTTTTGCCATTTCATTTTTAATCGACCACAAAAACCCAGCCCATCTCATCTCCTCACGTGGACCGGAGGTCTCCCAGTCCTAGGCGCAAAGCAAATCATCGACGGCACCGCTGCCGGCGCGGCGGCGTGGCTCCCGGTTCCACCGGCTGCTCCTCACCGTGTGCCCCCGCGACGAGTGACGAGCAGCGTTTGGGGTTGCGGTGTCGATGGTGGCGGCGGGGCGGCAGAGCTACGATCTTTGGTCCATTCCCCCAACCGATGGTAGTAGCGGCAGGCGACGACTGGCCGCATGCGGGCGCTGCGGTGGCCTTCCTCATCCGGCGACGCCGACGCCGAACCACGGATGGCATCCCCGACAATGGGCGCAGCCCCCGGCCGGCCATCCCCGATCGGCGGCGCATGGATCCCCTCGTGGTCCGGCAGCCGTGCTACTCGCGTCCTTCGTCTCACGTACTGGACGGCGGCGACGAGCGGACGGAGCTCGGGCGCTGCTAGGGCTGTGCGGAGGGACGCCGGGCGGTGTGGTGCCGATGCCCACGTGGATTGTAGCCCCGGCAATGGCGGTCTCCTCGTCGCCACCACCTTCCGTCGTCGCGACGGGCGGCGAGCTCGCCCCTCCCGGCTCATGTGGCGGCGGCGCCTGGTTCCATCCCCGTGTAGGCACAAAAATCCTACTCCTTGCGCCGCGCACACCGACAAGTCGGAATAGGCGGGGCTTTACTCGGCCGCCCGAGCGTCTTGAGGCGTGCCCGATCAATTTGACATGTTAATTGACAAGGAAGTAAATGTGAGATCCGGAACATGCCTGGTGAGACCAAGACAGTTCCGCATGTATGGCTCTAAGGCCAGATGTAAAGACACATAGCTACGAGAGCTATCTGTCGACAGATAATGAAAGATATTCGGTAAGCATGTAAAGATGTAATCGTAATAACAATTGCCGAATGATCATAAAAGACATGTTTGAACAAGTAAAGTCGATCATCATGATATGACATTATAAAGCTCTATTGCATGGATCGAATTAATTGACAACATAGAACAAAAACAGTAACTCATAAATAAAAACCTAATCTAAATGACACATGCATAGGTTTCATCCAACTAGTCTCGCCGCACGCCTAGCCTTCCTAAACCCGTCAAGTTTAAACCCTTGTAAGCTAATCCACCGCATGATACCACTTGCTACAGATATAAACCACCTACCACAACTAGATCAATCCACCGCATGATACAATCTAACCATGATAAGCTAAAAGCACGCATACATCTAAATAGATCTATAAATACTCATTACTCGTTGAGGCGCGTATGCATAGACCAAGAAAGTACATATGCAAACCTAATCTAAAGCAAAGCCGTAGATTCGTCCCCGATCACCCTAACAAAGAATCCACCGCATGATACACCGCAACAAGCTAATCCACCGCATGATACGGCTTGCCGACTTAACCGTTCTAAACCCTCTTCGTCCCTAACAAAGAATCCACCGCATGATACACTGCAACAAGCTAATCCACCGCATGATACGGCTTGCCAGACTAGATTTTAACGATAGGTAGATTTACACATGCAAGATACAAGTAAACACATAACTGTGTTCGGCAAGCTTGCCGAATCCAGGGTCCATGAAGAAGAAACTTACACGTAAAACCTTAGCCAGCCGCACGACTCATGACTAAACATGTAAGAACCCGCAACACGTGACAACCTAGATTGATCTAGGTTCGGCTATGAAAGAACAGATAGATCTAATGACAAGCCAATGATAAATATTGAGAGTACTGATGGCATATAGATCTAACAAAAGATAAAGCCGAGCAACATCAATCTAGATTGGGCAAAAAGTGTGTGCAAACATAAATAAATAAATAGATAAACAAATAGGAATCATGCACCACTCGGTAACTTAATGAATTCATTAGGGTGCCAAGCCTAATGAAGCCGATAACTAGCTCTCAGCCAGATCTTAGCCCACCGGATGGCTCATGATCGACAAAAGAACCCTCTTGCCCCTGATAGCTTAAATCCGCCTAACGATACTAAGCGTGAACAAGACTTCTTGTAATAATCTAAATCCGCCTGACGATACTAGACATGGTGCAAGGTTGCCGGTACTTACGGAGGTCGACGGGTCGATGAATCCTCTCGCAGTAGATCGACGACACGACTGGACTCGAAGGGTGGCCGGAGCCAAGGCACGGAGCCGGGTTGTTTGTATTGATTTGGGTATTGTTTACAGTTGCCGGGGGTCTCATATTTATACCCTAGGCTTGACGAGTCCTAACTAATTACGAATAATTAATAACAAAAATATCTAGCTAAGATACATTGTCCTCCAAGTCTTCTCGGAGTCGTGGGAATTGTATGCGTGACGGGGCCCTCGTCCCTCGAATATTCTCCCCGACGCTCCACGCTTGTCGAACCATCTCCCCGCTCGGCTCCTTCTCGGACTCGGGCTCCTTAGCCGAATAACAAATGGCTTCCCGAATGCTACAAAGATCGCAAATGCTTTCTTGCTAGCCGAATGACTCTTTACCGAACCACCGTGTGCCGGCCCATCTATCATCCAGGCTCTACCAAATTTTGGTGTTAACATATGCCCCCTCAATTTTAGAGTAAAAGAGGCTCTTTTTGCTGTAAAATTGACCATGACCTGCTAAAACTCGGGCCAAACCTTTTAACAGGGCTAAAAATTACTGAGGCCCGTTTTCTGGAAGTTTCCTGCAACACGGTTTCAACCCCTCAACTTCTTCCTGGGACTAATGCCACCGGAATTTTCACCAATGCGAACCGTTAAGTCAGGCCACTTCCGCTCCTCAAGATAAGCACCGAATAGATCTTTCAATCTTCTAGTCATTTTAAATCTCTTCGGCCTCCTTACCGCATAAATATAGGCAAACTCCTCCAGTAGTCATCCAAATCTCCTTTGTCTCCAGACCTTCTTTCTTTTCTCAGATCTGAATTATTCGGCTAACCCTAGCCTCGAGCAATGGAGTAAGTTTTCTTCTTCGTGCGCCTTTGATGCTCACTTCATGCCGAATCTGACCTGTCCATTTTTTTTCTTGATGATACTTGAAGCCCTCGTGATGCTGAGATTGCGGACCTCCGCCGCCAGCTCGCAATAGCACAAGAAGCGCTCAGGGCGGAGCGGGAGGCACACGAACAAACCATCGAAGACATAGAAGATGTAAAAGAGGAATATGACAAGCTTGATGAAGCTCAGGAGCGTTATGTGCAGACCTTAAAAACAGTAAGTCTTGCTGTAGCTTCTAATGAATCCCCCTTTCATGGTTCATCTTTCTGAAGCAATTCCCCGTTGCAGGCGTGGCGAGGAGGTTTAACCGCCTGATCGAAGCAACCAGACAGCTGATTGAAGCACGGGACACACCAGGGCTCATCCGCACACAGAGGATGAACGCTGCGTTCGGTCGTCTGAAGGCCGTCCTTGATACTCTTTTCAATTAGGAAAGTTGTAAAGATAATGTGTGACTCTACCTTTATCAATAATTCTATGTTTTTGCCTCTTTTGTCATGACGTCTGTCACTTATCTTTCCGACGAACTCCCCTAATTATCTCGTAAGATTTTCAATCATAGCACGACATTGTACCGTGAATAATGTACTTAGTCTACCGTATATATTTTTTGTTCTGAAGGCAACATATCATATATATGCTGGCTATTTTCCACTCTTTGGAATATTTTTCTGCTGAAGGCGATGTTTTTACACATCGGCTATATTGGGATTTGCACCTTATCTTCTCAAGCTCCAACTTCAACACTAGGATAATATTTCTTCAAGAATCTCCCCGTTGATTGCCGACTTGAATTCTTGTCCTCGTAAAGATATCAAAATATATGCATTCCCTGCACACATCTCAATACTCAAAAAGGACCTTCCCAATTTGGAGACCATTTGCCGAATGCCCCGCCCTTGGTCCCAAGTGGTAATAACGCTTTCCGCACAAGGTCTCCTTCGCAAACTCTTTTAATTCGACTTTCTTGTTGTAATATTTGGCGACACGCATCTTGTTTTTCTCAATATTTTCCAACACTTTTAGACGAATTTGATGCAAATCTTCTAATCCATCTATCATAAGATTTTTATATTCTTCTTTCGCCAAATCTTTCTCGTAATGTAACCCGTCTGGATCCTGATTGCATCTCCCACGGTATCTTGCATGGTGCCCGTACACTAATTCATAAGGTGATGTCTTAGTGGATCCATGACATGCCATCCGTAAGTCCACAATGCTTCATTAAGAACCAAATGCCATCTTCTAGGCTTCTCTTCGATCTTCTTCTCAATGATCTTGATCATGATTTTATTAGAAGCTTCACCGACCGTTGGCTTGAGCATAGTAAGGGGATGAATTGTACAATTTGATTCCCATATCCTCAAAGAAAGTCACAAAATTCAGCAGATATAAACCGACTCCCTTGATCGGTCGTTATGGTTTCGTGAATCCCAAACCTCGTAAATGATATGTTCTTTGACAAACTCAACCATATTCTCTCGATGTGACCTTTTTCAATGGGATAGCTTCAACCCACTTAGTAAAATAATCAATGGCCAATAGCACAAACTTATGGCCTTTGCTCGATGGAGGGTGGATCTCGGCCAATCAAATCTATACCCCATCCTCTCGAATGGCCAAGGCTTAACAATGGGGTTTAATGTCGATGCAGAGCTCTCGAATATTACCAAACCTTTGACAATCTTGACACCCTTTGTAATATTCAAAACAATCCTCAAGCATAGCTGGCCAAAAGTATCCTGTCCTCCTGATTACCCACTTCATTCGGTAAGCCGACTGGTGTGCACCACACAACCCTTCATGTACCTCATACATCACTTTCTTAGCTTCCTCTTGACTCAAGCATTTAAGTAGCACCCCATCCGTAGATTTGTAATATAACTCGATCATCAAGGAGCACAAATTTAATAGCTTTGTACCTGAGTTTTCGATAAACCTTCTTTGAAGGATTTTTAAGGTATTCGGTAATCTCAGTCCTCCAATCATCATCAATTCGACCGGTACTTTGATCTCCACCAAGCACACATAAATCTGCAATGAAAACTTCTTGATTGTCCTTATATCCTAAGCATTTTGGGCTAGCTTATTAGCTTCTTCATTTTGTTCCCTCGAATATGACGAAGGATCACAATCTTGAAAGTTCTCGCATTTTTTGACATTCCTCATAATAATTTCTTAGGATGTCATTCCTGCATTCATATTCACCGATCAATTGCTTGATTACTAATTCAGAATCTCCAAAGATCTCAACTCGCAACGACTTCCATCTCAACAAGAAGTTGGAGTCCTCTCGAGAAAAGCTTCATATTCTCGCCCGATTGTTAGTGACAAAGGGGCATCAATAGGAATAGCAAACTCAAAAGATGCCCCCTTAGGCGAAATTAGTAAAAACACTTGCACCTCCGCCTTTTTCACAAGATGATCCATCAAAGAATAAAGCCCAAGGTGTAATACCAATCATGTCAGCGAAGGATCACGGTGTTGTGTTACAAAATCAGCAATAATTTGTCCTTTAACAGCTTTTCGCCGATTCGAATCTCGATCAAATTCGGATAATGCTAACACCCATTTACCGATTCTTCCCTTTAAAATCGGCATTGTCAACATGTGTTTAATCACATCAAATTTGGAAACTATTATACATTCTCGCATTCAATAAATAGTGCCGAAACTTAGTACATGAGAAGTAAACACATAGACACAACTTTTCTATAGCCGAATACCGTGTTTCGGGATCCAAAAGTTTTCGGCTAAGGTAAGCTACAACTCGCTCTTTTCCGTCTTCTTCTTGCATAAGGGCCGATCCTATGGTTAAATCATCGGCCACCACGTACAGCTTAAATGGTTTATCTAGCTTTGGAGAGACCAAAACAGGTGGCGTCTTCATATATTCCTTTATTTCATCCAAGGCTTTCTGATGTACGTCACTCCAAATAAACTTCTGAGCTTTCTTAAGTTTTAACAAAGGAGAAAATGGCAAGACCCTTTCTGATAGATTGGAGATGAACCTTCTCACGAAATTGATTTTGCCAAGTAACGATCGCAACTCAGAAGATCAAGGGGAGGAGCAATATTTTCTATAGCTTCCATACTCTTCTTCCCTACTTCAATGCCTCCTTTATGAACTAAGAACCCTAAGAATTCACCGGCGTGACTCCAAAAGCACACTTGTTTGGATTCATCTTTAATCCATGTTTCCTAGTGCACTCTAATGTCTTCCTCAAGTCAGCCAGATGCTTCATGTAGTTCTTCGACTTGACAACCACGTCATCAATGTAGATCTCGACTATTTTGCCGATCAACTCATGGAAAATATAATTCATAGCTCTCTGATAAGTTGCACCAGTATTTTTTAATCCGAACGTCATAACAATCCATTCGAATAAACCAATATGACCAGGACACCTCGAAAAGCAGTTTTTGATATATCCTCAACACCATAAAAATCGATTGTATCCAAAGATTTCCATCCATGAAGCTAATAATCTCATATCCGCAAAGAAAGATCCACTAATAGATCAAGAATCGGCATGGGATATCCATCCATAGGAGTAGCTTTGTTAAGATCTCTCAAATCTATACAAACCCTCATCTTTCCGTTTTCTTGTAGACAGAACTATACTGAAATCCATTCTCGCATATCTCGCACGGCCAAATGAAATTTGCTTCTAACAATCTTTCAATTTCCTTTTTCATGTCGGCCAATACCTTCTCTTCATAGATCTTCCGAGGAGGTTGTTTGTAGGGCTAGAACCCCTCTTTGATGGGCAATCGATGTTCAACAATCGAGCGATCTAGCCTAGGCATCTCCGAATAATCCCAAGCGAAGCAATCTTTGAATTCCTTGAGGAGGTCTATTAATTTTTCCCTAAATTCGGATCAAGTTGAGCACTGATATAAGTCGGTCTTGGCTTGTCACCATTACCAATATCTATCTCTTCCAATTTGTCAGCCGACTTAAAACCATGCCCAAGCTTTCCTTTGTTACCATCAATTGGGTTTCCCATTAAAAACCACCGCAAATGCCGACTGCTTGGATCGGCTGTTGATCCTAATGATGATTACTAACAGGATCTTCTTTTAGTTTTTCCCTCAACGACTCGGTAACTGCAATGTCCTCAGAATCATCTGCTTGAACTATTTCAACCTCATCGTTATCCCACTGATAAGAATCGATGCATGGTGGATGGAACACAACAATTAGCATGGATCCAATCTCTCCCAAGAAGCAAGCTATAAGGCCCTTCACCATCGATCACAAAGAAGGTAGTGATCAAAGTTTTCGAGCCGATCGTCAAGTCAACACAAATAGCTCCATGGATATCCAAAAATTTGCCAACAAAGTCCCTTAGCTCAATGTCTGTCTCTAGCAAATCCTCATCAATCATCCCTAGCTTTCTGAATGTTGTATATGGCATGAGGTTAATAGCAGCCCCTCCATCAACAAACATATGAGTCAGAGGCTTCCCATTGAGGTACCCTTTTAAGTAGAGGGGCTTCAGATGATCATGCTTCTTCGGCTTATCAAACACTGCTTGCCTTGACAAGGTCAATTGTGCCAAGAGGTCTATCATCTCTCTATTACCGAGATCAGAAAATGCATCACCGTCTGAACAAGCACCTTCCTCCTCTGGGTCTTCAGTGATTTGTTCTGTAGGAGTCCCAAATTTGATAGGGATGTAGAAAACCATGCTAACATCTGCCGAACGTCCACTTGCAGAATACTCCTCTGCCGAATGATCGGCTTCTTGAGTTTTCTTCTTTGGGCGCCACACTTGTTTTGCGTTCACCAAGGCCTCCTTGAGCTCCTTGTTCCTGAGACGTTGGACTCTTCTCTTCTGGCTTTTCCTTGGACCAGGAGGGCACCACTGTCCCTTTTGCCACACATACTCTTGAGGAGAGTCCATGTCTTCATCAGAATCCTCCACATCAGCCCACGCTTGATCTGCAATCCTTTTACTGACGTGAGGTGTATTGTCTTTATTTTTTAAGCGCCGATCATCCTCTAGGAAGCGTGCCCCCAGTCTTTCTTGGATGGGACGGTGGTTGACTCGTGCCTATCTCGTACCCGTGGTATTGCTCACACGCATTCAGGGCAATTGTTCCTAGCAGCAACTTCAAGCCTTCATTCCAAAGAATGCCTAAAGAAAGGACAGTCCCAATGAGACTCCTCTCGCTCCTTCATGTATTCTTCCTGTTCTCGGTGGTACATCTCTTCTTCGTACCTCTGCTGTTCTCTTGCAAGCTACTGATCCCTGCGGTACTGCTTCTCTTGCTGTCTTTGCCACTTGTTCAGCAATATACAAGATGTCACCCTCGGTTTGGAGGTTTCTCCTTTCTCTGTTCGGCTATTTGGAAACCGAACACGATGCTGCTGGAGCTCCACACTTGGCACTTGCCGACTAGGGTCAACCGAACCGCTTTGCTTTGCCCTTTCGTAAGTCAAGACTTTCAATGGGGCTTTGCCTTTAGGATCACCGGCGTAAAACCATGCACGAATAGAAAGCAACCATGCCCGCGGGGAAGGGCTCCTTATCCACCTTCATGTTGTTGTTGAACTTGAGGAGACCCCGCCGTATGGCCCTCTCGAATCTGGCCGCTTAAAGATTCGGTCGGTGATGTTGTGAGTGATCATATCATGGAAGCCACAATATTCGCGATCTTGACCCAATCTGACGCTTCATAGAATGGTTTTCCGGTAGTTTGATGCGCCCTTCTTTGACCAAAAACTCAAAGAGCTTCTCCGACTTGGAGACGTCGAAGTCATATGCCCCTTGAGTGTTTTCATCCAAATACCGACTAACCCGGACAGGGCTCCTTGCCCCAAGTGAATTCGGCAAATGCTACATCCTCTTGGCCATCATCATCATCTTCTCCTCCCTCTTCCAGAAGTGGTTCTATGTCCGATAAGACACGTTGCCCCCTTCTCAAAAACGGGTATCCTTCTTGATGCTCGAACTGATTGGCCATGAGTGACAGCGCCTTTGAGAGCTGTCCTAGGTCATCAAACTCCATGCCGGCTAGCCTCTCCCGATGGTCGGATGCATTCCCCGAATGGCTACGGCCGGCAAGAACCGATGGTCTGGCAAGCTCAAAGAGTAACAGGAATTCTTTATCTCTCTAAACCTGCGCAAGAACTCTTGTGGTGTCTCATTATACTTCTGTGTCAACCCCATCAAGTCAACAAGCTCTTTCTCATTGGAACCGCTGTAGAAGTATGAATGAAACTTATCTTCCAGCTCAGACCAGGTTCCAATAGAATTGGCTGGCAACGTGGCAAACCATGTGAAAGCCGGCCCTGTAAGGGATGATGGGAAGAAGCGAATCCTCCATGCTTCATCGTTGGCCGCCTCTCCCAATCGAATCGATACCGACCGATGTGTTCGGTAGTAGAAGTGTCATCTTGTCCGAGAACTTGGTCAAGTCGGTTGGAGGCTTCAGTCTTGAAGGAAGCGCCACTCTGTTGTACCAATCAGGATATGGAGACTGATACACATAGGGCCGATTCTTGGGCTTGATCCCAAATTGGTGTTGCATCATATCGGCCATCCTCGCTAGGAGTATATCCATATTTGAATTCTGTGGTCTATGAGATTGTCCTGACTGTCCAGCTGGCTTATACCCAGGATTTGGCATAGCATAAACTATGGAATAGTCAACGAACTCTGTGTAACCAGGGCCAAAGGGATTTCTTTGCAACCCACTGGCCATTGGAGCTATTGAATACGTGTTGTATACTTTGGAGGGTTCCCAGTGTACCGAACGCCGCTTCCCATGTGTCTTGGCTCCGGATCCCTCCGGTTTTTCTCGTGTCTTGTTCTCTCCTCCGATTCTTGATTTATAGCTCCTTTCTTTGGTGGTGGATTAGGCGTTTGTATGTATCTTGGCCCCGATAGCTCACCAAGCCGAGCCTCAAAGTGTTGATCAAACTCGGGTCCAAAACTAGCCTTCATGATATCGCGAAAAGTGTTGAAGAACACCGTGTTGTGATTGGTCATTGCACTCCCAACGGCAGCTGCGACAATTTCCTCCATCCGACGGATTTCTTCAGGACTTGGTTCCTCATCTTCCTTTCCTGCCCCCTCTTCTTCATCAAATACTTGCTGAGCATATCCTTTATCACCGGGCATCAATATCTTTGGAAGATCCGTCTTACGGATGATTGTACCGCTCTTGTTCTTGGAGAAGCATGACATGCACTTTCGCGAGAAGGCTAAGCACATCTCTCTCACCGTGTGTTCCGTGTCAGTGGAAGGTCATCCATCCGAGCTGAATGACATTGTTCTTGTTGACTTCGTCGGCATCGCGTTTTGATCTTGACGTGTCCCACCGGGCGTGCCAAAAGTGTGTAGGCACAAAAATCCTACTCCTTGCGCCGCGCACACACCGACAAGCCGGAATAGCCGGCTTTACTCACCGCCCGAGCATCTTGAGGCGTGCCGATCAATTTGACCTTGTTAATTGACAAGGAAGTAAATGTGAGATCCGGAACATGCCTGGTGAGACCAAGACAGTTCCGCATGTATGGCTCTAAGGCCAGATGTAAAGACACATAGCTACGAGAGCTATCTCGTCGACGTATAATGAAAGCATTCAAGTAAGCATGTAAAGATGTAATCGTAATAACAATTGCCGAATGATCATAAAAGACATGTTTGAACAAGTAAAGTCGATCATCATGATATGACATTATAAAGCTCTATTGCATGGATCGAATTAATTGACAACATGGAACAAAAGCAGGTAACTCATAAATAAAAACCTAATCTAAATGACACATGCATAGGTTTCATCCAACTAGTCTCCGCCGCACGCCTAGCCTTCCTAAACCCGTCAAGTTTAAACCCTTGCAAAATCCACCGCATGATACCACTTTGCTACGCGATATAAACCACCTACCACAACTAGATCAATCCACCGCATGATACAATCTAACCATGATAAGCTAAAAAGCACGCATACATCTAAATAGATCTATAAATACTCATTACTCGTTGAGGCGCGTATGCATAGACCAAAGAAAGTACATATGCAAACCTAATCTAAAAAAAGCCGATTCTATCAGTCCTAACAAAGAATCCACCACATGATACACCGCAACAAGCTAATCCACCGCATGATACGGCTTGCCGTAAACCGTCTAAACCCTCTTCGTCCCCTAACAAAGAATCCAATCGCGATGATACACCGCAACAAGCTAATCCATCGCATGATACGGCTTGCCGGACTAGATTTTAACGATAGGTAGATTTACACATGCAAGATACAAGTAAACACATAATCCCTTGCCGAATCCGGGGTCCATGAAGAAGAAACTTACACGTAAAACCTTAGCCCCGCCGCATCCGACTCATGACTAAACATGTAAGAACCAAGAATATCCTGACAACCTAGATTGATCTAGGTTCGGCTATGAAAGAACAAATAGATCTAATGACAAGCCAATGATAAATATTGAGAGTACCGATGGCATATAGATCTAACAAAAGATAAAGCCGAGCAACATCAATCTAGATTGGGCAAAAAGTGTGTGCAAACATAAATAAATAAATAGATAAACAAATAAGAATCATGCACCACTTTCGGTAACTTAATGAATTCATTAGGGTGCCAAGCCTAATGAAGCCGATAACTAGCTCTCGATCTTAGCCCAATTGGCTCATGATCGACAAAAGAACCCTCTTGCCCCTCGATCTTAAATCCACATACTAAGCGTGAACAAGACTTCTTGCAATAATCTAAATCCGCCGACGATACTAGACATGGTGCAAGGTTGCCGGTACTTACGAGGTCGACGGGTCGATGAATCCTCTCAAGATAGATCGGCGACACGATCGGACTCGAAGGGTGGCCGGAGCCAAGGCACGGAGCCGGGTTGTTTGTATTGATTTGGGTAGATTGTTTACGATTCTTGGGGGTCTCATATTTATACCCCCGGGCTTGACGAGTCTTAACTAATTACCAATAACAAAAATATCTAGCTAAGATACATTGTCCTCCAAGTCTTCTCGAGTCGTGGAATTGTACGTGACGTGGGCCCTTGTCCTCGAATATTCTCCTTGACGCCTCCACGCTTGCCGAACCATCTCCCCGCCTCCTTCTCGGACTCGGGCTCCTTAGTCAATAACTTCCCGGTCTTGTGATCATCCGTTGCTAGCGAATGACTCTTTACGAACCACCGGGTGGATCTATCATCCGGGACCAAATTTTGGTGTTAACACCGGGTGAGCAAATTGCCGCCATTGCTCCCGCACGCCGTCCATTCTCACCGGTGAACTTGCCGGTCTTGTGTCATCCGATTGCCGCGATACGTGCATGGATCTCAAGATGCCGCGTTGCTCCCCACCGGTTCAAATGGCGGCGGTCCCCATCCCCGCGGCGACGACCTCGGGATGATCGGCGCCACGGCTTCATCGTGAAATCATTGCCGCCGACAACAAGCGGCCACGAAATTTGACCCGAACCAAAGCGTTTTGGCTTACATACGTGATGGTTTGCTTGGATGGTGACCAAACATACTACGCCCGGTGTGGAAGCAATCATGCAAAGCACCTATTTTCACGCACGCAGTTCATCGGTACCATATTGTAGACCAAGCATCACCATTTTTGTTGGATTTATTTGTATACAAATGAATTAGTTTGATTTCATCCAAATGTACATGTGTGATGTATATTGCCCCGTGAACAACGGCATCTTAGTGTAGATTCTCGTAAATATTAGCACTTGCTCAAAGATGATTATTATTGCGATTCTCGTAAATATTTTTTGGTGTGAATTCTCGTAAATTTTATTTTGGTGTGATTCTCGTAAATATTTGTTAGTGTTGATTCTCGTAAATATCTTTTTAGTGAAATGCTTTTTTCACAAATATTGTAGTAAATTTAATATGCCATTACGGTAACTTGATTATGGTAAATTTAATGTGTCAACTTCCATAGTAGCTCAAGTTTGCTGCCCATCAAGCCAACATATAAGGATCCATAATAGCTAAATACAAAAGTCATCAAGTTGTACAGCTAGCAAAAGTTTTCTTGTTGAGCAAAAGCCATCAACCAAAAGTGATCCAACATTGATCAAAAGATACCATATCTTGTAGTCCAAAAGCATTCACTTAGCATCTAGTTCACTTAGCATCTAGTTCACCAATGGTTTCCTATCAACAAGACGCTACCAACAACCCCATGGGAAGATCCTACACTAAATTTGACCCCAACACCCTTCCTACCAACAAGGTAGGATCACCTAGCATCTCCGAGATGATGGAGCAAAGACCTTGAGAAGATCTTTTGAGAAGAACCAAAGAACACCATGAGTAGACCTTGGTTGCTTGCCTACATTGCTTCAGCTATCAAGTATCATTAGTTAGTAACTGTAGATACTAACCACATATCAAAAAAAGAAGAGAATAAATTCAGAACATTACTCGATTAAATGGCCAAGCAATCGGCATCATTTCAGCATCACCTATAGTCTTGATTTCAGCATAAGGGCGTGGCACTAATGCACCACGTTTGAGGGGACACTCACAATAACTTCACAAAATTTAGTTCCAAGAGCCTCACCAGCTAGCTCATTGTTTGGATTAACTGAAACAATCTGTTGCCTTGGCCACTTTTTCATCACTCGACATGGCAAACAAGATGACCTCATTTCGAAACAAAACAAATGGACTTATGAGAAATGGATAAATGCTAGGTTGAGCAGCTAGCAGCCACAGTTTGCATTCAATGGATAGACTAAATGGTGCAAACTAGTTATGTTCAGCTAGTTGTCAATAGCAAGGGTTATTTTTGACATATTGAATCTAAAAATGGCAAACTTTAAAAGTTAAGAATATTACAAGTGCAGCTTTTGAGGAGTGTTGGGCACTTGGTGATGTTATGTTCTGGCGCGGTGTGAGGCTACGGGGGCTACAACTTCATGATTGGCCTCTTCTTCAAGTTCGTCATCACAGCTTGCCATCTTCTTCATCTTGCACATGCCGATTGGCCTCACCAAGTCCCTCGGATGTTGGGCTCTACATCAAGCATGATATTAATATACTGAGAAAAAATTAGATTTGTATATAGAACTATGCTGTAAAAAGACATTTTGAAGTACTTTACCATTTGGTGTCTTGAGTTAGAACCATGCTGTGATACTTCAACATTTGGAAATTCTGCTATTTTTGGCTATTGGCTTCTACCAACTTTTGGAGGGCTCGTAGGTCATCACTAGGCTCGCACATCGATTTGCCATCTTCAAAGTCACCCCCATCATCTAGACCACCAAACTAGGTCCCTATAATTCGTAGATTTCATCTTCTTCAACCTCTTCAATAGAGACATCACCATCACCATTCCCTAGATTTGCATCGAATGAACTACCTTCTCCATGGAAGCTCCATGTCATGTACCCACTTAAAAACCCATCACATATCAAGTGTTCACGCACATCACATGCCTCTCTCCAAAAAGAGTTAGCACATTTTCTCGCAAGGACATAATATCTTGTTTCCTATCGCTGAATTCTTAAATGCATAAGCTATGAAACCATTCACACCCCGTCTATATGCCTTGGTGTGCCTACATGGGATTCATGAAGTTAAATTCCATTTAACTAGATTAATTCTAAGTAGTTCGTAAATAGTTGTTGTTTGTACCTAGGCTCATTCGCAATCCATGCCTTATCCATTGACCTTGGTGGGGAGATCAAGATGCTTTCTTTATATATATATTTCCACACTAATACATCACACAAAGAATGACCACAAGGCACATAGAAGCTTGTAACAAGGCAATCGTATTCATGAACGCAAACTAGATAAATAAATAAATGTTACCTTTCACAAGTTCCTTGGACCAATAACTTCTTAGTTATGAACAAGAAATGCTATGATTGTTTGACGCCTAGAAAACTTCAAATGCTTCTAGGCACCTCCTTTAACCTAAGAACCGGTGGCGGTAAAAATGAACCAATTTACACCATGAATCAAAGTGGAGGGCAAAAGTAAACGATCGCCTTGATGCTTAATTTGCAAGAAACTAGAGCAAAGGGTGCGT
The DNA here is from genome assembly GCA_015847255.1 of Hyparrhenia diplandra. NCBI lineage: Eukaryota > Viridiplantae > Streptophyta > Magnoliopsida > Poales > Poaceae > Hyparrhenia > Hyparrhenia diplandra. The sequence goes on along the minus strand of JADLZK010007644.1, from coordinate 179,374 downwards.
GTTCTTGAAGGTTCCTTTTTCGTCAATCAACCGGCAAAGGAACTGAAAGACTTCGCCCGGTAAATCATCACAACCGGATATTCGCACAACAGAATCGGTGCTTTCATTGTCATCTTTCCCTCAGCTGATTTACTGGAGACAGTGTCAAACTGGGGTCCTATGGATGCCAAGGAGGTTCAAGGAAAAATTAGATTTGAGAAGGGGACTGACAATGAGGTTTACAAAAGAGAAATTCCAAAAGTCTGGGTTCGGGCCTCGAGGTTTACCCCATGAGTTCAAACAATTTCCCATCATCTGGGCAATTGGAACAATCCTAGGCGTGCCTAGAGCTGTTGACACAGTCTTTACAAAGAACACTGGAAGAGCAAGAATGAGAGTAGCTGTGCTTGATCCATCACTCATCCCTGAATTTGTGGATATAGTGATTGGGGATTTTGTTTACGAGCTACAGTTTGCAGTTGAGAGAGAGATCCTCGATGGTGAGCCTCAAGTGATTGATATGGACTCTACCAAAGAGGGTGATGATCCAAAGGAAGATGATCCCAAGGGGGACAAAACAAAAAAAGACAATGAAAATGGTGTGGGTTCAGGGGAAAATATGGACATCGATGGCAACATAGGTGATGCACCACCTAATGGACCTGGGACCGGGGAAGGGGCGCCGGCCCAGCAGCCAGGGGCGGCATTGTCTCTGTTGGTGGAACAGTCCAAGCCCCCCCAGTTAAATGACAAGCCAAGAGCAGTGGTTTCCCAGTCGGGCGCAGGTGAATGGAAGGCAATTGTGTTGCCTCGGCAAAGTCGATTCGGGAATGTCGGTAAAAGTCTGCCCGGCTGAGACAGTTTCACCGTTGAGGTCCAAAGAAGAGGAATGCCGCTACAAATGATCGATTCGGATTCATTGAGAAGGCAGCCAAACTCAAAGCAAAAAAGAACTTGGAGTTGGTCAATGAAAGAGGTACAACACAAACTCCTCCATCTTTTTTTGATAGAGATAATTTATCTTTACTTGATTCTGTAACTGCTTTAGGTGTGGTATTAGGAAAAAATGATAAAGATTGTCTTAACTCGATTAAATATTTGAAGGATTTAGAATATAACAGGATGTTAAATAGTGATAATGTAAACAATGTTACTTCGGGTTTGGAATTGGATGGGGAGACCGAGTGTTCTAATGATGATGGTGTAGATCTAGAAATTTTAAATCTTATATGTTCAGAAGTAATGGAGGGACTAGGTGATGGGGGTTGTGATCCTTCGATTTTACAAACCCCTATATCATCATTTATTAAGAAGAGTCATCCCAAGGTTAATAAAAAATCTAAAAACAAAAGTTGTTAAGGATGAAAGGAATTTTCTGGAATTGCAATGGTTTTATGGGATTCTAAAAAATATAGATTTCTATCGGATCTCACAAAAGAAAAAGACCTAGATTTTATTGCCTTATCAGAAACAGGTAGAGCTAGCTTTCCACAAAGAACTCTTAATACCATCTGTGCTGGAAGAGACTTTATTTGGCATTGCATGGCTCCACAAGGTTGATCTGGTGGCATGATTCTAGGAGTTCATTTGCAAACTTTTGATGTTGGTCAAATTGAGGAGGGTGACTTTTATATCCGCTTTCACGTTACGTCATAAGGAATGTGATTTTAAATTCAATTTAATTTCAGTATATGGCCCAGCCCAAGAAGATCAAAAATCCAATTTTTTGTCAGAACTGGTGCGAGTATGTTCTAAAGGAACCATACCTGTTATCATAGGTGGGGACTTTAATATTATTCGCAAGCCCGATGAGAAGAGTAATGATAATTTTAATAATAGATGGTCATTCATGTTTAATGCGGTAATTGATACCCTAAACCTCAGGGAAATAGACCTGACTGGTAGGAATTTCACTTGGGCTAATAACTTGCCAATTCAAACTTTCAAAAAATTAGACAGAGTTTTAACATGTACAGATTTTGAGTCTCAATATCCTAATACTACAGTTTATCCTCTTTCCAGAGAAATTTCTGACCATACTCCACTGCTACTATCTACTAATAGTGTGTCTACAACTTATCAACCTCAATTCAAATTTGAACTAGGTTGGTTGTTGAAGGACGGTTTCTGTGAGATGGTGTCTCGGATATGGCGTAATCACAAGAGTTATAGGATCACCCATTGAGTGTTGGCAGGCCAAAATTAGAAAACTTCGTCAACACTTGAGAGGTTGGGCTAAACATGTTAGTGGGTTATATAAAAAAGAAAAAAAAAAAGTTACTAAATAAATTGGATGAGCTAGACAAAAAAAGCTGAGCTCACTATGCTAAGCGGTAATAGAGAGAGATTTAAAACATGTTCTGAGCGAAAGGCTGGCTGAACTTCTTAGAGAAGAAGAGCTAAAGTGGTACCAAAGGGCTAAGGTGAAACACCTTTTAGAAGGTGATGCTAACACTAAGTATTATCACCTTGTGGCCAATGGTAGACATAGGAAAACTCGCATCTTTCAACTTGAGGATGGGAATAATATTATAACCGGTGATGCTCAACTTAAAGAGCATATCACTAGTTATTATAAAAATCTCTTTGGTCCCTCTGAAGAGTCGCTAATTTCTTTAGACGAATCTCAGACGACTGATATACCTCAAGTCTCGGATGATGAGAATGAGTTCTTGGTTGAAAAGTTTACTCAAGAGGAGGTTAGAACAACAATCTTTCAAATGGAACATAATAAAGCACCTGGTCCAGATGGGTTCCCTCCAGAATTTTATCAAGTTTTTTGGGACTTAATTAAGGAAGATTTGATGGCAATGTTCGATGATTTTCATCAAGGAACCTTACATCTTAATCGCCTTAACTTTGGTAATATTATTTTGTTACCTAAAAAGAAGGATGCGAGAGTGGTTCAACAATATAGACCTATCTGTTTGTTGAATGTATCTTTCAAAATCTTTACTAAAGTGGCAACAAATCGTTTATCTACCATTGCCCGTAAACCGATAAGACCTACCTGCATCGCCTTCTTACCAGGCAGGAATATTATGGAGGGAGCCGTCATCTTGCATGAGACGATTCATGAGCTGCATACCAAAAAACAAGACGGAGTAATTTTTAAAATTGATTTCAAAAAGGCCTATGATAAAGTTAACTGGAAATTCCTACAGCAGACGCTGAGAATGAAAGGGTTTTCTCAAAAGTGGTGTGAATGGATAAAAAAATTTACACAAGGGGGGAATGTAAACATTAAGATTAACGATCAACTTGGCCAATACTTCCAAACTAAAAAAGGCTTGAGACAAGGTGATCCCATGTCTCCTACACTATTTAATATAGTAGTGGACATGTTGGCTATACTAATAGCAAGAGCAAAGGATGCGAGGCCAGTAGAAGGGGTCATTCCACACTTGATTCAAGATGGATTGTCCATCCTTCAATTTGCGGATGACACGGTGATTTTTTTAAGCCATGATGTTATAAAAGCAGTTAACATGAAACTGTTGTTAACCACCTTTGAACAGCTATCTGGTTTAAAAATTAACTTCCATAAAAGTGAGATTTTTTGTTTTGGGCAAGCTAAGAATCATGAACATTTCTATTCACAACTGTTTGGGTGTGCCATTGGCAAATACCCGTTTAGATATCTAGGTCTCCCAATGCACTTTAGAAAACTATCTAATAAGGACCGAAATTTACGAAGAAAGAATTGAAAAAAAGGCTTAGCAGTTGGAAAGGTAAATTGCTCACAAAAGGTGGTCGTCTAGTCCTTATCAACTCGGTGCTTTCCAAATTACCGATGTTTATGATGTCTTTCTTTGAAGTGCCAAAAGGGGTTCTAGATAAAATTGAGTGCTTTAGGTCTCGTTTCTTTTGGCGAAACGACCAAGACAAAAAAAGAAATATAGACGGTCAAGTGGGATGTTATACGACGACCCTAAAGATCAAGGTGGACTAGGTATCCATAATCTGGAAATTCAAAACATGTGTTTGCTTAGTAAGTGGTTATTCAAATTACTGAACGAAGAAGGCATCTGGCAAGAACTATTAAGGAACAAGTATATTAAAAATAAAGCTTTAGGCAGCTGTGATAAGAAACCCACAGATTCGCATTTCTAGAGGAGCTTAATGAATGTTAAAGATACTTTCCTCAAGTTAGGCCATTTTATGGTTAATGATGGGTCACAAACTCGCTTCTGGTTTGATACTTGGTTAGGAAATAAACCTCTCAAAGATAAGTTTCCAGGCTTATTTAATATTGTAAGAAGGAAAACAAGATACGATAGCTAATATACTAAGTTCTCCCGTACTAAATATTTCCTTTAGGAGAAATCTAGTGGGAGCAAACTTATCAAATTAGCTACGTATTGTATCTTCCTTACAACAAATTAATTTAAGTGAGGGAAGAGATATTTTTGTTTGGGATCTGAAGGCATCCGGAACTTTTACAGTCAAGTCCATGTATGCTGCTTTAATTAACAACGGGGTGAGAGTATCACAAGATATTTGGAAGACAAAATTACCAATGAAAATAAAAGTTTTTATGTGGTACATCAAAAAAGGTGTTGTTCTAACCAAAGATAATTTGGCAAGGAAAAATTGGAATGGGGATAAACAGTGTTCTTTCTGTCATCTCCCAGAAACAATTCAACACCTCTTTTTTGATTGTTTTTATGCCAAGTCTTTGTGGCGCTCTGTACATATACTTTTTTGGACTAACTCCACCTTCAAGCACAAATGATCTATTCTGTATTTGGTCTAAAATGGGGAGTAAAAAGTATAATTCATTGTTATTAACAAATGCATCTGCACTTACATGGGCAATATGGCTAACAAGGAATGAAGTTGTTTTTGACAAATGCAAACCAAAATCTCTTTTGCAGGTACTGTTTCGAGGAACTCATTGGCTATGTCAGTGGGCAAGTTTGCAGCGGAATGACGATCTAAAGGATCAGTTAATAGCTGCGGCAAGTCACTTTGAAGTGTCAGCGTTATCTTTCTTCGGGTCAAGTGGTTGGCTGTCTCAGAGACATATTGGTTATGTTTAGCCAAAAACGTTTTATTCACTTGTTTAGCTGGTCGAGAGTATGGCTGGAGTGTGTTCCCAGCAAACTTTTTTTCATTCCGAACTATGTAATAATTGGTCTGATTCTATCTACGGATAGATGAAGCCGGATATTTTATCCTTTATCTAAAAAAAAGCCATTAAGCTAGCAGCAAAGTTCACTAATTGAATAGGACCATATAAATAGTTTGCACAACAGTACATATCGGTACATATCGACTATGTACAACCAATAGGTGATCCCCAAATTAGTGATGTTCTAGCAAATCCAAAAAATAGCAAGAACTCCAAAGCCGACCTGCATGGGAACTCCTCCGGCCGGGGCGGGCTGTCCGGCCGCGGCCACCGGCGCGAGTCGGGCGGGCGGGGCTTGGGGGGCTTCGAGGCGGGGGCGTTGGTGGGGGCCGGCGTTGGGCGTCTCGTTGGAGGCGGGCGTCGGAGGGGCGGTGAGGATGGAGGCGGGCGTCGGGCGTGGCGGTGAGGTTGGAGGGGCAAAGTGAGGATGGAGGCGGGCGCCGGCGTGGTGGTGAGGTTAGAGGCGGGCGTCGGCGGGGCGGCGAGGTTGGAGGCGGGCGCCGGCGGCGCGGTGAGGTTGAGGCGGGCGGCGAGGTTGAGGTGGGACGGCGGCGGGGCGGCGGGTTGAGGCGGGGCGGCGGCGACGTTGGAGGCGGGCTCGCGGGAGTCGCGCAGCGTGCGTGGCGCGGCGGGTGAGTGACGGGTCCGGGCGGGATCCGTTGGCGGCGGGGAGAGAAGAGCGTTTTTTTTTTTTTGAGGCAAAGAACAGAGAGTGAATGGGGATGTGGGCGGTGGGACTTAGGGTTTAGGTTATTTTTGGGACAAAATTTTCGCGGCGAGGCCCAAAACACAGCGGGAAGGGCGAATTCACCGCGGGAACAGCCGAAAAAACACCACGCGAATGGATACCTTGTTTAGCAACGGACCGTCGGACTCTGATAGGTATGTATAGCAACGGACCGTCCAACACAAAATCAAAATATTAACAGCAACGGACCATCCATCTTCGTATTTCAAATCAGCAACGGACAGTCTGAGACAATCATTTAGCAACCGACCATCCAACGCTAATTAAAAGCTTTAGCAACTGAAGTCAGTTGCTGATTAAGTGTTGTAGTATAGTGCTGGTTGCTCCAGCAAGGGCGTGGCAAGGCCACACCTGATTTTCTTGTAAGTACTAAAACATACTTTATTATACATACATAATAAGTAGGGCAATATCTCAACTTGTTTGTATTTACAACTTTTAGAAGTTGTCATTCAGTTGCAGTAACTTGATCTGTGTATCTTATAAAAAATCGTTGGTGCTCCATATAATAGTTAGTAGTTTTCATCAATGTTTCAAAGTTGTGTGATGACGTATGTATGTTCAACTGCAGGTTTGAGTGCAGCTGCTCTCCATATCCCTCGTTCCCATTCAAAGTGAAACAACAGTTAAAAGGGCTGTGCGCTGCAGACACTATCCGTAAAATTACAATCGTTGTACTATCTTCTTGCTCTATTTCCCCTAATTAAATGGATTGGTCATTGATTTCTCTGTGCTGATTTCTTTGTTTGCTGATTTCTTTTTCATTTAATTTCTTCTCATGTTAGCAGCAGCAACATGTCGTTAAAGAGAGCTGAGATTTCCTGTTTTAGTTGAACAGTATTTTTTTTTTTGAAGATCCCAGTTATAACAAGAAGAGAGTAGCAAACAACAATGGCAGCGCGAGAACCGCCGGACCCTGAACCCAGCCTAGACTGATTCGGGGCTTAGGTACAAAGTTGATTACTCACACACTAATGATAACACGCAGCGACTTAGGTGCCTAAGCTCCTAGCTCAGCTGCGACAGTTACAAGCAACTTGTAAAAGTCCTGGTCATCCATACGCGCTGCCTTCTGGATGGCCTTGACTGCCTGCTCTGGGAGGCCGAGCCCGTACATATCGATGCAGGATGTGACCGCTTCATCCGGAGCCAGTGCAGTTGAACAGTATGTTAACGCCTTTGAATGTATAGATTAAAACATCATGAGTAGCTGCTCGTACAAATGCTAAGTTCGTACTGGCGCACTACCTGCCTACTGTGAATAATTCTCGCATGCATCTAATTGCTCTCATTTGTCATGGGAGTGAAAACACCGTTGTGACATGTCATCTGTCTGCCTATATCCATCGCTGTCATTTCTTTGCTCACATTTCACCGATGAATACTGATTTCTCTATTCATCTAATTGCAGGGCTAATTCGATATGTTTTGGTGCTGTTGAAGCTAGTTGCAAGGGGTGGACTATGTAGACAGTTGTTACTTGCTAGTTTTCTTTTGATTTTGTGTCAGCTCATTAATGTAATATTTAGTTTTGTTGCAAACCTTGTATAATTTCTTTAGTTTCATAGCACACTCATATGAAGCATCTCCGACTTCTGATCCTCTACGAAAGGAGCATCCACGTCGCCCCAAATCTCCTGATTGGCTGGATGATTTTTGCAAAAAAGTCCTTCTACTTTAATGATTTTTTGTTTAGATCCGAGAAAAACTTAAACCCACGGTAACTTAGTTTTGACTTTTTACCTTTTACCCCCGTATTACCCGACCTCCTACACCCGAAGAAGTAAAAATTCTGAAATCACGGTATTTTTTTTCATTTACCCGCCCCGCCTCGGATTTTGCAAAAACACCCCCGTCTCCCCACCAAATATATATTGAGGGTTCCTTTCAGCAAAAAAAAAAAAAAAAAAAAAAAACGCTCTTTTCTCTTCCTCCCGACGCTCTCTCCCCTCCCCATCCCGACGCGGCGGCCGCCAGTAAGGCGAGCATGGCGGCGGCGGCCTGGCGGCCTCCCCCTCCTCCTCCTCTCGCTCTCCTCCTCCTGCTCCCCCTCCCGTCGCGGCGTGCCGGCCGGGCCAACGGCGCGTGCTTTGTAGCTTCTACAGAAACCCTAGGGGCACGGCGACCGGCGCGGCGGCCGCGTGACGGCGGCCGTCCCCGGCGTCCTCGCCTTCCTCGTCTCGTCCCGTGATGACGACGATGCGGGAGGGCTCGCCATGGCCACGATTAAACCCTAGCTGTCTGAGTCATTTCCTACAGAGCCGATGGGTCAACAGCACGGGGAGGAGGAGCGGCGTCATGGTGCGGGCTGCAGCGCCACCTTTGGGACGGCGAGGTATTCTCCAACCCCTCCCTAGAACACTTCTCTTCCTTCTTCTATGGTGTTGCCTTAGTTTTGTGTCCAATTCTGCAGGTCAAAAGCTACAGAGGATGGTGTTGATGCCCACTGCGAGTGCTTTTCTTGGTGACTCATATATGAAATATGTAAGATTGGTAGCCTCTTATTTTATCAACAATCGTGTGTTTGTCATGTTCTAGATCCTAGAAGAACTGTCTTTTGAATCTCCTATTCTTAGGTGAACAAACTTGATCGTTGTAACACCCCAAATTTTGCACTTTTGATAATAAAGCTAAATTGATTTATTTATGTATTTTTGTGTTCATGAAACATAGGAAAATAATGTTTTTCATTAAATTAAAATTTATCTTAGGGGCTAGCAACATTGGTGTGGCATGCATGCTGGTGCATATTTTATTTTGTGATGGTTGATTTTTGTTTGAATTGAAAAGGATTTCAAATCTATTCGAAAAGGTTTTTGAAATGTATTCAAATAAAAGAAAAGCTATTTATTTTCCCTCCTTCTCTCTTTCTCCTTTCTGGCCCAGCTCGGCCTCTTGCTGCACAGCACAGCGCAGTGGGCAAACCGGCCTCCTCCCTTGTTTTTTGGCCCGTGTCCGGTCCGTCCACCTTGCCTCGGCTTTGGCAAAACCAGCCCGAAGGGCTTGCTCCCTCTGCTCTTGGGCGCCTGGGCCCAACTTCGGCTCTCGGCACGTGCAGCGCGCACGCCCTCCCTCCCAGTCGTCGTCTCCCTCCCGTGGGCGCCCGGCTTCGGTTGATGGCGCTTCTTTCCAAAATGCCGCTTCCTTCCTTTTCTAGTCGAGCGAGCCGCCTTCAAATACCAGCTAACGCCGTGTCGCCCCTCTTTCCGAACCCGCTCGACCTCGACACGCGCCACAGCGGCCGTAACCTAGGCGGAGCCACCGCTCCCGCCCACGTCGATTTGGTCGCCGTAATCCACGAGTTCTAGATTCGCCAGCGAGGTCCCTCGCCCGCCGGCCATGGCCGCCGCCGTCGGCCTCTCCTCCGGCCGGGCGCCGCCCTCCCTCCCGATCTCGTTCTCGGCCGTCGATTGAGATCCAACGGCCCGGATCAAAGATACCCCTTCGGGGTCGGTTTTGATTAAGACTCCCCGAGATCTATAGTTATTTACGTATAGGTCCTCAGATCCGATTTATAAAAGAATTTTATTTGTTTTAATTCGAAATGAACTTCAGTCTATTTACAGATTTGCCACTGATTTCAAATGCTTATAACTTTGTCGTTTTAAATCCGATTAGCCCCGTTCAACTTGCGTTGGGTTCGTAATCTCGTCATCTACGTGTTTATGTAACTTTTAATCAACTTTTCAAACTTTTAAATTTCGAGTTTGTATTTAATTTTTATTTCATTAATGCTAACCTTGTTTAATGCGTAACCGTTGTTTTAGCTCGATTTCGATGAAATTCGCGTCTATGTAATCGTAGTGACGCGTACTTTTGTTTTACAACCTTTTTTAATTTATTTACTTGCTGATGGTGTACTGTTCTCATAATATCTCTTTTGTTTGCATCGTGTATGAAAGCGTGGATGCTTGTATGTTGATGCGGGTTGGTCGATATAGTCGGTGAGCTTTACGTGGTGAACAAGAAGCGGTGATCAAGGAATCCTTTGAAGTTTTGGACGTGAAGAAGGATATTTACTTTTTAAGGCAAGTATAGCTTGGGCTTTACCTTGTTGACCTATTCACCATGAACCATTATTTCATGTGCATGAGTTTAATTAATTTGCTTTAAGGATTGTCCTAGTTTTGTTATCTGTTCCTTGTTACGTTGGGATATATGCACTGGATAGTTTTGCTAGCGCTCAACATAAAGATAAATGAACCCAATGATGATTACTTATTTATGAGATGTTGGTGATGGTGAACATGATAATGAAACAACAGGGCGAGAAAGCTCTTTTGATGCTCTTGGCCCTCCATAAGGACTGATCCGTTGGCAAAAGCTGGGAAAAACCGTCATACTTGGGAGGGTCATATGGCTCGACTTTGTAGTTGATTAGAAAGCTCGTGGTGTCTAATTTGTTGGGGGCTACCCTTGTGGCGCAAAAGGGGGGTTGTCGGTTGGGTATAGTGCGGTCCCTATCCCCTTGTGTATAGGTCGCGTGTCATTGTGCCATCGGGAAGGTTGGTCCTATATCTGTCGGCTTCTGAAACCTATAGCGGCTCCTGACCTGTTAGATAATCTTTCGAAAGGCTATGTATGATTTTCTTTGTTTAGGCCTAATTAACCTACTCAATTGAAAGTCATAACTCACAGTGAAAGTGTACACCTCTGCTTTGAGTAAAACTGTTATAACAGGCCGGTGCTCACTATGACGAGCCGACCAATTTATAAGAAATCAAGTATAATTCGCAATCACCCGAAGCGATCCACGGTCTACACTTGAGTCCATATAAACCCGGTATTCCGAAATCTCGAGTGATTTCAAACTCATCAACAAACACAACAGGATCGTTGAGCTCGGTAGTAAAATCCATAGGTATTTCAAACCAAGTTCGATATATTAAACATCGAGTCACGAAGTATAATTTATTACAAACTCAGGTTTAAGTACGGAAGCGTAGTTTCGAAAACCAAATAGTCTTTTAAGCGAAAACAAATATAAAGTAGTGCCCGTGAGATAGTCATCCCCTGTAGCGGCATGAGACGAGGGGATATAGATTTGCCTTGCCCGGCCTTACTCGTCATCAATAGGAAAGCAGACAAGTCTTCACGGTACCCATGGTACACATGCTCACCAGTTTGCAACAACGGGAATAAAACCACGAGTACAAAATACTCGGCTAGACTTACCCGTCCAAAATAAAATAAAAGACTCCAAGGATCATGCTAGGCTTTATCACGGAGTTTAGCCGACTCTCACATTAATTTCACAAATAAAGTTGTTTAGTGCGCCTATGCATGCTACTTGTATTTTTTTTCCAAGTTAAAAGGGTTACTTATTTAGATAAATAACCATAGATCCTGTATAGTCAAGATTAAAAGGCATATGCTCGAGAGAATAAATAACAAAGATAAGTAACTTGATCGAAATTATATCACCGCAACATGATAAATAACATATATTGTAATAATTAAGACTACATTGCCGTGGGCGCACCCGGGTTCTCACTAACCGGGAGAGATGGCGATTCGAATCGATTTGCAAACCACCACGAATACCACGACACAAACCAGGTCTACTTTGCAAAGGCAGACCCGATCACTCCCAGGATGTTACGGGACATAAAGTCTCAGTCTTGCCGGCTACCCCCTCCTTATCGGGCCACGCAGTGAGCAGGCAACGAGTACGACCCCTCGTGCGCATCTTCTTGTGCCCGAATAACCACACCAACCATTGCCAAGGAGGAGCGATAAAGCGGACAAAGCCGCCCCTAACATTCCCACGAGCCGTGGCTCACGACCCGGCGGAGCCTACTAAATGCCAGGTACGTTCAACTTCCGACCACATTCCGACAAAGAGTAAGTCCTTAATTGATCAGGTGGAAAGACCACAATATCCACCCAATCTCACATGTTTTACTTTATCGGGTTCTCAACAGCTTGACAATCACCCATGTGATTGTTCACAACACTTTCCTCAAGTGACCGGAATCACCATCTCTTTGCAATCATGATACTGAGCATTAACCTAGACATCTATATAGGATAGGGCAACTTTCAGCAAGGATCATAATGCATCAACGGTTTCAACCAATTTCCTAAACTTAATGCATGAAACATACAAAAGACTCAAGTCATATTAATTGGAAGAACTTAGGAAAGGGCAGAATGCTCCGGGGCTTGCCTCGTAGGAACGTCGCTGGAACGTGCTCTGGGCACTCAGGCAGGTCGTCTGTCGACTCTTCTCCTCCGATGGCTCCTCCGGACTGCACTCCCAGATGGTGAAGCTCTCCCGTCTGCTCCTCGATCAGCTCCTCGAACCCTTCCCCCGATCCTGTGATGATGCATATGATGGAGAAAAGATATGATTACGATTACATAAATATCATCTTGCATAAAGTAATATGTGTATGATGGATGGATGCCTCATGATGCAAGCTATTAGTAAGTGCATATCTCTTCCGTAGAAACACAATTAATTCTACACAAGAAACCCTAATAACCTACATCAATCAACACCCTTACTTACTAATCAACAGAAAATGGCAGCTAGACATGCTGTCCTTAAAACAGTCACACAGGGAGTTCTACAACTCCAAATTCAGTGAACTAGGACTCTATGGAAAGCTAACAAAATTTCCTACAAAACATTCCACATCACCCAGAACTGAATCTGAACCTAACAGCCTCGAAATTAAGGAAAACAGAGGCTCTGTTTTCAATTTAAACATCACATGCAACCTCCATATCTCACCAACTACTCATGCAAACTATCTCAAACTTAACCAGCAGGTAAACCAAGTAATTATCTACCAAATAAATCTACTGGCCATGCCAAAAGATAATTTAAAGCACATAAAATAACATGCCCTAGCAAACACCACACTTGCACCCTATAATTAAATAAATGCTAGGAATAACAAATTGACAAAACTACCAAGCGGACACGGCGGCAATGGCGCAAGAGCGGCGGCGCCGCTCAGCGTTCTGGGGGCCGGGCGGCGGTAGGGAGTGGCGCTAGGGTTAGGGCGCGCGCGGGCGCGTCCTATTTATGCGGCGCCGACCGGTACCGCCCATCCGCCCGTGACGTCGGCGTTAGTGCGTATCGCCACCCCGTCGGCGCCGGCGGTGTCGGCGGCGGCGACGAGCCGACAGTCCCCCCTACTCTGTTTTTCGACACAGGCGGCGGTTTTTGGCCTGTGCATCGAGATTCGTGTGGAATTTGGAAAAAGTCAAAACATCAACTTTGTACAGAATTTCATAAGCTACAAAACACTCAATATGAACTTTTTCTAATTCGGCCTAGATTTGGAGATAAAAATTAAAAACAGCAAGGTCAAATCAAACCATTCAAAACAGAGTTTGAATTTAACTCAAATTTGACCCAAACTGTTGGGCACTATTTGAATCATTTCCAAACCTTTTCACAAGAGACTCATAAAAGATCATTTGCTCTACATAAAAAGTACTACATTTCATCTATAGAAACGTTTTGCTAGAAACACTTCTATCAAGCACTTTTGAAAGGAGTTTCAAAATGACTCAAAGAGGTTTGACCTCTAGGGCAGATTTAAAATAAAATTTCTAAATTGAAACTCAAGCTCAAACATGGTCCTAAATTATGTCAAAAATATATCTAGGCACAATCTAGGTCCAAAACATCATTATAGCTATGATCCTATAGTAGCTAGGTCAAGCAAGCATGAAATGAGAGAAATTCAAAGTGAATGTCACTAGCACATGATTATGCATGAAATGATGATGATGCTATGCAAATGATCATGCTTTCAAGATGCTTAACACCTAGGGTGTTACAAATCTTTCCCCCTAAAAAGAATCTCGTCCCGAGATTCGGCGAAACTAACCATTCTTTGTAAAACTGTGGATAGTTCCTCAGAAGATATTCATCTATTTCCCATGTTGCATCGTTCTCTCCATGATTTCCCCAAAGGATCTTGTATTGCTTCACTACCTTACCCCTGGTGGCTCTCTCCTTGGTGTCTAGCACCTTTGCTGGACTCTCATAATAGGTTAAATCTTGACTTATTTCAACATTCCGAATTGGCACTTGCTCCTCAGGAACTCTCAAACATTTCTTCAGTTGTGATACGTGAAAAACATCGAAAATCCTTCCCATCTCCTGTGGCAATTGTAACTGATACGCTACCTCTCCCTTAGTGGCAATAATCTTGTAGGGGCCTACGAACCTAGGCGCTAACTTTCTCTTTACTCCAAAACGCTGTACTCGCTTCATTGGTGACACCTTTAAGTAAACATAGTCACCAACACTGAACCTAATGGGCTTTCTACGCTTGTCGGCATAACTCTTTTGGCGATCTTGGGCAGCTTTCATGTTTTGCTTTATAATCCTCACCTTCTGCTCAACTTCATCTATCAGATCAATTCCATAGTAGGGCCGTTCTCCTGTTTCTATCTAGTTCAAAGGGGTTCTACATTTCCTCACATACAATGCTTCAAAAGGTGCCATCTGAATACTGGCTTGATAACTATTATTGTATGAGAACTCTGCATAAGGCAACCATTTGTCCCAAGAACCTTTTGCTGACAACACACACGCCCTTAGCATATCTTCTAGTATTTGGTTCACTCGTTCTGTTTGGCCTGTGGTTTGTGGGTGATAAGCAGAACTACGAAGTAGTTTGGTACCTAGAGCTTCCTGTAGGCTCTCCCAAAATCAATTGGTCCAACTCGATCCACGATCCGACACTATTGATTTAGGTACCCCGTGCAAACGAAGTACATGGGCAATGTATAGCTCTGCGTATTGGTGGGGCTCGTAGCTTATGTTAATCGGAATAAAATGGGCAACTTTGGTTAAACGATCTACAATCACCCAAATGGAATCAAATCCCCTCTGGGTATGTGGCAAACCAACGATTAAATCCATCGTAATCTCATCCCATTTCCAATCGAGGGGTTGGCAATGGTTGCAACAACCCTGCAGTCTTCATATGAATAGCTTTAACTCTGCAGCAATTGTCACATCGAGCTACATTTGCAGCAATCTCCTTTCTCATCTTTGTCCACCAAAATCTGGTTCTCAAATCCCGATACATCTTGTTACTACCGGGGTGAATTGTTATCTTTGACGAGTGAGCCTCTGCTAGAATCTGTTCCCTTAACTCTCGGTCCTTTGGCATGACAAGACGATCATCATACCAAAGAATTCCACTCTCATCAACTCGGAAATGATCACTAGGCTCTTTCTCTAACTTCCTCTTGATATGCGAGATTCCTTTATCCACTTTCTGGCCCTCAACAATTCTACTCTCAAGTTCATTCTGCACTTGAATGTTGCATAGGATAGCCGGATGCATAGGAGGAAAAACCTCCGTAGATTCGACTTGTCCCAGCAAACAATGTGGTTTCAGCATCCGCGACAACATTGGCTTTGCCCGGATGATAGTGCAACTCTATGTTATAATCCTTTATCAGCTCTAACCACCTTCTCTGCCTCATGTTCAACTCCTCTTGAGTGAAAATATACTTCAAACTCTTGTGATCAGTATAGACATGACATACATTACCGAGCAAGTAGGTAGGTCTTCCGGGAAGACGTCCGGAAACTCTATTGCAAACTCAACATCCCTATCTGGCGGCAATCCAGGTAGGTCTTCCGGGAAGACGTCCGGAAACTCACAGACTACAGGTATGTCGGAGATACTAGTCACTTGCAAGGCAGCTGAAACACGGTTAAGGTCAATGGCCTTAGGTAACAGGATCTGATGTTCAGTTGAGTCATGAGGGTTCTTCAAATGCACTACTCTATTCACAGTATCTATGATCACCCCCCAACTCTTCATCCAATTCATCCCGAGGATCACATCCAAACACAAACCGGGTAAAACTATCAAGGAGGTTATTATTTCTAAATCGCCCATCATGATCTTCACATCATTTACCCTCTGCCTAGTCAACTGGTCAGCCCCTGCTGAACTAATTCGGTAGCTAAACCCTAGGTCAGTGATTTGTTCCCCATTTTTCTGTGCAAACTCCTGACTCATGAATTAATGCGATGATCCAGAATCAAATAAAACAACAGCACTACGATTGTTAACTAAACACGTACCAGCTGTCACGGTCTCTCCTTCAGGAACTTCCTCGACATTGGCAAAGTGTGCCTGTCCCACATACTGCTTGTAGTTCTTCCTGGGCTGCGGGCAAGACTTGGAGAAATGCCCGGGCTTACCACAATTGAAGCAATTATTGTGGTTGAAGGGCACAAGGCGTGGAACATTTCCCTGTGCAGGTTTTCCTTTCTGAGCAGGCGCAGCAAACTTCCTGAAGCGCTGGTTTCCAGCTTGATTCTTCTTCTGGGGTGGGGCATACCTTGAAGGTGCGGCAGGTGGGCGGTAGTTCTGACGACGTCCAAAGGAACCACTGCCCTGTCCTGAGTTTCCCTCAAACGGTCTCTTCTTGCCTTTGGATGCAGTATACAAGGCATTACTTTCCTCCTGATGAATGCAATCAGTCACAAAGGCCTGAAAAGTGTCCCTGGTGGAATTTCCCATGGTTTACTGCATTTTAGGGTTTAATCCTCTCTTGAAGCTAGCCAACTTCTTAGCCTTAGTGTCAACCATGTCAGGAGCATATCTAGACAAACTGTTGAAAGCCTGTAGGTACTCGTTCATGGTCTTGTTGTCCTGACTGAGCTTAATGAACTCCCCCAATTTCTTTGCCAGAGCACCAGCAGGTATGTAGGTATTACGAAAAAGCTGGCAGTAAACTGGTACCAAGTGATAGGGACATTGGCGGGGAAAAGTAGCACGGTGATTCTTCCACCATATGCTGCGGGGTCCCTCCAATAAGTCTTGCCGCATACTCGCCTTACGGGTCTCAGACAGATTCACCAAACGAAACTTTTCCTCTACCGAGGTAAGCCATTCCTCAGCCTCCATGGGTTCATTTGCCCGCGATAAACTTTGTAGGCACAAAAAATCCTACTCCCTGCGCCGCACACACCGACAAGCCGAATAGCCGGCTTTACTCTGCCCGAAAGTGTCTTGAATCGAAGGCGTGCGTGCCGATCAATTTGACCTGTTAATTGACAAGGAGGTAAACGTGAGATCCGAACATGCCTGGTGAGACCAAGACGCTTACGCATGTATGGCTCTACGGCGGATGTAAAGACATATAGCTATGAAAGCTATCTGTCGATGAATAATGAATGCATTCGGTAAACATATATGAAGATATGATGTAATAACAAATTTGCCGAATGATCATAAAGACATGTTTGAACAAATAAAGTCGATCATTATGATATGCTATTGTACAGCTCTATTGCAAAGATCGAATTAATTGACAACATGATAAATAAAAGAAATATAAATCATAAACATCATTATAGATATTCATGACACGTGAAAGCATAACCGTTCTCGGCAAGCTTGCCGAATCGGGTCCATGAAGAAGGAACTACCCTACGTAAAAACCTATCGATTAAAGCGATCTCTAGTCCACCGGATGACTAGCTCTAGAGTAACCCAAAGATCTGTATCCACCGGATGACACATTCTGTCAAGATCTAAACGTATACGAACCCACATGTAACAACTTAGGTTGATCTATCTCGCTACGATAAAATGGATAGATCTAGCAACACGGTAAGATGAACAATGAAAGTACTAAAAGCAATTAGATCTATGATAAGATAAAGCCGAGACTTCTCGATCTAAATTGGGCAAAAAGTGTGTGCAAATATAATTGAATAAATAAATTAAAAGCATTGCAAACACGTGGTAACTTAATGAATTCATTAGATCTTGCCAAAATCTAATGAAGCCGATAACTAGCTCTTAGCCGGACCTTAGCCCACCGGATGGCTCATGATCGACAAAAGAACCCTCTTGCCCCCGATAGCTTAAATCCGCTGGACGATACTAAGCGTGAACAAGACTTCTTGCAATAATCTAAATCCGCTGACGATACTAGACATGGTGCAAGGTTGCCGGTACTTACGGAGGTCGACGGGTCGATGAATCCTCTCGCATAGAGATCGGCGACACGACCGGACTCGAAGGGTGGCCGGAGCCAAGGCACGGAGCCGGGTTTGTTGTATTTGATTTGGTAGCCTCGTTTTCTTGGGGGGTCTTATATTTATACCCGGGCATTGACGAGTCCTAACTAATTATGAATAATAACAACAAAAATATCAAGCTAAGATACATTGTCCTCCAAGTCTTCTCGGAGTCGTGGAATTGTACGTGATGTGGGCCCTCATCCTTGGATATTCTTCTTGACGCTCCATGCTTGCCAAACCATCTCTTGCTCAGCTCCTTCTCGGACTTGGGCTCCTTAGCCGAATAACAATGGCTTCCCAAATGCTACAGCATTGCAGCTGCTTTCCTGCTAGCCGAATGACTCCTTACCGAACCATCGTGCGCCGGCCCATCAGTCATCCAGGCTCTACCAAATTTTGGTGTTAACATATGCCCCCTCAATTTTAGAGTAAAAGAGGCTCTTTTGCTCTGAAATTGACCACGATCTGCTAAAACTCGGGCCAAGCTTTTAACTGGGCTAAAAATTGCTGAGGCCCAGTTTCTGGAAGCTTCCCGTGGCACTTTGTGTAACCCTTCAATTTCTTCTTGGAACTCGTCTTTGCCAAACCTCCACCTATGTGAATCGGCAAGCCAAGTCGCTTCCGCTTCTCAAGATAAGCACCGAATAGATCTTTTGTTTCCTCACAGCTATTTCCAATCTACCTCTTGGCCTTCCTTCTGTATATAAATACAGGTGAACTCCCTCAGCCGAGAGCAGCCATCCAGATTTCCTCTATATCCTCCAACTTTTTCTCCTGCTCTTCCAAGATCTAAAGCACCAGATGGCAGGCTCAAGCAACAAGCGCCCGGCTGATTCGGCAGATCCACGCCCTCCAAAGAGGCCTGCAACAAGGTAAATACGTCTCCGTATATCTCAATCCAATCTCATTTTGTATTTACTAATCCTGATTTCTCTGCTTGAAATCTTCAGTGACGGAGATAACGCCGAACTCCGTCGTCAATTGGCGGCGGCACAGATGGCCCTCAGGGAGGAGAGAGAAAATCACCAGGTGACGATCAAGATACTGGAGGATGCAGAGGAGGTCATGGCTCACCTGGACAGAGAGAATGAAGCCCAGATGCGCCATAGCAATGGTAAGTTTTCACCATCATGCCCTGTCATTCCTTCCTTGTATTCTGGGCATAACCCCTTACTCAAACCCCAACGTTATGTTTCGGGCCTAGCGATGAAGCTTCACCGCTGAAAGTTGCCAGCTGGCGAGGCTAATCGGGGAGCTCGAAAGGGACGATCCTCCAAGTCCTGACCGTATCCAGAGGCTTCAACAAGCCTATGGGCTTCTGAAGACTATCTACAACATGGTTGTAGATTAGGGAAAAACTAGTCACTATGTAATGGACTTGTATTCCCTGCCTCTGTTAATAAAGAATCGGTCTTTTCCTTTTTCGCATCTGTGATCTGTGTGTCCTTTTGAATTGAATCAAGTAATCTTGATGCTAAATCATCACCGTGCCGAATGTCACTACCGAACAAACCTTTAACCGAATAGATCTTACAAAAATTGCCGTCAATCTCCCTCGTTTTCTTTGAAGAAAATCTCAAATCTGATAAGCATTGACAGCAGGTAGTGGCATTGATGACAATAAAATATGCTCGAAATAGAAAAGAACCAAATTCCATGACTCCTTTTTCACCAGTTTGAATGATCAATGAAATTCTTCACTCACATTGATTGCCCTTGGCCCTCTGTTTTTGTAAATACAGATGAAATCCTTGTTGAACGAAGCAGACGAATCTTGCCTGACGTCATTATCAATTAAATCCTCAAATAATATAAGGAATTCGGTTTCCAGAAAATTCGCGGACACTGTTCACTATATCATTAAATGTGCCCTGCCTTTCTCTTTTCCCAATAAACCAACCAGGGGCAAAAATGTCAGTCCGAGGGGAGATGGAACGAGTAAAGATGGCTTCCTTAATAAGCAATCTCTGAAGAATATAATTTAAAATATTTTCGGCCAATCATCTCCCTTTCCATCAAGTACCGGCCTTATATGTCCAAACGCAATTTGAAATTTTCACTGCAAATTTGTCCATCACTCCTTTTCCTTTCTCATCGAGTACCTTCCATTAACAACGATAATCTCCAATGGCGGGCAAAGGAAAAGAGATTGTTGAGGAATCATCGATTCGGGGGTCCTCCACCACCCGCTCTGCATTCGCTTCGGGTAAGATTAGATTCTTGCTGATTTAGTCACCTCTCAACTTGATGCATTCTAATCCTCCTCGCTTCTTCGCCTCGCCAACGCATCCAAATTTCTTATTTGGCACACGGCGCATTCAATCCCCATCTCATCGGACTCTTCGATGATGATTCACCGGTGGATCGCGAAAACTCTCCGCAAAGCAATTGCGTGAAGAGAGACGCCGCCGTAGGGAGCTTCGAGCGGTCTGATGTGACAGCTCCTTACGCCGCTGCAGAGCGT
This sequence comes from Hyparrhenia diplandra, assembly GCA_015847255.1. Taxonomy (NCBI): domain Eukaryota; kingdom Viridiplantae; phylum Streptophyta; class Magnoliopsida; order Poales; family Poaceae; genus Hyparrhenia; species Hyparrhenia diplandra. Next base: position 159,021 of record JADLZK010007644.1, on the reverse strand, counting down.
GAACGCCGTATGGCTCTGGAGGTTCATATTGGTGGTAAGTTTTAAACCAAACCCATCCATGTATTGCTGCTTTGGGTGAACTGATTGTTTTTCATTCCTCTAGAGCTGTCCGAGCGCCATCACTGTCTCCGTGAAGCAGTGTCAAGTCTGGTGCGAGCACTCGACATGCCAGAGAACCCACCGGCGCCTCGCATCCAAGAGATCGTCGATAAGATCAAGGATGCTATGAAGAAGAAGTGAAGAACTGCAGTCGTGACCAGAATGGTGCCGAATAGTATCTAGGATTAGGACCAAGTAGAAATCCCTTGTGATATATTCCAAGTAGAAATCCTTTGTAATGTATTCGGCAACACTTTTGTAACAGACTTTTGAAGCTCTTGAATAAAGACCCTCTATATCTATATTGATGTTTTTATATTTTTTGCACTAAAGGCGACACAACAATATTTATGCCGGCTGTTCTCCAATTCTATGGAGTATTTTTCTTTGCTAAAGGCGATGATTTACACATCGGCTACTTCTCATGAACAAACAATCCTTTTTGCTCAAAACCATTAAACTCATACGTGTCGGCCAATCTCAATTGGCAATAACGATTCTCTTAAAAGCCGACCGCGAAATCTTTCCTTAGAAATTACTATGAGAGCCGACTATCTCGATCGGTTGTTGGTCTTTGTAGCGAGTACTGACAGGACCTTCTTCCCATTCTCTTCCTGAGAAACACTCCACGCCCTCGTATTCCCAGAACGATGGTTCAGTGGCAGCAATGCTTACCGAATCATCGGCTTGTACTATCTCAACGTCATCACCGTTCCACTGGATGAGGACTTGATGCATGGTGGATGGAACGCAACAGTTAGCATGGATCCAATCTCTTCCAAGTAATAAGCTGTAGGACCCCTTACTATCAACCACAAAGAAGGTAGTGATCAAAGTCTTTGAGCCGATCATCAACTCAACGTGAACGGCTCCATGGGTATCTGAAGGATTTCGGCAAAAAAATCCTAAGCACAATGTCTGTCTTGAGCAAATCCTCTTTGGTCATCCCCAGCTTTCTGAAAGTTGTATATGGCATGATATTGATTGCAGCTCCTCCATCAACGAACATATGAGTCAGAGGTTTTCCATTAACATATCCCTTCAAGTAAAGAGGCTTTAGATGATTATGCTTCCTAGGCACATCAAAACACGAACTGTCTTGATAAAGCCAACTGTCCTAGGAGATCAATCATCTCTTTGTTGTCAAAATCAGAATAGGCCTCTTCATCTGAGTAGGCATCTTGTTCCTCTGGATCATCGGTGGCTTGCTCTGTAGGAGCTGCAAACTCTATTGGAATGAAGAACACCATGCTAACATCTGCCGAACGCCCACTTGCCGAATACTCCTCTGCCGAATGATTGGCTTCCTGAGCTTTCTTTTTTGGGCCACACCTGTTTGCGTTCGGCTGTTGCTTCTCTGAGCTCCTTGTTCCTGAGACGTTGGACCCTTCTCTTCTGGCTCTTCCTTAGACCAGGAGGGCACCACTGTCCCTTTTGCCACACATACTCTTGAGGAGAGTCCATGTCATCATCAGAATCCTCTACATCAGCCCATGCTTGATCTGCAATCCTTTTACTGACGTGTGGTGTACTGTCTTTATTTTTTAAGCGCCGATCATCCTCTGGGAAACGTGCCCCTAGTCTTTCTTGGATGGGACGGCGGTTGACTCGTGCCTGTCGATACCCGTGGTATTGCTCACTGCATTCAGGGCAATTATTCCTAGCGAGGGCGACTTCAAGCCTTCGTTCGGCAATGCCTAAAGAAAGGACAGTCCCAATGAGACTCCTCTTGCTCCTTCATGTACTCCTCCTGTTCTCGGTGGTATATCTCCTCTTCGTATTTCTGCTGCTCCCTGGCAAGCTGCTAATCTCTACGATATTGCTTCTCTTGCTATCTTTGCCACTTGTTCAGCAGTATATGAGATGTTACCCTTGGTTTGGAGGTTTCTCCTTTTTCTGTTCGGCTATTTGGAAACCGAACACGATGTTGCTAGAGCTCAACACTAGACACCTGCCGACTAGGGTCAACTGAACCGCTTTGCTTTGCCCTTTCAGAAGTCAGCATCTTCAATGGGCCTTTGCCCTTACGATCACTGGCAGAAACCATGCATGTATCGAAAGCAACCATGCCTGCAGGGAAGGGCTCCTTATCCACCTTCATGCTGTTGTTGAACTTGAGGAGACCCTGCTGTATAGCCCTCTGAATCTGCTGCTTGAAGATTCGGCAGTCAGTGATGTTGAGAGTGATCATATCATGGAAGCCACAATATTTGCCAGTCTTGAGCCAATTCGGACGCTTCATAGAATGATTCTCTGATAGCTTGATGCGTCCTTCCTTGACTAAGAACTCAAAGAGCTTTTCCGACTTGGAGACGTCGAAGTCATATGCCCCCTTGAGTGTCTTCATCCAGTGCTGGTTAACCTGGACAGCCTCCTTGCCCCAAGCAAATTCGGCAGCTGCTATGTCCTCCTGGCCATCATCTTCGTCTTCACCCTCTTCCAGGAAGTGGTTGTATGTCTGATAAGACACGTTGCCCCCTTTCTGAAAATGGGTGTCCTTCTTGATGCTCTGGAACTGATTGGCCATGAGTGACAGGCGCCTTGAGAGTTGTCCTAGGTCATCAAATTCCATGCCGGCTAGCTTTTCCCTGATGGCTGGATGCATACCCCGAATGGCTACAGCCAGCAACTGATGGTTTGGCAAGCTCAAAGAGTAGCAGGAATTCTTTGTCTCCCTGAACCTACGCAAGAACTCTTGTGGTGTCTCATTATACTTCTGTGTCAACCCCATCAAGTTAACGAGCTCTTTTTCATTGGAACCGTTGTAGAAGTATGAATGGAATTTGTCTTCCAGCTCAGACCATGTTCCAATAGAATTGGCCAGCAACGTGGCAAACCATGTAAAAGCCAGCCCTGTAAGGGATGATGGGAAGAAGCGAATCCTCCATGCTTCATTATTTGCAAGCTCTCCCAACTGAATCAGATACCGACTGATGTGTTCGGTAGTAGAGGTGTCATCTTGTCCAGAGAACTTGGTCAAGTCGGTTGGAGGCTTCAGTCTTGAAGGAAGCGCCACTCTGTTGTACCAATCAGGATATGGCGACTGATACACATAGGGCCGATTCTTGGGCTTAATCCCAAATTGGTGTTGCATCGTATCGGCCATCCTCGCTAGGAGTATATCCACATTTGAATTCTGTGATCCATGAGATTGTCCTGACTGTCCAGCTGGCTTATACCCAGGATTTGGCATAGCATGAATTGTGGAGTAGTCAACGAACTCTGTGTAACCAGGGCCAAAGGGATTTCTCTGCAACCCACTGGCCATTGGAGCTATCGAGTATGTGTTGTATGCTGGAGGATTCCTAGGTGCACCGAACGCCGCTTCTCCATGTGTTTTGGCTCCGGATCCCTCTGGTTTTTCTGGTGTCTTGTTCTCTCCCCCAGACTCTTGATTCGTAGCTCCTTTCTTTGGTGGTGGCTTAGGCGTATGTATGTATCTTGGCTCTGAAAGCTCATCAAGCCGAGCCTCAAAGTGTTGATCAAACTCGGGTCCAAAGCTAGCCTTCATGATATCGCGAAAAGTGTTGAAGAACGCCGTGTTGTGATTAGTCATTGCTCTCCCAACGGCAGCTGCAACAATCCCTTCCATCCGACCAATTTCTTCGGGACTTGGTACTTTATCTTCCTTTTCTGCCCCTCTTACGTGTCGAAACTGTTTGAGCATATTCCTTATCACCGGGGCATCACTATCTTTGGAAGATCTATCTTTTGGATGATTGTGCCGCTCTTGTGTTTGGAGAAGCATGACATGCACTTTTGCGAAGGCTGCGCACATATCTCTCACTATGGCCTCTTGATGATCGGGCGGGTCATTCATCTAGAGCCGGATGACATTATCCTTGTCGACGTTGTCGCATCGTGTTTTTGATCTTGAGTGGTCCCACTTTGGGCATGCCAAAAAGTGTGTAGGCACAAAATCCTACTCCCCTACGCCGCACACAAAACGACAAGCCGGAATAGCCGGGCTTTACTGCGCCTCGGTGTGTCTTGAATCGAAGGCGTGCCGATCAATTTGACTTGTTAATTGACAAGGAGGTAAACGTGAGATCGGAACATGCCTGGTGAGACCAAGACAGTTCGCATGTATGGCTCTAAGGCGGATGTAAAGACATATAGCTATGAAAGCTATCTGTCGATGAATAATGAATGCATTCGGTAAACATATATGAAGATATGATGTAATAACAAATGAATGATCATAAAGACATGTTTGAACAAATAAAGTCGATCATTATGATGTGCTATTGTACAGCTCTATTGCATAGATCGAATTAATTGACAACATGATAAATAAAAGAAATATAAATCATAAACATCATTATAGATATTCATGACACGTGAAAGCATAACTTTTTTTAATAAAAGCGTGTTCGGCAAGAAGCTTGCCGAATCGAGGTCCATGAAGAAGGAACTACCCTACGTAAAAAATCTATCAAATTAAACTGATCTCTAGTCCACCGGATGACTAGCTCTAGAGTAACCCAAAAGATCAGTATCTACCGGATGACACATTCTGTCAAGATCTAAACGTATACGAACCCACGGCAGATAACAACTTAGATTGATCTATCTCAAACTCACGATAAAATGATAGATCTAGCAGCACGGTAAGATGAACAATGAAAGTACTAAAAGCAATTAGATCTATGATAAGATAAAGCCGAGACTTCTCAATCTAAATTGGGCAAAAAGTGTGTGCAAACATAATTGAATAAATAAATTGAAAGCATTACAAACACGTGGTAATCTGATGAATTCATTAGATCTTGCCAAAATCTAATGAAGCTGATAACTAGCTCTTAGCCAGACCTTAGCCCACCGGATGGCTCATGATCGACAAAAAGAACCCTCTTGCCCCCGATAGCTTAAATCCGCTGACGATACTAAGCGTGAACAAGACTTCTTGCAATAATCTAAATCCGCCGACGATACTAGACATGGTGCAAGGTTGCCGGTACTTACGGAGGTCAACGTGTCGATGAATCCTCTCGCGCAGTAGATCGACGACGACGGCGGACTCGAAGGGTGGCCGGAGCCAAGGCACGGAGCCGGGTTTGTTGTATTTGATTTGGTAGCCTGTTTACGATTCTTGGGGTCTTATATTTATACCACGGGCATTGACGAAAGTGCTAACTAATTACGAATAATAACAACGAAAAATATCTAGCTAAGATACATTGTCCTCCAAGTCTTCTCGAGTCATGGAATTGTATGCGTGATGTGGGCCCTCATCCTTGGATATTCTTCTTGACGCTCCATGCTTGCCGAACCATCTCTTGCTCAGCTCCTTCTCGGACTTAGGCTCCTTAGCCGAATAACAACGGCTTCCCGAATGCTACAGCATTGCAGCTGCTTTCCTGCTAGCCGAATGACTCCTTACCGAACCATCGTGCGCCGGCCCATCAGTCATCCAGGCTCTACCAAATTTTGGTGTTAACAAACTTTGGTGGTTCCGCGGGTTTAAAGTCCTTGTACGACTGGAATCCATCCCTATCTGCACCACCTCGGCCTCCTCCCTGCTCAATGTTGCGTGTGATGTTACGCAACTCTCCCAAGAGCTGGTCAAAGAACTGCTCCGGGTTCTGGGGAGGTGGTTGCTGTCGATCTCCCCCAGCACCTGATCGAGTTTGCGGCATCTCAAGACAATTGAATCAACAATAACCATCGATGATGTTGTCAAAGTGTAGATATTGAATTTAAGTTACGCTGAATTTATTGAGAGAATAAATTCATCCACAATAACAGGTAACAATAAACTCAATACGATCTTTCATCAACATCATGGTTATGTCAACGCAATATGTGTACCAAGATTTTCAACAACAACGGCAACAAAATGTTGCACAACCGCATAAATTTCGCAATTGACAATTATGTCGCAATTACCATAAAACCCGATCACAATATAGGGCACGAACTAAATTAAGGTCTTGACTGATAAAATAAGGTATCGAATATTACGGATCCAAGTCTTACATGCTGATAGTCTCACGAATTAAAAGGAAATTACATGATAATAGTGGCACTACACCGCTCGGCTACAAGGGTGTCTCATCTAGATCAAGGTCTACGTGCTAGCATCTAGCTGGACTCTAAACGTGGCATCACAGTCGTCTACTCCTGCGAAGTACGAGAAGTGGGGTCTCCGTCCTGGTCCTCCTGACGGTCCTCTCCAGCTGGCGCTGCTGCACTCTCTATCTGAAGGTCCTCGTCGTCTGCACCCATGGGGTAGTGATAGGCGTAGTACAAACGGTAGTACTCCTCTCTCACGTTGGTGTACTCACACTCCAAATTCTCAAGCTTCTCCTTGATCTCCTTGTAGGCGGCCTCAGCCCACTCTCTTGCCAATCAAGGCGATCCAAGATGCATGCTCAAGGATCCATTCGCCTTCCTGCTGACTGCTAACTGTGCCAGAAGACTCGACACCTGCTTCTTCATCTTTGCTAACTCCAGCTCTACTTGGCTTTCTTCCTTGCTCTTGGACTGACCGGCAGCATCCTTCTCCTCTGTAGCATGCCTTAGCATGCCACGCAGCCTCCTGTGGTCCCGAATCAACTGATCTATCTCGCCCCTCTGACGAACCACAACTGCCATAGCCCCGTGCCTTATCCTCTGTAACCGACTGCCATCTTGCATCATAGCGAACATAGCACTCATGGCGTCACAAGTGCTACCCTAGCTCGCTCCTCGTCCGTCCCCTCCGTAAAGGGTCCACGCCACCCTGCTCCTGCGGTGAAAAGGGGTCGGCCCGGGAAAGGAAGCGCCGTCCCAACCAACACCTCAGGGTGGTCCACCATCAAACTCCTCAGTACACGGAACGCAGCATTGTCGGCTGCAGCCTCAGGTGACAGTCCGTACTCCGTGATATCCCATCCTACCCACACAGCACTGTCTGCAAGGGCAGGGACCACAAGGTGAATCCTGGTAACTATCTGCTCTGCCTGCGGGGCTGTCTCCCAAGTGTATACAGGTGCCTCTGTGTACCCGATCTGCTGGAGTACACGCCACAGCACTGTGGGCATGCCAAACTTCTTGTCCGCGATAGTACCACTACCGGAAGCTGGGGTTGGAGCCATCTGTAGCAAGATTTAGGAGATAATGTGAGATTGAGAAACAATAGTCCAGTTTTAACCAAATTAGGGCAAGTACTAATTAGCTAGGGAAAAGGATGGAAAATGCATGAATGCCATGATGTAAAATTTTAAATATGATGCATGAACGTTTCCTACGTATCTCACGGAATAGGAAAGAGATTTCTCTATTCGTATTAATGGTGGCATCCTACGATCTCTCAAAAAGAAAATAAGACGTGTCTAGACGATCTAACGCATTGCGATGTTAGTGTACCTATAATTCATTTCAGCCCACAATATATTCATGCAATGCAAGGAATTAAATTGCATATACCTGCTTCGTCAGGTCCACCCGACGGCATCGCACACCATGCGGAAAAACACATTTTACACCCAGCACACCTGTGTACCCATACACAAGTCTACGGGGGCACTACCCGACCACGGAGCTCTCAAAACATTTTATTTTGCCCCCCTAGACCGGCGTTTATCCGATCATGCTCTCACAGCTCACACCATTACCTTGGGCGTAGAGGCATTGAACAACCATTACCCAGGGCGAGGTATTTCGATCCATTCATGACCACTCAAGTGAGTAGCCCGTACTACACCGGCCGCACGGCAACCAATCACAAACAACAAAATATGATGCAAGAACCCATTCCCAGCTAGCTGCCACCGACTGCCCTTAATTGGGCATAAAGGGTATGACCAAGGCACTACTAATTTTGCAATCCTTTTACTCACACCACTTAAAAGATTTTGTTTCACAAACTTTTCGCAAAAAGATTAGTGATTCATTTTAATTTAAATACCAGATCGACTTGCAATTACTGAACTAAGCTCGATACCAGTTGTGACAGAGCCGAATTAATTTATAAGAAATCAAGTATAATTCGCAATCACCGGAAGCGATCCGCAGTCTACACTTGAGTCCATATAAACCTAGTATTCGAAATCTCGAGTGATTTCAAACTCATCAACAAACACAACAGGATCGTTGAGCTCGGTAGTAAAATCCGTAGGTATTTCAAAAACCAAGTTCGATATATTAAACATCGAGTCGCGGTATAATTTATTACAAACTCAGGTTTAAGTACGGGGCAGTAGTTTCAAAACCAAATAGTCTTTTAGCAAAAACAAATATAAAGTAGTGCCAGAGATAGTCATCCCCTGTAGCAAAGCATGAGACAGGGATATAGATTTGCCTTGCCCTCGGCCTTACTGGGCTCATCAACGAGAAAATGCATAAGTCTTACAAGGTACCCATGGTACACATGCTCACCTGCAACAACGGGGAATAAAACCCCGAGTACAAAATACTCAGCTAGACTTACCCGTCCAAAAATAAAATAAAAGACTCCAAGCATCATGCTAGGCTTTATCGGGAGTTTAGCTGACTCACATTAATTTCACAAATAAAGTTTAGTGCCCTATGCATGCTACTTGTATTTTTTCCAAGTTAAAAGGGTTACTTATTTAGATAAATAACCATAGATCCTGTATAGTCAAGATTAAAAGGCATATGCTCAGTAGAATAAATAACAGCATAAGTAACTTGATCAGAATTATATCGCTTGCAACATGATAAATAACATATATTGTAATAATTAAGACTACATTGCGGTGGGGCGCACCCCGGTTCTCACTAACCAGGGAGATGGCGATTCGAATCGATTTGCAAACCAGGTGGCGAATACCCGACACAAACCAGGTCTACTTTGCAAAGGCGGACCCAATCACTCCCAGGATGTTACGGGGCGTAAAGTCTCCGATCTTGCCGGCTACCCCTCCTTATCGGGCCACCGGTGAGCGGGCAATGAGTACGACCCCCTCGTGGCGCATCTTCTTGTGCCCGAATAACCACACCAACCATCGCCAAGGAGGAGCGATAAAGCGGACAAAGCCGCCCCTAACATTCCCACGAGCCGTGGCTCCGACCCCCGGGCGGAGCCTACTAAATGCCGTGTACGTTCAACTTCCGACCACATTCCGACAAAGAGTAAGTCCTTAATTGATCGGTGGAAAGACCACAATATCCACCCAATCTCACATGTTTTACTTTATCGGGTTCTCAATAGCAAACTTGACAATCACCCATGTGATTGTTCACAACACTTTCCTCAAGTGACCGAATCATCACTCTATCGCAATCATGATACCGAGCATTAACCTAGACATCTATATAGGATAGGGCAACTTTCAGCAAGGATCATAATGCATCAACGGTTTCAACCAATTTCCTAAACTTAATGCATGAAACATACAAAAGACTCAAGTCATATTAATTGGAAGAACTTAGGAAAGGGCGTAATGCTCCGGGGCTTTGCCTCGCAGAACGTCGAACGTGCTCAAGGCACTCGTGCAGTGTCGTCAATGTCGACTCTTCTCCTCCGATGGCTCCTCCGACTGCACTCCCGCATGGTGAAGCTCTCCCGTCTACTCCTCGACAGCTCCTCGAACCCTTCCCCCATCCTGTGATGATGCATATGATGGAGAAAAGATATGATTACGATTACATAAATATCATCTTGCATAAAGTAATATGTGTATGATGGATGGATGCCTCATGATGCAAGCTATTAGTAAGTGCATATCTCTTCCGTAGAAACACAATTAATTCTACACAAGAAACCCTAATAACCTACATCAATCAACACCCTTACTAATCAACAGAAAATGGCAGCTAGACATGCTGTCCTTAAAACAAATCACACGGGGAGTTCTACAACTCCAAATTCAGTGAACTAGGACTCTATGGAAAGCTAACAAAATTTCCTACAAAACATTCCACATCACCCAGAACTGAATCTGAACCTAACAGCCTCGAAATTAAGGAAAACAGAGGCTCTGTTTTCAATTTAAACATCACATGCAACCTCCATATCTCACCAACTACTCATGAAAACTATCTCAAACTTAACCAGCAGGTAAACCAAGTTATTATCTACCAAATAAATCTATTGGCCATGCCAAAAGATAATTTAAAAGCACATAAAATAACATGCCCTAGCAAACACCACACTTGCACCCTATAATTAAATAAATGCTAGGAATAACAAATTGACAAAACTACCAAGCTTACCAAACTAAGCTTACCAACAGATCCTATTCATGCTAGGAACTTACAATAAAAATACTAATACACATCATCTTCATATAAACATATATTTCTAGCATATTTTCCATGCATCATAAATAGAGTAAATACATAACCACTTCAGAAAATTCTACAAAAATTACCAGAGCATCTTACTGGAATATAACAGCTACCATAAAAATTTCATTGCAAGATCATGCACATACAGTCCTACACAAAAATGACAAGTTGACACCAAACCTATGCATGAAAATACTTTGTACTATGAAAAGTGTCAGACAACAGATTTCTGAGTATGAATATCTTCTAAAACCTATCAAACACAAACACATCAAATCTCACATCCAAAACCGTAATATTTATTTTTCTATGAATTTCTAAAGATCACATGGCAAATAGCACATAAATAGAAAATCACATTTCTTCTACAGAACATACTTTGCATGATATTTTTCCTAGACTCTACTCACAAAAACAAGCACTTTTTACACAGGAAGCATAATTTTATCTTGCACCAATTAAAAGATATGATTTTCCTCAATTTCCATGCATTTATGGCTATAAATAAAACTCTATATAAAAGTTCTCAGAAAATAAGATTTCATAATTTTATACTGTAGCCTATCACCTAACAAGCATGGAAAAATTTGTTTCACTCAAAAAGGACTCAAAATGACCAAGTTATGAATTTTCCAAGCTTTTCATTCACTTACGAAAAAGCGTAAAAAGAAAAAAGAAAAGGAAAAGGGACGCTGGGCCCCGCGTGTCAGCGGCTCAAAAACAGAGCACGGTGGCGTGGCGGCGGATCGGCGGCGGATTTTCGCCAGCGATGACCAAATCGCGCAACCAACTAACCTAAACACATCTACGCGGCGAGAGGTCACGATGGTGCCCTTGGTTCGACTTCAAACCGACCGAAACGACGGCGATGACGGCGCGGCGCGGCTCAAGGGCGGCGCGGTGACGGCGACCGGCCGTTCTCCGGCGAAAAGACGGCGAACCAGCCGCCGTTCTCGACTCTAGGACACCTAACTAAGACATGCAAGCAAGATTGGAGCTCAACGGAGCAACGGCGGCCGACAAACCAAACGCGACGGCGGCGGTGCTCACGGGCGCACGACGTCGGCGGCGGCGTGTCCCGACGAAATGGCAGCCGGATCTACTCATCCACCTAGCTCGAGAGCTCGAGCACCTCTAGGCGATCCTAAAACACGAAGAAACGCCCTAAACTTCGATCTATGAGCTCCGGGGCAGCTTGCCCCAACGGCCATGGCGGCCGCCGCCGGCGCCGGATGCGGAAATGGGGTCCGCACCTTGACCTTTACCTCGACCGATGGCGGCTTTGAGTAGAGGACAAAGTAGCGGAGCTAGGGGGACGTGGTTTGCGCGGTTTGGTGCGACGACGGCGACGAAACGCGGGGCGGCGGAGCTTCGCGGACACGGGCGGCAATGGCCGCGGCGGCGGCGCCGTCTCCTCGGGCGCCGGGGCGGCGCAGGAGTGGCGCCAGGGTTAGCGCAGCGCGGGCATCCTATTTATGCGGCGCACGACCGGTACCAGCCCATCCGGCCCATACGCCGGCGTTCAGGCGGCGGCCACGCCGACGCCGGGCGGTGTCGGCCGGCGACGAGCCGACAAGTCCCCCCTACTCGTTTTTACGACACGCTGACGGTTTTTGGCCCGTGCATCGAGATTCTTCGAATTTGAAAAAGTCAAAACATCAACTTTGTAGAGAATTTCATAAGCTACAAAACACTCAATATGAACTTTTTCTAATTCGGCCTAGATTTGGAGATAAAAATTAAAAACAACAAGGTCAAATCAAACCATTCAAAACAGAGTTTGAATTTAACTCAAATTTGACCCAAACTGTTGGGCACTATTTGAATCATTTCCAAACCTTTTCACAAGAAACTCATAAAAGATCATTTGCTCTACATAAAAAGTACTACATTTCATCTATAGAAACTTTTTTGCTAGAAACACTTCTATCAAGCACTTTTTGAAAGGAGTTTCAAAATGACTCAAAGAGGTTTGACCTCTAGGGCAGATTTAAAATAAAATTTCTAAATTGAAACTCAAGCTCAAACATGGTCCTAAATTATGTCAAAAATATATCTAGGCACAATCTAGGTCCAAAACATCATTATAGCTAAGATCCTATAGTAGCTAGGTCAAGCAAGCATGAAATGAGAGAAATTCAAAGTGAATGTCACTAGCACATGATTATGCATGAAATGATGATGATGCTATGCAAATGATCATGCTTTCAAGATGCTTAACACCTAGGGTGTTACACTCACGGTTATGAGCGCCCGAAAAACTTGACGGAATAAGTAACATGATAATGGTGATAATGATGTTGAGATGTAAGTGGTGATACTTGAACAATGGTGTTCTTAATTAATTTATTGGGGAATAATTGGTGCCTAAGCGTAACTTAGAATTATTAGTGTGAATAAAACTTTGACTTACTAAAAGCTCACCGCAAATATAACCCGATTAATGTCGCCTTTGAGCTTCATCCACCCATGTTATATTTGCTTTGAGTTCGACATGGACTCGCCCTCGCAATAGCCCACTCACACCGGGGAGATTGCTAGATTGCTAAAGATTGAAGGAATCGGGCTTGTGATCAACCAAATCGGTCGTCCCCTCGTGGAGTGGAGGCTTCATCCCGGGATCGGAGTGTTTTTCCGCCGTTTGTTTTCTAAGGTTATTTCTTTTGTATTAAGTTCGTTATTTATTAAGCATTATGTTTTGATATTTTCTTTAATTGTGACTATATGTGAGATTTGACTTCACGGGCTCACATATGGTGTGTATCTGGTTTTGTCCTTAAAACCGGTATTACAATCGTGGATCGTGATCTCGCAAATAGATAAATATTTTTTTTTGCTCAACAATGTCCTTAATGTGTTATGGATATAGCTAATGTGTTATGGATATAGTTGTGGCCATGCATTTTGTGTATATGTTTTAATTTTTTATACTTTTCTTGAAATATTGTGAGAAGGCGATGATGTTAGTTGCCATATTAATCTGTTTCTCCCCCCGCATTTTGTTTGGCTTAACATGGTTTGTTTTCTCCATAGCTTTCAATTTCCATAGGTGGAGTTTGTATGAAGCCATTTGGTTTTGGTCGCTAGACTTTTAACAAAATGTGCCAATGATAATGCTCAAGTTGAAGAGTTAGATTTACAATCGGACCGGATGGAGTTACATGTGGAGCAAAGCATATATTATTCCTCGAAGAGGACCGCTAAAAAATCCATGGCTTGCCTCGGGATCCCTTTGGTAAGTTTGGGTTTCAACAATGTAAGTTTGAGTTTCAATAATGTATAACTTCACCGTGTGCATAGGAGACTTCTATGTTGTATCAATTGTCGGTTTTTCAAAAGATGTCCGCAACTTTCAAGGAATTAAGAACTGGTCAAAGCATGAATTTTTCAAAGTTGTCATAAATTCATTGATTGCAAACATAGTTTCATATTTTAAATTCCTTGATAACAAAGTTTCTCTAAATTCATTATTTAACATGCTTATCATATACAGATCTAATGTGGTTAATGATAAATCTTAGACTATTGGAAATCAAAGCATCATCATTTTACGCTTTTACGTGCTCGAATTTTGACAGAGAAGTATTTTGTCAAAAAAAATTTGAAGCTTGGTCCGGCCAGTCAGGACTCTTGCCATTTTACTTGCTATTGTAAATGTGATATCCAAACATGGCAGCTATTGTTTGAAACCCAATCTTTTTAGCTATGTAGATGTAGAAATAGGGTGTTGAATGAATGATCGGGCCTTGTTGTCTTTGGTTGTTTCACCGCAGGTTGTACCAGATGAGTTGTGCAAACAATATACACCCACACTTCTTGTGCTGAACGCCGGCGATCTGTTGCTTATCTATCGATTCAGAGACAGTAACCCGGGTGTCCATCGTTGACTATGCTATGATTGTTTTGAAACAACTATGCTATGATTAACTGCTAGAGTTCGTGCAAATTTGGTATCACAGAGCTATCAGATTACTACAATATACGATTATAAGGTGACCGATATATATTATCATCTCGCCTATTGCTTTGTCTTATTAGGTATTGATTCATACTAATTCTCTGAAAGAAACTAGCATGAACGTTTGCTTTTTGTGATTGATCAGCACTTCATGGACATTGTTTCAGTTAATTTAGTTAATTATGCATACATTTTCCCTTGTGTTAGTTTGGTTCTGAATCCAAACAGGCGAACCTTTCTCATTATCTTAGATATATGTACGCTGTGAGTCACCCGGTCATATCACCATGTCTCGCTTTTAATCTATCCTATATATTTCCACCTTCCTGGTGTTTCTACTTATATCCTTCAGCACACGTCCAGTTAAGTTTTGTAATTGTGTATTTCGTTTTTGGTTCAAATGTCTTGATTGAGTATTCATCAGGTACATCCATCCCTTCTCTTCCCGCTTTTTGCAGTCTTGCGACCACCCAAATCCTAGCTTAACCCCTTGCATTCAATGCTAACTGCTAAATGGGATTCTTATTGCTACTTGAGCACCCTAACATTTCCTTTGCTGCAGTTCTTGATTCAATCTTACATGAAGGATCTTTTTTCCTCAAATGCATATGATGTGTTTGATTGCATTTTTCAGTTCCTAATAGTAAGCCACGACACCGGGAAGCGGCCTCCTGAATCATTGCTCCATTATAAGTGGCACATGGCATTATTTGACCTACATAAAACTCCCATCATAAATCAGCTAAAGGTGTTTTATTTATAGGTTCGCAACTGCTTATGACGAGTATCCATCAGGTACATTCATCCCTTCTCTCTTCCTTGTCTGGCCGTGCGATGACCACCCAAACCTAGCTTAACCCCTTCCATTCGATGCTAATCGCTGAATGCAATTCTTATTGCTACTTGAGCACCCTAACATTTTCTTTGCAGCAGTTCTTGATTCAATCCTAGATCAAGGATATTGTTTTTCTCAAGTGCATATGATGTGTTTGATTGCATTTTACAGTCCCCAATATGTAAGCGGCGGCGACTGGCGACCCCTCCTCCCTCCCCTCCTCCTCGTCGTCCTCCTCCTCCTCCTCCTGCTCTCGTCCCCGAGGCATCCATGGGCGTTCAACGAAACCCCCTAGCTGTACGCCCCCCATGGTGGTGACCGCGCCGACGGTAACCCTCCTCGCCCTCCCCTTTCTCCTCCTCTGGCTCCACCTGCGATTTGTTGGGGGTGAGTTATGTATCGGCAACATTTACCTTTGTTTTGGAAATTTTCCTTGTCACTGTAATCAATTATCTAGACATGGTTCTCTTATTTATTTATATGGATATGGATGCAGTTGCCACCGGCTCCCAACTATTACACATGAATATAAACGGGTAAATATGGAGGCCATGGATTATTTTTCCTTCATGGGCAGCACTTTTCACCATCCGGAAGTTGTTAACCAGTTTTGTATTAACAGTCTCAAGGTCCGGGACCTTTGTGTGCAATCTGATCCAATTACAGGGGTAACATGTATTAATGTATTATGCCTCCTAATATTTATTTGGTTTCCATCAGTCACATGCTTTGTCTATAAAATTTTTTTTTTGTGTTCAGTTAGCTAGGTCTGAAATAACCGTCAAAGCTTATTATTGCTTCACCATTGTGTCATGTCAGAAATAGTACCATGATTACCATGATAATATGGTTTTGTGTGATTAGATTATATGTTTGGGATGTTGCCTATTATTTCCTAGCATCTCATCATCTTTGTTTGGCCCCTGTAATTTTCCGTTATGGATTTCCTAAATCAGGTCTGCGTTGAGGTTTGTGTTGGAAAAAAGAGACTTATTTTCTATGGTCTATGCCCAGTTCCCTCGCGGTTGTTACTTATACTTAACTTTATGTGCTTACTTAAGTCCATTATCTGTCACTGTTAGCATAGAATTTTTACATTTGTTATAAGGTGACTTTCCCTCATGAAACATGTCACTTACAAGGCTACAATTTTGTGGTGTATGCAAAGAAGATCCCTCTGCTGCGGTCAACCTTGACAATTTGATGATAGATTGTCTATTCAGATGTGCCACTTATTTTAGGTGGGGCATGCTGTTAGCAAATTGGAATAATAAAAAGGAGCTTCTCTCTTTTCTCTGGATGAAATCTAATTGATCTGATTTGTGGTGCAGAGTGATCCCATAGTATACTTGTCTCCGCCTCACAATAATCTCGATCTCTCCATCTACTTTCAGGCATAATTCTCTTCACAGGTAACTTTAGTGTTGAAATGGTGACCAGATATTTTTTCCCATTTCTCTTCACCTGTTGTCTCATTACTGATGTTGGTCTATGCTTGGCTGCAGTGAGCAGGTAATTGACCACAGAGGAAGCGATCTCATGTTTGTAATGAAAAAGAAAATTCAGAGATTTGGAGTTCACGAATCCAACCCTTTTTTTACCATCGTATTGCAGGTTGCAGTTTATTCTTAGCCAGTTCCAAGTACATCTTGATGATGCATGATTGGTCAGAAGGTGCTATTTGCTTTTCTCCTACCCTATGCATGAATTTAGGATATGCAACCAGACTTAAAATATTTGTTTTGACTTTTATTTTTTTCCTTTTCCATATCCTGTGCCTATGGCCATTGGGAGCCCAGGTAAATGCTTGATTAGTTTGGTGATCTTTTACTCCATAAGTCTTCAACTAAGAACAGGACAAATGTCCTTCCTTTGAACTGGAGGTATGGATCCTGGAGGCTATAGGAAATATTTACAAAATGGTTCAGTCAGCCTCACAAAATGGTTTCTGCAATATGGTTCAGTCAGCCTCACAAAATGCATGTCCACTGTTAATTTGGTGCTTTTTGCTTGTTTTTCCCAATGGAAAAAATTGTTGTTAAATCTACCTCAAGACCATTAGAGGTAATAGTGAAATAGATGTTTCAGTTAATAGAAATGATCCCTGGCGACTGTTACAACTGAGCCCTATCAGTAGTCACCTCCCATAGTGCAGAGAAGCTGGAAAACATGGTCTGTTACAATTTGTTGGAACTTCCTGTCATTTATCTTTAACTCTAAATTAGTTTTCTGAGCTTCCAACTTGGCTGGGTATTTAAACTTGCTACTGCTGTAGTGTAGAACTTTTCATGTCCTAACTTTAGTATACTCACACAAGCAGATACTCTAAGGACATGCGTTGTGTTTTCCACCACCATAGTGATGGGTCTTAGTGGGGGTTCACAAAATAATCAGCACTTTTTATGCCCTGCATGTTTTGGTCAAATGAAATTGGTATGTCTGATCACTATTATTCCCTACCATAATCTCTTATGAAGGAGCTAATTCATAAGTACTTTTCGTAGTATGCCATATATATACTTGGAGAGCGACCCTCCAGCGTGGCATAATAGAGAAACGTTTTTAGGCGAAGTGTATTTTCTATTGGACCACCCTTTGTAGCCTCCTGTTGCTACTATCGTAGCTTTATAATATCAAATAATATATAAAATGTATTACATGCTGTTACTGAAACTTTCAGATCATAACACCTTCAAATAGCTTGTTTCAGTACTCACGAAACTACTACATCTGGGCTCCAACACCAACCTGTTAAGTTATTGTGGATTGTAAAACTAAATTAATGTTGTTGTATTTTTCCATTTCATCATGTATATATAGGACCACACTAATTTGCAGCCTGGCTGGAGAGTACTCTATTATTCAACGCACCGGCCGCCGGAGACAACAGGTCCGGCGAGGTGTCAATGCATGTGGTGAAATACTACTGCACACTAATTGTAAGCATTAATTGCCGGAGACAGCCTGGTGTTTACGCCAGAGCATTAACACGAGAGCATTGATGCATGTATATAATAAAAAGATTATCTGGCTGTCACATGCATCACCGAGTATTACTACTGCTAAAAAAGGAGATGGCTGTCACATGCATTGACAAGGCATGAATGCATTGAGAGCATAATGTGCGGAGACGTTCAAGACATTCTCGATTGGTGATTGAATTGGAAAAAAAATAATCTGGTTTTTTTATTACTGAAGCTATCTTTTTGTTAAGAAAATAATTCCATCATGTCCCTTGAGCGGTAAATTCTCAAGAGCTGGTCACTGGTGCGTTCAGTCACCGTTGGGATTATTTTTATTACTAATACTATCATATTGTTTAGAAAAAAAAAATCCATCATGTCCCGTGAGAGATAAATTCTCCCGTGCTAGCCATCAGGGTGTCCAGTAACCATTGGGATTTTTTTTATTACTGAAACTATCTTTTTGTTAAGAAAATAACTCCACCATGTCCGGTGAGCGGTAAATTCTCTTGAGCTAGTCACTGGTGTTTATACTATCTTTTTGTTTATATTACTTTTTTTATTACTGGTAGTGTGATTTTGTTTAGAAAATAATTCCGTCCTACCTAGCTAGTGGTAAATTCTCATGTACTATTTTTTAGGCCTGGTTTTCGCAGTTTGGTAGGAAAAAAATTCCCTACTGACTGTGAACGGTAATTTTATATTTGCTCATCACCAGTCTGTCCGACCGGCTACTAGTTGTTTCATTTTTTATTACTTATAGTATTAGTTTGGTAAGAAAAAAAAGAAAATAATTCCCTCCAGGCTTGTATACGTAAATTATTAGTACCAACTATATCATTTTGTTAAGTAAGTAATTTTTATTACTTTATTATTATGGTAAGAAAATAATTCCCTCATGCTACGTAGTTGGTAAATGTTCCTTTTGCTAATCTGCATGTCCGGCCGGCGGAGGGAGTATTCTTTGTTACTTGTAGTTTTATTTTGGTAAATAAATAATTCTCTCCCACCATATGAGCGGTAAATTTTTGCTAATAGTGTCTTCCGAGTATTATTATGGTATAAGAAAATAATTCCCTCATGCTACGTGATCGGTAAAAGTTCCTTTTGCTAATCTCTGGCATGCAGCCGGCGGAGGGAGTATCTTTCATTACTTACAGTTTTATTTTTTCATTACCATCTATTTGTTTTATTACTAGTAGAGTCATTTTCTTATGAATATAATTACTAGTAGAGTCATTTGTTTTATTACTATCACTATTTGTATCATTTGTTAGGTACTATTTCGTTCATGGCATGTGACCTGGACGTAGTAAATCAGCCGGGCGAGCCATGTAGGGGTGAATTTTAATGAATTCCTGGGAGCCATTAATTATATTAAATTTACGAGACATTTGAATCTACTCGGACATGCAAGTTTTTAATTCAAGAAAGAAACTATTTTATTTGTCAAAATCATTTTTAATTCAAGAAAGAAACTATTTTATTTGTCAAACTCACATCAAATACATAAACAGAGACATTTTCCGGAGTTTTTTATTCAAGAAACTGTATAATGAAGCAAATACATGAACACGCCAAAAACAGCAGCCTTTGACGTTTGATTCTTCATTGACGAGTGGGAGATGGCCTGCTGCACCCTAGATGGATATCTTGCTGTGCTGATGAACTGGTGAGACTTGGACTGAAAGTCTGAAAGGACTGTGCCAATAAGAAAAAAAAACAAGAGAGGCCGCGAAATTCAGATAGAAAAAACCACAAATGAGATCGAAGAAACACGGATAGCACTTGGCGAGGATGCTGTACCTTGCTGCGGGAGACACGATCCAGCCCCGCGCGTGGAAGATGCACATCCATGATCTTTTAAAAAAGATTGGTTTGTCAGAATCATTCATAGCCAGCGATGACTGAAAGTATAAACAATTAAATAGGATAGCTATTAGCAAGAACTTCCACACATGCCAGTACGGCACCGCCGGTCCGCCGCCGCTAAGGCTGCTCAGCGCCTCAGCCCACAGAAGCGTCCAGCAGCTCGCGCGGGCAGACCGCGCTGCCGTCGACCTTACTCGGATCTGGGAGCCACCCAAGCCCTGGGCGCTCGTCAAGTCGAGGGGTGTGCCGCAACCGCAGGGGCCGGGGCATGTCGTACGCGCGAGGCGAGGGCTGGCCACCATCGCCGGAGCGTGTCGTCAACGCGGATCGAGGGGAGGAGATCGTCGCCACGAACTATACAGCTGGGCGCTGTGGCGCCGGCCACGAGCGAGGCCGCCGGTCGCGGGAGATCCGCCGGCGCTGTTCTTCGTGGGCTGTCCGTCACGACTCCGCTCGCCGCGCATTTACCGCTGGTGGCAGTTGCCGCCGGTCGCCGGCGCCGCGAGCGCGAGAGCTCCATCCGCCCACAGTCGAGAACCGCGTCCGTGGCTCCGCCCGCCCGACGCCGCAAAGTCCGCCCGAGTCCGTCTCGGCGCTGGCTAGGAGCCTCTGCGCACGCCAAGGCTGCCGGTCGCGGGCGCCACGAGCACGAGAGCTCCGCCCGCCCGCCTCCGCCGCAATCCCCGAGGCTGCCGGAGCGCGTCGTCGGGAAGGAGCCACGGCCAAATGCTCGATGGAGCCGCGGCGACGTTGATGCGCACGGCCGTGGTTTTGCGAAACGCGGTGACGGGAAGGGGTGCGGCGTTGTGGACCGACGACAGGATGAATGGTCAACCTATATACGATGCTGAAGTAAAGGCTAGGAATAATTACGGAATTTATTATTACCCAATTAATTACATTTTTTTTCCACAACGGTAAGACCGAATTTCATTACTTTCGCAACGAAATTACAAAGGAGCTCCGAGTTTTTATACCCTAGAGTTCGATCTGCCAATACCACTTGATAACGAAGTAGCAAAATAACCTCCCAGGGGCTATGCAACTACGAGAACTAAGACTAGAAACACCAGGGACCTTTGCATCCATCGTCCCTAACAAAGGTATTACACTTTCAGGTAGAGTGACTACGCCAGACCAAGGCAAAAGACATGTCCCGCCTGACTTCCATCAGCTTCTCTTCAATCTCCACCTGCGAAGAGGATGATTTGCTTGTCCTGGGCGTGGTCCTGAGTTCCCTTCTTGTGGAATGAAAGTGTCGTCGACTTGATCACCTCCGCACCATTGATTACCTGTTCCTTCATGTCTTCTTTTAAGAAACCTGCCCAATATGATATGAATGAACAGATTGAACATAAGATCTCAGTAGGAGATTGAATTCTTTTTTTTCCAAAACATATTAGATTTCTGGTGCGCCAAATCGCCCAGTACACAGCTGCCAAACCCAGCATATGCAGCTTATCAACTTTTGGGAAGATATTTTGTATCCAGTACCAGAATTGATCAACATTACTAGGTCTACATTGTACTCCAAAAGTAAAAGCTAATAAACTCCACACATATTTTGCAGTTGCACATTCAAAGAAAATGTGATTAATAGATTCATTTTCATCACAAAAAGCACACATGGCATTCCCAGTCCATTTTCACTTGATCAGATTGTCTTTAGTAAGAATAGCATTCTGTTCTAATAACCAGACAAAGATTTTAATCTTTAAAGGGATTGGGGCCTTCCAGATTTTCTTATTATTCTGTCCATACTCATTGTTGCACAAAAGCTTATAGACAGACTTAACAGAAAATTTATTTGATTTTTCCAGATTCCATCTTGGACTATCTTTCCCTGTACTGGTGTCACAACGAAATGTGATATCATATAGTCTTCTTAATTGATTTTGCAATTCCTCATATAGCCATCTTCTAAAAGATAGTCTCCATCGCTTTTGTTTCATTTCAGCCACAGAGCAATCCTGCTCATTGCATATTTCATATAGATCTGGGAACTTTTCAGCCAGGGACACTTGTCCACACCATACATCATGCCAAAAACTAGTATTCTGTCCACTACCAACCACCATTGACCTTCCCTTTAGATACACACTTCTGACCTTTAGTAGGTCATTCCAAACTGCAGAATTTTTAGGACTTTTTTTCAACAAGGATACCATTCCCTTCTTCATGTATTTTTTGTTAATAATATCATTCCAAATTCCCTGTCCTTGTTCTACTTTCCACCACCATTTGCTTAACAAGCTTATGTTCATTTTCCTAAGCTCCTTAACTCCCAATCCACCTTTATTCTTAGGCTTAGTAATCACAGCCCATTTGACTAGATGATACTTCTTCTTTACATTACCTCCCTGCCAAAAGAATCTTTTCCTAGCAATGTCAATCTTGTTTAGAACTGACACAGGCAGCCAAAACATCGACATAGCATATATAGGAATATTGCTTAAACATGCATTAATCAGAGTAAGCCTTCCTCCTAAAGTCAGGACACTCCCTTGCCAACCATCAAGTTTCTTCATAATTTTCTCATATATAGGTATCCAGTCACTGACATGCAACCTGGACCCAGAAACAGGGACACCTAGATACTTAATTGGCCAATTTCCAATAGCACAATTGAACATATCAGAATAAAAGACATTTTTGGAATCATCATGATTTACCATCATCACCTCACTTTTTGAGAAGTTTGTCTTCAATCCAGACATATTTTCATAGAGGTATAGCAGCAACTTCAAATTAGTTGCTTGATTCACATCATCTTGCAGACACAAGATAGTGTCGTCAGCATACTGTAGTATCACTACACCATTTTCAATGTATTCAGGTACAAGCCCAGTGATCAGTTTGTTTTTCTCTCGCGCCATACTAATCATTTTAGCTAAAGTATCAGCAGACTATGTTAAACAGAAAGGAGACAAAGGATCCCCCTGTCTAACACCTCTTCTAGATTTAAAGTAATTTCCAACTTTGTTATTAACCTTCACGCTTACAGTGCCAGAACTCATCACCTCTTTAATCCAAGCACACCATTTCTCTCCAAAACCCCTCTCTTTTTAAGGCAATTAAACAAAATTCCCAGTTTATTTTGTCATATGCCTTCTCAAAATCCAGTTTGAGAACCAACCCATCTTTCTTTTTATTTTTTTGTATCATGGAGAATTTCATGTAATGCAAGAATACCATCCATGATATTTCTTTTTTAATGAAACCAGTTGGCATCTATTGATGATTCTCTCCATGATCTTCTCCATCCTCAAAGTCGGGGCTTTGGTGAAAATTTTGTAAACTACATTTAAGAGGCAAATTGGCCTAAACTGTTTTATATTGTTAGCTTCCTTAACCTTAGGCAATAATGAAATAATGCCATAGTTGAATCTCCCAATATCCAACTCATTCTTATGGAAGTCCTCAAACATCTTTATTAGATCAGACTTGATTATTTCCCAACAGACTTGATAGAACTCTATTGGGAAATGATCTAGACCCGAGGCGATGTTTTTTTCCATTGAAAACACTACCCTTTTTATCTCTTCTTCACTAAATTGTCTTTCAAGTTCCTCATTCTCCTGTTTGTTACTTTCTCACTATTCTCCCAACAATTTGAATCTATAGCAAAACTCAGCTTGGTCAGAAGGACCAAAAAGATTTTTGTAAAATTCAGTTGCATGATTTACCAGAGTTTCCTCCCCAATAATTGTCTGATCATTGTGTGATAGTGAGAAGATAGTATTTTTCCTTTTTTTACCATTGGCTACTCTATGGAAAAAAGCTGTGTTGCAATCCCCCTGCAACAACCAGTTGCTATTTGATCTCTTATGCCAATACAGCTCTTCCTCCTCCATTAACTTCAACAGTTCTGTCTGAATAAAGGATTTTCTATGTAATTTGTCCTGCTCTAAACTTCCTTCTTCCTCCATTCTTTTCTAATTTTTCCATTTCTTGCTCAAGTATTCTCTTGTACTTCCTTGTATGGCCTTTTAAGCTTTGTCCCCATCCCTTCAAAATTTTTTTGACCCTATCCATTTTTATACACCAACCTTCAATTGCAGATTTCGCCTTTATTTTCTTTTCCCAAATGATCTTAATTTTATCAAAGAATTCAGCATGTTTAAGCCATGATGTTTCAAAGCAAAAGGGTCTAGATCCCAACTGTTGTTCCAAATCTGTTCTCACAATCAAAGGATTGTGGTCAGACATGTACCTAGGAATTTTCCTAAGGTTACATAGAGGGAACTCATTTTCCCAATCACTAGAGATCAATACCCTATCTAGCTTTTCTAGAGTAGGATCTTCTCTATTATTACTCCACGTATATTTCCCACCGTAAAGAGGCGCTTCTCTTAACTCATAGGAGTTAATAATAAGGTTGAACACAGGAGAGAAATTATTCTCTCTAAAATTTTTGTTTTTGTCTGAACTAAATCTCATAATATTGAAATCCCCACCAAGCAGGGTGGGATATTTCGCTTTATAGCAGGATCTAGAGAGTTCTGCTAGAAAATCCTCTTTAAACTCGTCCCGAAGCCGACCATAAACATTGCCTAGAGACCAATGTTTCTTAAGCTTTTTGTCAAATACATTGACAATGATCATATAATCTCCACATTCATAGTCAATTATATCATATCTGTCTTTTTTTAACCCACTCAGCATGCCCCCTGATTTGCCATTCGAAGGAATGGACATCCAGTAAAACTCCTTGTTACTGTCAATCTTCCTAAAGAAGCTGTCAGTATACATTTGTTTCATAGTTTCTTGTAGACCAATAAAGTCTAATTTGTGATCCCATATTAGTTCTTTGATATATAAACTTAGGCCCTTTTTGGCCACTCCCCTATAGTTCCATATAACACCTATCATTGATATAATTTTGTTTTTGTTTTCTTCTTCCTCAGAATAAGGCCAGGGCTAACCATGGTCTTATCTGTTGCACAGTTATCAGGGAAGTCATTAGGACTACCCTTAAAAGCCATAGTCTTCCTTCTTTTTTTCTTAATAGCTTTATTGCTTTTGGATTTGGGAGATCCGATATAGGGTTCTGATTCGAATCATCGATCCCCATTCCAAAACATTATGGTCCTCTACAGTGTTATCTTCTTCCTGATTTTCCTTATCCTGATCCACTTCCACTGTATTTTCAGCTAAAACATGCTCATTCAGCTTCATTCTTGCATTTTCAAGATCCTTTAACAGATCTACTTTGTCCAAACTTAAGGACTTACTATCTATCCCCATACGTTAGCTAAATTAGATACTTGAGGAAAGGACGAATTGCAAAGGAATTCTGTTGAGCCGGAATATTACCTTCATTGTTCTCTTTTGCCACCTTCTCTTGAGCTTTTTTTTTTTTATCCACCTTGATTTGAGAAACTCCCTTAGCTTTGATTCTCTTGCTTTGTCTTACGTCTTGCCACTTGTACCAACCAGTCTTGTCTTCACCCTGCTTTTCCATCACTTCTATCATAGCAGCTTGGATTTGATCATCCCATTTACTGGATGTCCTCTCCCACTTCTTTCCCGGAGCTTGTGTTTTCAATTATACCGGGGATAACTTTAGATTCCTTCATGGTCTCCATTTCCTTCTCTTCACTTACTCCATCAAGTGTCATGTCCCTTCCTTTCTCCTCCCCATTTCCTTCTCATTTCCAGCAGCTTCTATTACCATTTCTTCTTGACTAGAAAAGATTGTATCGGGACCACCTTGGCTGCCTTTTATAGGACTGATAGACACTGCTCTCATGGCCTCCTCCTCTTTTTCCTCCATAATTGTTTCTAGACATTTGCTAAATGTCTTTCCTCCTTTGATATCATCAATACTGAAAAAACAGTCCTTGCTGGACTCATTGATAGATTTTTTTCTCGGCAGCTAGCGGTGAGTCTTTCTTGCTTTGATTGAAATTTGAGCCATACTCATCAATTATCATTCTATGGCTGTTCTCCATAGTGAAGCAACTCATCTTGTTGATCTGTATGTTGTCAAAGTCACCAAACTTTAACCTTCCTATGTTAGGAGAGTATAGTTCCCCCATATACACATTGCCATAGTAAGTGCTATCACTTGCAGAGGAATGCAGTTGCTTTTCACTTTTACTGTCCTGTGTACTTATGCCTTCTATCTGCTCTTTTTGAACTGTCTCACCAGCTCTTTGCTTCCCTTGCACAGATTTGCCTATCACATTACTTGTCCCAAATTGCTTGGCTCCCCGGGCTTTGTCTTGAATAGTTCTCTGCTTTTTTGGAGAGGGTGCCTCATCTCTGTTCTGGTCCCTCCCATTTCTTATCCATTGATTACCAGCATTATTGATATGTCCCTCTTGAATCACTTCTCTCTGAAATGTATAGTCATACAGGAAGAAGTCCAAAACCCCATCAACCACAGCAGGAACTTTGGACACATCTCTGCAAGCAATCATGACTCTGACATATTCATTTTTAGTCAAGCTTTCCTTGTCTACCTCCATTGGCAAACCCACCATTGAGGCTATCATGCATACATTAGCATAAGATCTTTTGTCATATGGTATGTTGAAGATTCCGAACCATGCTGTTTCCAGTTTTCCCTTAGCACCATTTGTAGGATTCCATTTCTCCACTTTGATAACTGCCTCTGGAATTGTTCTCATCCTCATCTCAATGAAGTGACAAACATCCTCCAAAGCTTGGACATTAGGAAACCTTAACTGAAATGTTTTTTCTCCAGTTTTCTTGGCATACCATCTCCATTTTGATTGCTTCCCAGCTTTGAGTTCAAATTCTGCCTCAATTTGCCTTGCATTCACTTGTCCAGCTATTACAGTAACTAGAGCTACAACAGTCATGTCTCTGATCCCTTCATCAGTTTGACAGCTTTGAACCATGTGAAACCCTTGTCCATAAGCAGAAAATCCATAGAAAGGAGCATTATGTTCCCATGGCATTTTTGAAGAGCACACCACAATCAACATGACCTTCCTTCTTGCACCTAGTACATATCACTGGATTAGTGCAATCCTCAGACTTGTGTCCCACCTTACCACACTTTAGACAAAGCAAAGGTTTGTCAGATTGGTCATGCTTTTCTGTTTGCTTTCCTTTATCTTCAATCACAGTATTTTGTTCCACAATAGCCTCAGGGATAGACTTGTTGTTGACTGAAGCTTCATTCTCTGTTGTCAACCCCCTTGGCTGAATCTCAGGTTTAGCTCTTAGCTCCCTGAAACCTGACTGTGGATTGTACAGCACTTGCCCACGGTGCTCTTGTTCTTCAAATCCTCTGCCCCTTCCTATACCACGATTCCTTGGTACCCATCCCCTGTTTCCTTGGTTATACCCATCAAACCTCTCACCTCTGCCTCTATTACTCTCAAATCTCCTGTAGTTGGCCGGACCATATGCACGCCTATTCATGTTGACTTGAGGCTGCTTAGGAGCCTTGATTACCTGCACAAACGACCTTGTATCACCACCCAAGGTCGACCATCTATGATGTGTAGATTGAACTCCACTAAGGGGAGCCGTCGTGTACTCAATCGATTTGGCCCGATTGCTACTAGGAACAACGATTGTTCTAGCAGAGCCACAATCCAAACTCCGTTCCCAAATATGTTCAAGCCTAGCGCCTCGAGATCGACATCCGGATGTTCACATACCTTATGGGGTAGATTGATCCCGATCCGCTCCCGATTCCGCACCGCTCGATCCCCTTCACCGATCTGCCGAGTTGCGTCTCCTTAGCCGCTGCGGGAGGGGCTAGGTTCTGCCGCCGCCGCTCGATGTGGGACTAGAGAGGGGCGGGGGATTTGTGGCTCGATTAGCTCAACAGGGCCCCGATTCGATACCTCCCCGACCGCCATGGCCCCAAGGTCGAGAGGCGCAAAGGAGTCTCACCCTGCACCCACCTCGACCCCATGAGCGAGGCCCCAACCTCTCCCACCTGCTCTCCCAAAATTGCCCCGATACTTTCCGGTGGGGCGCGCCACCCCCCCTCCCAACCAGTCGGCGTCCATACCGCCGAGCCCCTTGCCAACCGAGGGCGTGTCAGCTCGATCGCCATGGCTCACCTCGCACCCACCTCCCGTGTCGCCAACCGGGTCGCCCGTGTCCGTGTCTCGAGGAGAGAGACGAGACATCTTCCCAGTCTATTGTCGTCTCTATTTAAGAATATGAACCTTGTTTCACCCAATTAATTACATGTGGTATTTAATGGTCACCTGATTTTCTAATTATACCTCGTCGCACTGAGCGGCGCTCCGCCCGTGTCTCCGCCGGTGCGTTGAGTTGTAATCAATATATATATATATATATATATATATATATATATATATATATATATATATATATATATATATATATATATATATATATATATATATAAAGCATCAATGCATCACTGCATACAGTAGTTACAGGTGTCCAGGTTTGGACTTCCTTGATTGAATTGGCAAGCTTATAGTTTAGTTTTCTTAATGTGAATTCATTTTGGGGTTTAGATATCTATAAATTGCTTCAGTACAACACCTTGACTCCGTGTGTCCTAAACTGCAGTTCAAAGTTCTAAGATATGAGGTCCCATGTGCAGCAGCGGTGCTTACAGTAGTTGATTTAGAGCTTGAGGTAATCAAACATATTCCTTAGTCCAAACCAAAGATGACAAAAGTTGTCAGTGGTGTCCTCTGTGGTGCCACACTGATAGGTCATAGATGATAGGTGTTTTGTCTTAGTTAATCAGGTACCTGTGTTGGATCTTACATGTACAGTACCTGTTGTTCTATGACCTATCAGTGTGGCACCACAGAGGACCAATGGCATAAATTTATTTGCGTTGCAAGTTCCATGCTCTTATACAAGTTACTTATTAAACTTATCCTGGGGCTAATAGTTACTATACTCATTGCAGTTCACTACAAGTGGTAGCTTGCTGTAACGGTGGCCAACCAGCCTTTATCTGTTCACTTTGGTTTTGTGGTGAGTAGCATTTTGCCCAGTTTTCTGTATATTAGTATCCCTGTTACTCACGCTTACTCATTGCCTTAACAAGGCTGTGTTATTTATAAATTAGATTTGACCCCTTTGATCGTGTCGGTTCAATGTCAATAATTGTAGGTCTCAACAAGACTGTTAACATCACATCTTTATTGCAAATGAAAGAATAATTGGAAGTAATAGGAATATGCAACCAGCAAAATAGCAGTATATTAACTGAAATTAGTTACCTTTCAGTGCTCCCATCATTTCTACAGTTTGCATGCCCTTATGTACTCATGAAACCTTTTTTGGGGCAATTTCCAAAAAATCTATGAATTTACTGACCGTGATGTGTTTGAAGAGTTAGATAGTTCTTACAAATTGTGAGTCTTCGATTTCCGGTTACCCTTAATGTTGAGTCTATTTATTATGCCTATAATCCCTGCTCATGTATTTGTGACATGGTATGACTTGACAGGATCATAGTACCATTTGGCTCATGAAGCGACCTAAATATTCAACTGTTTTTATTTACTGCCATACAGAATCTTGTAGAGCCATCCATGTTTTTGCTTCCATGCTCCACACAATAGTCAGTGTACACTCAGCCAAGTATCAACATGAGGTAGGCACTCCAATTATTATTTTTTCAGGTACCTAATCTTCAGAAAAATGGTGTTTTATTGGGTGCATGATCAGATACACAGAGAATGCATGCTGAAAAAAATAGATCAATTACCACTCATCTTGCCTATATGCTTTTGAAGTTCAAGTATGTCTAAAGTTGATTAATAGTTATCTAAACTATGTGTAGTTTTAAAACTGATTCAAACATTTTAATTTCCCTCCATCTTTCCCTCCAATAGTAACAGAGGGTGTGCTGGAGACTGAAGATTTATAGTTGAACTGTGCTTAAGCAATACATAAATAATCCTTGTTCTTTTTCTGCTTGAATTGTTATTTTCTCTTACCTTATTCTTTATTGTCAGATTGAAATCGCAAGTTTTAATTCAAGTGCTCACCTTCTATACACGATTCCAAAAGGCGTAAATTCAAAGCTTTGAGTCATGCAGTGAGGATGACAATTCGACATCAAAGCAAAAATTTAGACCTTAAGACTGACAATTCGACAGTAAAATATTCCCTGTAATAACTAATAATTCTTTTGTATGTTGCTGCCTTGGTTTAGTTGTTCAAGGTTGTTCCAATTATCTTACACCACACAGTGATAAATGGGTTATGACACCTACATATGTAAAATATTAATCAGTAAACTGCTTGTGACATCTGTCACTTTGCCTATTTAATCGGCGCATATTGTTGTAACCTGCTTCTTGTCCTATTTTTGTTTCCTGAGCATAGTCCTCGCCCAACTCTAGATCGGCGCACAAAGGCGCGGGGGTCGATCTCCTATATTGTTTTATAGATTGATGGCGACCTCACATTGCCCGATTCCTTCACATAGGTTATCGGGCGCGCAAATCGCGCGCCACCTCACTAGTTCTAACGAAAAGAACCATGAATGGCTCCTCCACGGAACCAGCATCCACGTCACATAAAATTTACCCCTGCCATCAGATTTACCGCTCAATGGCCGGGATTTTATGAATCGATTGTACCCATCCCAGCTTCCTATTCGAATCGGCTTCATTCGCTTCTCTTTGGGATCAATCAGCCCGAATATATTCTCGGCTTCCCTCCGCTTCTATAGTCCGGGTACTTCTCTACCCCCTCTAGATCCATCTGTAGAAAAAAAAAAACCCCTCATTCTCTACCTCTTCCTCCCGACACTTGCGGAGGCAATGACGCCGCCCGCCCGCGTCTTGAGCACCGCGCCATGGCCGCCCACCTCCTTTGCCTCTCATCCTCCACTTCCACCACCGCCGCCTCCTCCTCCCCTCCTCTCCCCTTCCATCCCAAGACGGCGACAGATCTCTCTCTTTCCCTCCCGAGCTGGCGGCGCCCTGCGGCCGGGCCGGCCAAGGCCGGCGTGCGACACTGGCGGTCCCCCCTCCCTTTCCCACATTATGCACCTCACGGGGTTCCTCAACGCCTTAAGCCCTTTGCTCGCCTACTCACGTACTACTGAGAAACCCTAGCCGCCTTTGTTTTTAGATGTGTTCATTTTGTTCATTCAATTGGCATTGGCGGACGATAGCTTCAAGTTGGTCTTTGTTGATGCACTAATTTTGTTGATTCAATTCAATTTCTATCCATCCGTTACTTGATGTTTTACTTTTGTGAGTTTAGGTTCCATTCAATAAGTACTAATCTTGCGATTTCGTTAGTTCATGGATGAAATTGTCAAGGTGCAATTTATTTTAGTGGGCTCACATTCGATTTCTTACGTATTATGTTTTGGATGGGTATATTAAATTTGTGCATGTCCTCAATTTTTTGGCCCAAGTTTTTGCACATAGTTAGCGAATACTAAAACATTGTCGTTGCAGATTAGTGGTCCATAGGCCCTTTTCTGCCATTCCTTCCTTTTCATTTACACCCAATTCATAAATAGTACTTGTGAAAGTTGCGGTTGGTAATGCCTTGTGTGTTGTTGGGGAGGGCGACCCTCGCCGGCCCTGCGGCTCCCGCAGCCTCGCTTGGCGGGCCAAGCAACATATTTCATAACTAATACTCTTCACAGGCGGGTCCAGCGGCGGCGCCTCCGCTAGGCCAGAGGGGCAGTGGAGGACCCAAGCGACACCGAGCTCCGCTCCATGCTTGAAACGGGGCCTCCGACGAACCCCTCGCATGCGGTCGAGACAACATCATAAGCAAGACCAGCAAAGGGCCTCCGCAAGACCCGAGGAGGGCGGGGAGGGCTCAAAGCCCCCAAGCTCGCTCCGCTCTTGAGGCAAGGCCTTCATCAATCTTCGGTCTCGAGGGTCGAAGCCCAATCGTCACTTCGAGCCCCAAGCGGAGGGTCTGCGTTGCTAAGGGCGCGAGCCGACCTCCGAGAAGGGTGGGCGTCGCGAAGGCCGAGCCGTCAAGCCATGGAAGCCGGGCGGCGGGGAGGAAAAACCCTACCGGAGGACAACAATCTAGGGGACGCGTGTGTGTTTACCATTATACCCCCTACGAGGGTAAATTACCTCTTCACGCTGGCAAGGGCCCACCCATCGAGTGTGCAAATCCTACCTACCATGTACCGTGTTGTAAAGCGACCATCCGACCCCTAGGCTTCCTATAAATAGGCAGGGTAGGGGCACCAAGGAAGGGGGCGAGTTAGTAACGAGATTCATTGCCATTTAATCAAATCGCGAGTCTTAGATAGCTACTCGAGTTACGTCGCTTTTACTCGAGCTGACCTCCGCTAGTCCCCACCCCCTCGGCAACACCAGCGAGGGTGAGGCCAAGCGGAGGCCTTCTGTCGTCTGCTCTCCTTCGTACTCGTACCGACCTCCGCTAGTCCCCACCCTCGACAACTTCGGCGGGGTGAGACCAAGCGGAGGCCCTCCGTCGACTACTCGTTTCGCCGGTTCCTTGTCATTCCTCTCTCTGTGGGAAGCCCTCGCCCCTCCTCCCGCTACCTCCGATAGCGAAGGCCGGAGGGGCAGGAGTGATCCCCACAGTTGGCGCCGTCCGTAGGGACCGATCAAAAAGTCACAAAAGCACTACCCTCGCTCGACCGAGCGGAGCCACCCTCACCAGGCCACCTTCGATGGGACTATGATTTTTCCCCATGCTTCATTCATGTGCGATCATATACACTCTATTTACTCATGTCTATGATGGGACTAACGAATTTTTTCCACCATGTTTTCTTTCCTCACTACCAAGGAGGCTACCTTCGATTGGGCACGCATGACCGGAAGCAACGTGGAGTTGCCCATGTCAGGGTTATCAGTATAGCCCACCGTTTGTCAATATAGCCTTCGCCGCTCTTTGGCGGAGCGGCTCTTGTCGTCTCCGTCATGAGGGGCAACCTTCGCGCCTAGCCCTCGTCGAGGCCGGACGGAATGGGACCTCCGCAGTGCAAGCTAGCAATGTCCCGTGAGGGACCAGGCATGGCCTTCGCAAGGGTCTCACCGCTGGAACACGCCAAGCGAGGACTTTCCATTCTTGCAGGTGCACGTCTTCTTGGCGACAAGATGAAGCAACCATCATCGAGGCAAGAAGAACCGAGGCCACCTTCGCGGTTGACAACGTGCCTCCGCCGAGAAAATCTCGGCCAGCACTAGAGCAAAGCAACCTCCACCATGCCTCAACAAAATGAAGCAAACAAAGTAGCTCTCTCTGGGCGCAATGACAGCCCGAGAGACGCCTCTGTCGCGACGGAGGACCCCCACCAAAATTTGTCCATGCCAGCAGAGCTCCCGCGCACCCAAGGCTCGACACCAAGAAAGGTCCCAACATAGTTTGCCCCTTGTTGGCGCATCAAGGAGCTAAGTACTCAAACACCTCAATTTGTGCAAAACATGTACACACATTGCATGTATTTGTATTAACCCCCGCGGGGCATATATTGCATACCAACTCCAGCCAGTTCCTCCAACGCGAGGCTCTTATACCCCTGTCAATGACCGACGGAACCACCCTAGTCACTCGATGAAATGAGCTGAGTGCTCATTATCTAGTCTACACTCATATTCGTATATTTACATACTGTTGACGGTAGAAATACCCTGTTTTTACATAGTTAAACCATCAACAAAGTACTCCTTTTGGAAGCTAACATACATATAAACAATGATTTCTTATGCAAATAACCTAGTTCCACATGTAGATGTCATTCTTTGTATACGATGTGAAACTAGTGGAACTCGGGCCTGAAATGACACATTTGGTCACCATCCATTCAACACCCCAAGTATGGCCATTGGACAATTTGACACCACCATCATGATCTCCATGTCCTATGAAGCTTCCACACAAAATTTGAAGTCATTTGGCCACAAGACCTACATCGGCCGATGCATGACCATTTCATCCTCGAGACATCGACATGTGGGGACACCTTCTAGAAGAGTTGGAGAAGGCCAAGGCCCAATGGACCAGCATCGGCCGACCATGATACTTTGGCCCAAACTCTTCCAATGCGACCTGCCACATCACTAATCCGTGGGGGAACAAGAGAAGGCACCTCGATTGGTCCGTCAATACGTCCCCATGGATCGTGTTGGTACAAAATGAACGTCACGGCAAGTTCGGACTCAAGACCACGGCCGGCGGTGGGGCCAATGTTCCCGGCACGGGGGTGGCCCACGGGTCATGGACCATGGTCGGCCGACCATGGCCCATTTGGCCAAGGGCGTCCTCCCACGCCCATCACATTGTCCACATGCTGAAATTACCTCACACGTTGATCTTAAAGGCGGTTGCATGGCGGTTTGATCCAACGGAGGGCAATAGAGGTCACACGGATCGATGACATGGCGGCTGGGTAGCCCCTACTCCACCTTGGGCTATAAATACCCCCTTACCCCTCACTTCAAGGCATGACCACAAGGAGAACTCCACTCCAATGTAGTAGGCGAAGCCCCTGCTCCTTTAGTGTAGTAGTAGAGTGAGAGAGGGAAGTCTTACGGAGGAAGCCCCGGTGCATCGTCGGGAATCTCCTCCGGGGTGTACCTCTGCGGGTGTACTTCTTCTAGTGAGTAATACATCCGAGTTCTTTTATACTTTGCATATCTGGTTTTAGTATAGTAGCTATTCACTCGTTCTTCATTGGTACATTGCTTTGCTTTAGTAGAGTGTTCTAGCCTAGCTAAGTACAGGGTTAGAATAGTAAGAGTTAGCGTAGACGTGGTGTCTAGGCTATACCTTACCGATGTATGCCGCTTCTTTGCACGGATGGATTGTGATAGCCGGTAAGGTAGTGACAGTATACGGTCTCGTATAGATCACCGTGTTTAGGCAAGTTCTTAAAAGGTAAGGCTCGAAAAAATAGTAGTTTGGTAGTGGTGACTTTATTCACGGATTATCACCTCTCGCCTCCAAGTGTCCGAGGGCGATAAAGCCACGTTTAGCTACCTAGCCTATCCGGATATCATAGCTATAGAAAACCTCTCAACTCAACTACCAAATACACACCTTGTGTCATCATAGGACGAGTCTTGATTCTTTGTTAGTTCACTTCACGTTCCTCGTGGAAATCGATACCTGGAATACTCCTGGTGAAAAGCTACACTGACAGCCGTGCGCTTGCGGTTTACTTTTGCCATACTTACGTGTATCGGTCCTTTAGTGGTAACACTAAAGAACTGTCAACACATACACCTTCGCTGGGAAATTGCCTAGTGGCCTTTGCTAAGTCTATGCAGGTTCACTTGGGTCATCCTCCCTCGCCAGCAGCTTCGGCAAGGGACTCGTCTCCGACTACAGTGATTTTGATCGCACCCTCGCCAACAGCTTTGGCAAGGGGCTCGCTATTGATATTTCTAACATGATCCAAATTAGGAAGGCGAAACAAATATATATGGGATATCTATCTAATCATGTTAGCTTGGATATGGGATTAACCTCATGATCCAACAAAGCGAAGTTAGGCGGTGTTAGTAGTGGGATGTAAACTTAGCATCATTATCCATAGTGGAGTTAATCTCACCAGGGATATGTACTCAAGGTATACCACTCATTTCTAGGCATTACCTATACACTAGTCTGTCACCCTAGCAATAACGCTCAAAGAAATGCGGGCATGGTATTCTTGAAAGCTCTTGATAAAAGAATGAACATGATATCTGCAAGCGCACAAATAGAAATGCCATCGTAGCACTTCACCGGGAGTAATCTAGGTATCGTATTTATATTTTACCACAGGGAAGGTAAGTCTATGGAAAGTAGAGAGAAAAAGGATATCTAATGATTTAAGAGGTGATTTACTTATGAGGTCCACTTACAGGTAGTATAATGTAGAGTAGCCATATGCATCTAACATTACTCAACAAGATAAGTGACAAGATAAATATAATTATATAAATGATAAATACCCAAGTCTAAGATCATCATATGCCACTAGTATCATACGAGCTATTAGCATGTTATAGAAAGAATAGAATGAATATTCCTAAGATACTCCTAATCATATATGTCAAATGAATACTACAATTAGTGCAATACATCTAGCTATCATGGCAAGAGTGGATTACATCTACACATGGCAAGCATTACCAATAACAACCAAGGACAAAACTTGATCATTACCGTAATTATATATAGCTCGATGTTGGCATTTCTTAACGCAATCAAAGGAAACAGGTATAAAACCCATCCCCAATAAGGCGTCGAAATGCGCCCGTGACATTCCCAAGTAAACCACCATGTCGGTGATCCGAAATGGAACTGTCAACGGGATAGATCTTGCCATCTTAGATATTCATCCGCAGCGCACGGATCTATCATTGTAGCATTTCACCCTAAGTATTCGGGGTATCGTTATTTATATTTTCCCAAAGGAAGGCATGTGATTAATAAATTAGCATGGCATCTGAATAGAGGAACATGTGTTTGCTTAGACCAAAATGTTCATAACGAGGGGTAAGCAATAACGGTTCATGGATAGTGTGACACACACTTAAGAATCCACCAAACAAAAAGGATAAAGAAAATAGATAAAGAATAAATGAATAACCTAATGGAGTAGTTCTAATGTATCTAGTCATGGCCATACAAATGAATAGTTAGGATCATATGCAAACCGATTTAATCATGGTTAGGTCTAGGATAGCGGGAGACTCCACGGATACCATACGGCCCGATAGGAAGCATTTACTGAACTCCTACGTAACATACTAACGTGGGGGGATTTCAAGGGGCGGTCAAGGCTTGTCATGACCAAGCCGCCTACCCCCCTCAACCGTGGCATGCCCTCATATCCGCAGGTGTCGTAATACCCGGGCACCATGCCCGCATATTAGAGCACTACTCTTGTCCCCCAGATCCCCACTCGTCGAATGGACGGACTAGAACAAGAGCAAACCCGAAGGAACAACGAACCGATATCCCACCTCTAATCAAGTTAGGCATATGATGATCGATGATGAACTGTAATGAACATGTCAAGATTATGATATGTAAACTATATGCTAGTTCATATACCAACACAAGAACATGAACAAAACTATACTCTAGTTCATAAGTTAGGCCAAGAACATAAATATAAGACTTGCAAATAGAAGAATGCTCCATAGAGTGGATGTATTACCAAAGCACTTTCTTCTAGGAGACAAGCCCTCCTTGTAGCTCTTCTACTCCAAGTGTTAACTAAGAAAGAATAAAGAAGAAAGAAGAAGAAGAAAGAAGAAGTAGAAGAGAGAGAGGTAGAGGTGGTAGAGAGAGAGAGATTGCTGGTTTCTTTGGACTCCAAGTGGTGTGTGTTGAGAGAGGGAGAGGGGGGCTACTTATACACTTGGAGGAGGGGCCTAAGTGCTAATTTACATCAAAACCGACACTGTAAACCTTCCTTGTATCGCAAACCGACCAACGCAGGGCGGGAACCCCGTTTGGAAAGTGCACGAACCGCCTCCCCGAGGCCGGGCCGAAATCGCCTCGGGGAGGGTGCGGCCGCACAGTGTGGCGCGCCAAGCACCCCCCAGGCTCGGCCTGGCCCGGTCTCGGTGGGGTGTCGTCTTTTCGCCTCTGAAAAGTTGTGGGCCGGGCTGTGCTCGGCCCGCATTTGATGTTTTGGGTCGATTTGCTCTTGGGCTTAGGTTTTGCAATAATGCGCTTTCTCGGAAGGCGTACTTTGGTCGATTTTCCACTTGCTTTTATTATAAATCTGCAAAATAAAATACAAGACACTACAAGTGGAATTTATTAGTGATAAAAGTATATGAGTATAAAAGGTTTAATTTTACTCCCTTTATGGTAGTAAGTTGACCCGGGAAAAATATGTCGTTGGTTACCGTCAACACTTTCGACTAGTCCTATCATTCTGAGGGTGGATTACAAAGGACTCAACAGACCGGCCACTCCCGCGATCTACCACATGGCCTGAATGTAGGGTGCAATTGCGGATAAACGTTGTATAAACACCACGTTTACACATTGCTTATCACACCCACATAGTGATCATCTATATGGATGCTATACAATTCCATGCATAAAATATAAGACAAACTCACTAAACTAAACATATAATCATAGCATGCATAAACACATATCAATAAGAATATAATAATTATATAGATCAAAGCCATAACAATTGTATTCTAAATATAATAGTACTTATAGATAGAATACAAGAGAGAAGTCTCAAGAACGATGATCCTTGCTACTTCTTGACTATCGGGAACTCAAGATGAACTTGATCTTCAACTAGAACTAGCTAGATAGCTAACTACTTCTAGTATGAACTAGGGCTTAGGTCTAGACTTGGTTGGACTTGATGAGTATGAGTTGATAATGAATATTATTTTAGCCCCGGGGGTCACCGGGTCTTCTTATATAGTACTTGGCGATGAACGTGAACCCTTGGATCAAACCGACCTTCAATAACGGTGTAGATACAACCTCAATGTCGGTAGTAAACCGACCTAGAAAGGAGAGGCCGACGGGTGGGACCCACCTAGCAGTAGGCCTAAATGGGTCCGGCGGCCGCCCGGGTCCGAAGCTTCCTCGCCGTGTTTCTTCCGTGTCCTCTGGTATCTTCTAGAATGTTTTAGTCCACTTTTTGGGTTGAGTTACTTCACGGTCAAGTCTTGTCATCATATGTCTTGTATATTAGGAACTTTCTCCATTCTTCTCTGCAATTATCTATTAAGTCCCTGGAAAGTCACAGAATACCAAAACTCGTGGAAATATATTAGTTAGACCCCTAGACTTATGTTGGTCTTTATCTTGAGCCCTTATTTCATGTTATTTGTCTTATAATATTATGCTATAACAGGTGTCAACAAGCTCCCCAAGCTTACCTCTTGCTAGTCTCTAGCAAGACACATGATATTAAATTACTTACTTGGATCGAGTTCTTTAACGCTATCACACCTTAAGAGCACACATGCTTTCAAACAAAATGTCTCTCCGGATAAGAATAATCTTTTTCAAAACTTCAACTTACCCATATTACCTTTTTTTTTACCTTTCGGGGCTTATAACCTTTTCTTCAATCTTGGGCAATTGAAAGATAGAACAGTCAAGTCGAGCAATCGTATCTCAAACTCTCTTGATCAACTTGCCCTTCCGAGTTTTTGCCGGTTTTCAAATAAAACTCAAAGTTCCTCGGTATGACTCTCTCTAATCTCTCATTTGTGGTATTTGTGGATCCTCTCTAAAGCAATAAGGTAGTGTTGCCTTTCTCTCTCATAATATATAGTATTTTTTGGCTAAGGCAAGAGCACACTATGCCTTCTTCTCTCTCACCCTATATCTAAGGCTTATATATCTGGAGCTCATAGGTAGGAGAAAACAATTTATTTACTTACTAAGCATATATTGTAAATTCAATCAATGGATCCAAAGTTACAAGTCACACTGATCAAGTGGTGCATGTGTATGGTGGATAGAATATAGATGGTATGGAATATAATAAGGTGTATAGAATGAATGATGGGAAATATCTTACTTGTGCTTCTTGAGGTATCTTCTCTCTTTTGAATTTGGAAACTCAGAGAGAACCCGGGTTGTATCTTTCTCTTTCTTTATTTTTTTTCTTTTTTATATGGAGAGGCGAGCATCTAAGTACCCATTGTTTTTAGTGGACACTTGTCCATTTTTTTAACTCTCCTTTATTCTTTCTATTTCTTAGGAAGGTAGGCTCTACTCGTAGACACTTGTCCATTTTTCATCTCCCATTCGTTTTTTTTTTTTTTTTAATCTACAACCCAAATCTCTTTTGCAATATTTTTTTGAGAGATAAACAAATATATTGGAGCTTTTGTAAGATGTTGGCTAGCAATGAATAAGTGGATGGGTATAGGGAATATTTTTGGTTGCTCTCTCCCGATAGGAGTAGAATCATTTTTGCCGGCTAGAGTGAATGGGTGTATATGGTATATATATGTGATGAGTGTATATGTGATGGATGTGGTGGATGCGTACTTTCGGGGTGGAAATAGCATATGAGTGCATGGAGTCGAGTGGAGTGGAATATAGTGAAGTGTACATGATCAGCATGACAGGTTTCTAAGGGTCGACAAAGATTGAACAAACTCAATGCAAAGCAAGCGACCTATATATATATATATATATATATATATATCTTAAAAGGTTTTCCTAATCTAGGGAGCATGTATATATGGCTATGGTAGGAGGTTCACACTCTTGTCACACAGAACTTATCATGTGCATTTTCAATTTTCAAAATATAAATCTCAAGAAATCTAGTGTCACTAGGAGTAAGATCAAATAGCAAAATCGGACTATCATATATCATATCCGTCAATTACCTAGACTTTAGAGCAAGCATTTGCATCCCATAAGTTTTAGGTTTAGAGTAAATATCAAGTCAAAGTAATTTTGCAAATGGAGCTCAAGAGAAATTAAGCTTGAAAGCTAGGTACTAAAAAAAATATAACAAATGAGCAAGTATTCATCATCTCCATGTTGGCGATTTTTGAGGTTCTTTTTAGTTGAGCAGATTAATCTTAGTGAACACTCTCTCTTGATTCTTTTATTCACACTCTAACATAAGACTCTTTAAACAACTAGACTCTATAAAACTAAACTCTTTAAAACTAGACTCTTAGCAAACTTTCTAGCAAACAAAACATTTAACTAATAATATTAATATAATATAATATATAGATAGTAAGATACTTGCCTGGATAATCAGGGTTGCACTCCCCCAAGCTAGATTGGAGTGTAGTCTTCAATGATGTAGAAGTTGAGGTAGTTGGCGACAAGGGTGGTGCCTAGTACATCTCTTCTCCTCTTGAAATCTGCTGATCTCAAATAGACAACAAAGCTAGTGGAACTTGATTAAGCATTAGGAGTTAGCCACATTGCTTCATGTTGCCCGATATATTTTTAGATTTTTATTTTTCAAATTTTTATATTTTTATGCAAGAAAAGATAAAGTACTTATGCATCTTTATTTTATTATTTTTTATGCCACCACAAAGAAATAGCCTAGAGATGTTAAGCCTCTGGGGATATTAGCATGGGGCTTTAAGGTTTTCAAAGGACAAAAGACAAAAAATATTTTGTTGTTTTCAAATGCAGATATAAGATGCTAAAAAGATAAACATGATATGGGAATAATAAAATATGCAATGTAGATATTTACATATGGATAACTTACCGAGTTACCTTTCGGGCGAGATTTTGGCGTTTAGAGTCCTCCCAACGAGGGACTTCAAGTTCTGCTCTTCACTCCCATGGTATATCGGTTGTCACAATTCACTATGTAAAAAAGGCCTCTACGATTGGCGTTGAGGGCTTCTACGGGCCTTGCTTCTGCCCATTAGGTCTCTAAATGTCTGACTTTACAGACTGTCCGTAGCGAAGCGTCTGCAACAAAAGCTTTAATACGAGACGG
Source organism: Hyparrhenia diplandra (assembly GCA_015847255.1). Classification (NCBI taxonomy): domain Eukaryota; kingdom Viridiplantae; phylum Streptophyta; class Magnoliopsida; order Poales; family Poaceae; genus Hyparrhenia; species Hyparrhenia diplandra. The sequence continues at coordinate 117,685 of JADLZK010007644.1, read as the reverse complement.
ATTTAGTGCGCCTCAAACTTCCCGTCAGTAGTGAGCCCTTGTTACACACGCCACTGGAACGCCTCGTGTCCCGGGGTTTTGCTCGACCGTGGGTCTGCGCGCTTCTACGCATATTGTTGTCTAAGATGCGACCGTATTCTCTGAAACCTCACGCTGACCCGCGACATCGAATCGACGGTATCCGCGTCAAAAAGTAGTGACGCACGGCGGTATAACGATCGTAATAGTTTCGAATGTGCAAAGGCACAAGAAGGCTTCGTGTCGCTAACGCGACACCGGCCATGCACGCTTGTGCGCATGTCGCGCCTAAGCGGTATCCATTCACGAACCGACGACTATAAGGGTCTCGAAACCGTTATTCAAATACGCACCGTGTGGAAAGGAGCAGATCGTGATATCTTTCTGCATTCTACTGCACACGTGGGTACACGCAGTTCCGTGTCACCCGCAGACTACGTGACGCAGATTAGATTGCCTCGACCGTAACTACACTCTAGTTCACAGACGCTTGTTTTGTACTCACCGCCTGTGGAAACTTAATGCGCCGACGCTTACGTAGGTCGCTTCGACTATAACTCATACGTAACTACAGTCGCATGTTTAAAAACGATCGTCCGCAATGTGTTCCATGTTACGCACGGTTGTTCGCAACACGCGTCGTGGAAGTAACGCACGCCGCCTGACGCCGCTTTTAGTAAGCTCGCCTGTGTTCCTTCCCGCTTTTACAGACGTTCTTTTGTAGGCTCGCCTGCGGGGATCGGATTTAGTCGCTTTTACGGGCGGCCGCTTTGTTTCCGACGACCGTAAACGCTTTCGTTTTTCGGCACGCTTGTTCGGTGTTTCGACATTTCTTTCTTTACGACGGACATTTAGTACGAAACCTACAGCGCCAAGCATCGGCAGCTATGGTCCGTACATAGATAACGCACCGTTTTTGGCTATCGCGACGAGAAATTGAAAATGGTAGACACCGCAAACACAAATAATACAGATGCACAGGTCCGATCACAAACAAATGGCGGGACGCTAGCAAAGATTGCAAATTCAGGTGTATCTCGATTGTTCACACAGATGTACCCGGTTCTTCGGGCACGCGCCGCAGATTGTTCACAACACAAATAACACAAAGTTCACATGCATGTATCCGGCTTTGATCGTCATGCGGCAAGGGAAACAAGAACATAGTTCACATGCATGTATCCACCTGATCGTCATGCGGCAAAGGGAAACAGAATCAAAACTCACGGTTTACTTAAACGAAATGCTCGCCTTGGGGCTGATGACATGTTCCATAAGAAACTTGGTCATCTTCTCTCTAATATCCTCCAAATTGATCGAATCTCCCGTCAAGTCAAAATCCTAATACAAATAAAGGTAGTCAAAATCTCCCGTCGAATCTCTAATATCCTACTGATTGTTGTACACATGGTCTATACTAGAAAATAGCGCGGCTTTGCCGCTCTCTAAAAATGATTTTGGGCCGATTTGGCCACCACGTGATGGAATGTGCAAACGTATTCTTCACTTATTAATTCTTAAGTTTGAAACCTTGTGATGGATATGCAGTTCTCAATGCGTGTTAGAGTGCTCAATACAAAGCTTGAAACCTGGAACATATTACGCAGATATATAACATAGATCAGTTTTATACAGTTCTAATTTATCATCCCCGATTACCCTACCATAAATTGCACATTTTCGAAATGATATTGTTTCCTGGTCATCATGACAATCTTTAGTAGAAATTAATGCAACCTGCAAAAATTCAAATGTTCAACATCCACTTTGTACACTTACTATGAAAACCCACCAAGTAACGACAACTTTATGCATAAGTTACATTAATCTATTTAATATGGACGAGATACCTCGGTACCAATAGGTGGAAGAAACCTTTAAGTTGATTTTACTCATAGGGCATCTTGCAACACTTTCAAATTTAAAAAGGTAGCAACAAGTAAAATTGGTAGTTGTAGGATTATTACTTGAGAAACTATTATTTTTAGGTAATAATCTGTATGTGTTACCTGTATTAGTTTCCAAGTTGTTAGAAAAAGCTCAGTAGCTCAACGGTAGCAAAGTACAAAGCTAGATTTATTAAAAAAAAATTGATGATTAGTCGGATACTAAAGCTTAGAACTGGAAATCATATATCAGTGAGGTATCCATGTGAGGATAAGATATTTTAAAAAGTGCATTTGACTTGTATCATCAATGCATATGATGGTGAATACTATGCATTCAATTGATCACAAATGAATCGGTGACTACAGCTCAAATCTAAGGTTCAATCTTTTGTTTTTACATAAACAAATACAACTATGCATTGATAATTCTAGCTCTAACACAAATTTATTGATATATTTATAGTGTCTTTGGCAATCCCCGAATTCATAGGAATTGCTAACAATGAATATCGAGATCTTGTTGTTTATCTTAAGTACCCATCTATTCTTGTAAAAGTTGGGCTAACTTAAAAAGTCATTATTGATGTTGATTCATGATCGGTAATTATGCCTTTTTTATAAATGAAAATTTCAAAGTGGGATACTATACATAGGAAGCTCCTAATTAAATATCCTGAGGTTCATGAATCACATTTTTTGAAGAAAAATAGTGTAAGGAATCATGGTACTCTAGCTTCATTGAATTAATAGGATGCAACACACGGTAGAGGGTGCATTGTAACTTGTAAGATCTCCATGCAGCTAAAGCGAGACATTGAAATGCTTGTTGATGATATTTCCATAGGTGGGGACAACAACTTCAATAGTAATTGGAAACCAAATGTCCCTCGAGTGCATTTGTAAGTGAATAAAAGGTAAGACAAAGTGAGCAACATATAATGACGAAAGTAGTTATAATTGGTGACTATTTCCAATTGCGCGATCCATTCGCTAAAGCCAATTCAAATGGCCATATGAGATTGATGCTTTGGAATTTGCATTTAGCTAGAATTTCTTTTGAATTACACAAATGATTGACAAGTTAATTCCATGAATTTTTGTTGGAAAATTATAGTATATGTAGTCTCTTGAAAAAGTGAACCAAACTTTGTTTTCGAACACAAACTCTTTTCAAGAAATGGTAGCTCTGGAAATGGTTATCTTTGTACCATGCTTATGTTGCTGGTTTTGCTAAACAGACCCCATCTACCCACGACGAAGCTTGGTTAGAAGGGATAAAAGGCTAAGCACTAAAACTTGTTTGCATTTTATAAAAGCAGTTGGATCGGGATCGTCCATCATGAGATCCGTCTTTGTCCTAATCAAATCAAAGCTATAGCAATATGGAAAATTACAAAACATGAATGGGTTGATCTTGATCTACTCAAACGTTGTTGTTTTTAACTCGAAGATACAGCTTCAAACAGAACAGACATTGCCCAGCCTGTGAAGCAAGCTCTTCAGTTCAGATCCACTAACACAAAAGCTGGTTGTTTAGCATCACACGCACCTCTTCAAGTTTGTCCGCTATTGTCAAACTATTTAACATGACACAATGCAAAGCTAATATTTACACAATTTTTTTTTTGCAACATAAGGCAACTAAAGCATAAAAAATTATAATGCAAAAGATTGTTGTGTATATACATTTCTCCAGTAAGGACACATCACAACAGATCTAATAAAATTGTGTTGCTATTTGTAGAACCTTGGGGAATTTATTTTGCATTTATCAATTTATGCTCATTATAATAAATAAAGAAATTTTAGCTAGAGTAGCATATTATGCAAACATATTTTCCACAGGTAGAGGATTAAGTTATGAATCTAACAAAATTAATTTTACATTACTTGGATCTATAATTACTTTCCTAGGAGTTTTCAAATCTCGCACGCATTAGTACAATGTATAGTTCTTATTAGCATGTCTTGTTCACCTTCTAGAGAACTCGTAAGCGCCACGCCGCTAGCCTGCCTTGCATCTGCTTTCGACCCGCCGCTTGCGCCGTTGGTAGTCTGTAGCGCCACCTAGGGACGCCATGCCGGGGTCGCCGTGGGAGGGAGGCCCGCCGAAAGTCTTTGGGGTGGCGCGCCCGAGCCCTCTGCCCTACGGGTGGTCGGCTGCCGCGTGCTTTGCGTTCCTAGCCAGCTCGGGGTGGCCGGATGTTGGTATTTCTTAGCATAAGCGGCAAAGTCCGCAAGCGCACGCGGAAAGTACCGTTGTAGCACTTCACCTAGAAGTATTCCAGGTATCGAATTTCCACAGGGAACGGGTGCTAAGTCTGTTCTTCTAGATATCAAGGGTCAAGCATAGGAGGTGATCCTAGGAGCGATGTGTTCTTTCAGCACTTAGACTAAGTCAGGCTACTCTGTCTATTAATCGAGTATTACTTCGGGCATCCGGTGCACTTGGTCCGCCAAGCGTGCCGGCCTCTTGCTCTCTACTACGCAACCGGACGTGGAGGAGTACAATGGGCGGATAGGGCTGTCACCACCTATCCCCTACCTCACTCACTACCGTGGATTGGCGGACAAACGAGGGTGATACATAACTTAGACACCACGTCTACGTTACTTGTCACTACTCTAGCGTCGATCGGGGATCCGTCTCTATCGAGGGGCCCTCTACTAGAGCATTTACCACGAGGGGCAAACAACGATCCCATAATTCTCGATATAATAAATGATAGCATGGAACTTAAGAATGATACTGAAAAGTAAGACACGAATAACTTCCGCCAATTCGTAGAAGTTACCCGTAGAGGTACAAGGTAGGGAGGCGGGGCCGACAGATCCCAGACTCAGACAAATGAAAGACTGCGGGTCGCTACTCCTCTCCTCCTCTCTACCTTGCACTCTCTCTCACTCCCACCGAAAGTGTCTTGGCACTCTCTAAACCACCCTATATGTGAGACGTGGGGTGTAATTCCCGAAGGAATGTGGGGCGAGTGATGGATCACATGGTGAAGGAATGTGGGATTCCTTTATTGAATGTGACTTGTGTGAATGAATGAGGGATGATGCTCTATGGAGGGGTGACCCTTCTTTTATACACAAGTGAAAGGTGGTTTTGGCGGGGAAGTTTGGCGGAAACGGTGAAAAACCCCTCCATGCACCGCCTCTACTCCTCGGGCTTTGGGACACCGTCCAAGGCGCGGCGGGATCGGGCACCCGGCCGCGGCGGGCGCCCTTTTCCGCGGCGGCCGGCCCAGGTTTGGCCCGCCTGGTGCCGTGCCTTCGCCTGTGGGCTGGTGGCCTGCTCTACATTGCTCTTCCAGAGGTGCTTCGGTCGGATTCGGTCTGGTTCTGGCCTGCCACGTTCCCCTTAGCCAAAGCGTATTTCCTGAGTTACGTATTGCTCTTTATTTGGCGTACTTTCACCTGTTTCCGTGTTTGTTCCTGCAAAACAAATATTCTCGAATACAAGTGGAACTAGGTGAGTAGTAAATGTTTAGTTACCTTAAATGGGTTTTATCTTTCTTAATTAGAGTTAAGTTGGCGGTATAAAGTATGTGATAGTGGCCGCCAACAACTCCCCCACACTTAGTCTTTACTCGTCCTCGAGTAAAGTGCAAGACTAGGTGGGTTTACCTCCGATGAAATAAAATCTGATACAAGTTATTCCAAGCTTCACCAAAGACTTGTGAAATTTTGATGTGTCTACCATATTAATCTTGGGTAATTGATTTATGGAACAACATGGATTCAAATCCCCTTGCTTCAGATAAGTGCGGGGAACTTGGGTTTTCATATGATTTTGAAAATGTAAATATAGCGTTGCTCCTCGAATGATTCACTCGGATCACTCAAATATTTGTGTATGGTTCCTCACCGAGGCATATCGTAGTTTTGCCTTCTTTCTTTTCTACTTCTAAAAGCTTATATGGATCTTTGGGTAGGGAAAAGATATGAGGGCATACTTTACTCTGCATATATTGCTAGGTCAAAGCTTGGATCCAAGGAGAATGATGGCATACCCCTAGATCAAGAAGTGCATGTGTGTGGATATGATATAGTGGAACCTATACTATATATACTATACTCCTTGATATGAGTGATCTCTCTCTTATGAAAACTTTATTCTTGAGAACATGGCTATCTTTTTGCATGAGCCTTCATGTGCTCATTTTTTTTTTCGATGGACTCTTGGACCTTCATGTGTCCAACTCTTTTTTTTTTCATGGGACCTTCATGTGTCCCTATATTTTTTTTTTCTCATAGCCATGTCTCTTTGAATTATTAAATTAAAGAGATCACTATCTTTTAGAACATGGAGTATTCATTTCTAAGATGTCTCTTTTTTTTTTCTTTTCTTTTGTCTACTCCCAATGTAGGAGCGAGCTTTTTGTATGGTGGATGGAAGCATGTTTTTTTTGTATTCCCGGTGTAGGAATAGCTGATATATGTGGCGGTAATGCGTGATCTTGATCTTGGGGGCATGACAACTATCTCAACAAGGGTCAACAAGACTTGACACAAGCTCAATGCAAAGATAAGTAGCATATATATATGGTAGGTTTTGCCTTTGATAAACTCAATATGGCTTTGGTAGGAATTTGCATATCATTGAGGAGCATGCTATTTGAATTTTGAATTTTTGAAAACAAATCCCAAGTTCATATAAAAGAGCAAGGTTCAAATCATCCAGCTATATCACATATCCCAATTACTTAGATAACATGGGGTCCCTATGATAGATTTTTCACAAGGCATAGGAATATTAGCGAGGAATAAAAAGAGTATGCAAGTTTTTATCAAAGGATAGCATGGAGATGGAGCCTCAAAAGTTTTGTTTATCTTTTAGTGAGGAATAATATATGTTGACTAAAAAGATATTGAGAGTTTTAATGAGGTGGAGCTCAAGGATGATTAAATCATTTTAATGATCATACATTTTAATCTTGTTCAAAAGGGGAAGGTAAAGGATTTGAATTTTCACTTTATGTAGTGTATGAGTAGGTTTCTCCCCACACTTGTTCCTTTGATAAATTATAAAGATAGAAAACTCAAAAGGGACAAGTGTGCATCCAAAAGGTTTTATCTTGTTGATATGTTCAAAATTAAACTTCAAAACATTTTGGAAGATGTGAGAGCGAGTTTTGCACAAACCACCGTTTGAAGATGAAGGAGTTTATGGTAGTCGTTCGTCTCGTCCTTCTCCGTCATGAATTGCTTTCGGCGTTTGTGCATTGTGTTGGGGAGATCTCAAAAGTTTGCTCATTGTGTTTGAGAGATCTCCCCACACTTGGTCTTGTACCTGGTTTTATTTGAAAGCAAGAAAACAAAACAAAGACAAACATATGGCTCTATCGGCATGAATACTTGTGGAGCCTTTATTTTGATTATTTATTTTATCCTTTTTTTATTATTATTTATTTGTTTATTTCATTTTATTTTAATTTGTTCATCTCACTCAAGCAAGGCTCATATAAAGAAGCAGTGTAAAACATAGCCTTGATTCATCTCCAACATAAGATACTCCCATTGATCATGACAACTCTTCTAGTTCATTAACCAAATTTCAACACCATGTCAAAACTTCGATTAAAGAAGGCCATTTTAACCTAAGCACCACGCTTAATTTAAAAGGACCTATGGATGTACATGGTACCATGTAAGGTACACCCAAACTCGAAGCAATTGATATAATAAACATAGGAAGAATAAAGTTCTGGTTTTCATGGAGAGAGAAACGAGTGAAGAGTGTTGGTGAACATTTATTTTCTTTGCATACCTGGATGTACTTACCGGTAACATTAATGGATGAAGTGTCGAAAATGTTGCTACGGTTTGCATGATGTCCATGTCCAGGCGCTTCTCAAGGTTATTAGGCCACACACACACGATGTATGTGTGGGCCATGGGCCTTGATGGTGGCATAAAGGACGAGAGGCGAGCCCTTCTTGCTTGTTGAAGAGATGAAGGGTGGAGTTAGGTGGCACATTGTATTCATCTTGATCATGTTGTGCCAACCTTCTCCTCTCCTCTTCTACATTTTTTTTTTCTCTCATATATATTTTTTTTTTTTTTGACAACTTTTTTTTTTTTATAATTCTTTTTTTTTTTTTTTTTTCACTTCTTTTTTTTTCAATTTTTTTCTCTTCTTTTTTTTTTCTTTTCTTTCTTCTTTTTTTTTTTTTTTCGCAAGGCAGGGTGACATCATCTTTTTTTATGACCCCTTGGTGGATGGAACTTGAGATTCTCACCATCTTCCCCCACACTTGGACTTTTGTGTAAAAGTCAAGTGTGCAAAGTCCGTCTCCCTTTGGGCATGTTCCATCACCCATGAGCATCAAAGTTTCTTGTTGATGTGGACCCTATGTTCTCAAGCATTGCGTGCCTCTTTTGATCTTCTTAATCGATCTCCACCTAAAATGGTTAGCGACAAGAATACCCGAAGGTGCATACTAACTTGACAACAAGCTCTTGCTTTTTTTTATTAATCGAGAAAAATGCTTTTTTAATGTTATTTTCTTTTTTTAGTCCGGGTTATCTCCCGCCGATTAACTTGATTATGGTCATAAGCTTGACCGCGGGAAATCTTTCTTGCAGACTATCCAGGGGTGGTGAAGTTCCCAGCTTCTCCACGAGCATTTTCCATTTAAGATCAAGCTGCAAGGTTAGTGCCATTGTGCTACTACAATATCGACAAAACTTGTGATAGATGAAGACATCCACAACCATCCTCTTGAAAAATTTGTGAACGAGGATCAAGAGGTTGTTGTGATCCTAGTAGGGGGCACGTGGTCAAAAGTGAGACAAGCTTTAGAGATCCAAAAAAGTGAGCATGAAATTTGAGGAATCCCAAAAGAAAACTTTTCATGTTCATTAGCAGTTTTTTCTTGGTCTCTAAAGTTGGTGCCTCGGGCATGTCCATGGTGTATGAGTTTTTATCCCCAAAAGGTATGTCATGAAGGACAAATGTATCTTGACCATTGTCAAGAACAATGTTTTGTTGGCCGAGGGACATGGCTTGTGTTCGAGTGAGGGTGACAGGTGTTTTTATTTCACAAAGATGCGAGAGCAACTTAAGTGAATCAAATGGAGTTATTAACTTCGCCTCCTTGAACATGTCATGGTTGGGATATTGCTTTGTCACTAGACTTTTCGGATATGGGTTTGGGGTGGCACAAGCAACATCTCCCAATTTTTCATCAAAGCTCCCATGGGTATTTTTTTATGAACAAGGTCTTTGAGTGGGTAGCCTATCAAAAGTTTGAAGTTGAGGATGGGAAAGATATAGGGATCTAAGAACACCTCGGCTTTGTCAATCTCTAATGGCACGGCCCTCATGATCCCACAACACTCAAAGATAAGTCCTGATAGATTTTTTTTTTCAAAAAGTTCCCTTTAACAAACAAGTAATGATGTTGGAAGGTGAAAGAATCTGAATTGCTTCAGAAGAACATTTCACTTCCAATGACCATTTTGTTGATGGTTTAGCTCTAGGGAAAACTTAATTTGTTGTGGGGTTTGTGTTTTCTCGAATTCAATTGGAAACTTCGGGATGAATTTTTCTTCGTGTGCTCAACAATCTCTAAGGATGGTAAAGGTGTTCGGCTGATGAGGGCTTCTCAAAGCTTGACATGCCCTTGTTTTGGTGGGGTTTGTGTTTTATGATGGGAGAAGTGTGCTTCCATCGTAATTTTATCGATAAATGACCCTCCGATGGTCATGTCAAGGCATAGGGTAGTGTTTCATGTCCCGAACAACAAAAGATATGTGAAAACATACTCTCGGGTAATGACAAGTCTAGGTCGGCGTGTATTAACATAGTGAACCTGGCCCAAGCTGCACCTAGGACTCTCTCTCTTTTTTTTTTACATGTCAAAAATGTAAAAAATCCTTTTTTTACATTCTTGTGCAGAAGAATTCGGTCATGTATGGTTTCTTGGCAAAAGCCCATGTTGGTTGGGTTTTAAAGGATTCCTTGTCACATTTTGGTGTAAGGGATTTGAATGTTTGTACCCATAGCATGATTATACATGACCTCCACCAATCCTTAATAGAGTCATGGAAAAATGTTCATTGAAGAGTGTTTCAGGATCACCGGGATTGGTGGTTTCTTCTATTGTTTGTATTTCGAGGTGTTCTGAATCCCTCGGCAAGGTCAACCTCGAAAAATAGGAGATCCTACCATGCGGTCCCCTTGGGTTTTGGTTCGAAAAGGGTCTCTATAGGTGTATCTTTCTAAAGACTTCCCTTTGATCCGCTTGGGTTCTACACGGATGGGTTCTAGCGGGAGAGTATTCAAAAAATATGGTTTAGAAAGCTCCTCGTTCCACTGGGTTTTTATGTGAAAAACGATGGGTTATCTCAAGCGATGGGGACAGTATTCTAGAAAAGATAAAATGGTTTAGGTTCCTATAGTTTCATCCTAATTGTTGGAAGTTGAGTGTTTTTGTCGTGGGAAAATAGAACCCTCCATTTCTCGCAGTTCTTCCTATTTACCAGTCCCTACATTTTGAGTGAGCATAGAGTCTGCTCAAACTCCCTTAGGTGATGACATGGGTTTTCCTATTCCAAGCCTGAAAATGTTTGGACTGAACCATGGCTATAAAGCCGGGCGAGCTCAAATCTTGAAGCTGTGATTGGCTTCAAGATTGACATGGTTCTAAGAGCTCACCCCTAGGAGCAAAAAAGGTTTAGAGATGGTTGCTCCATAATTAAAAAAAAAATAAAAATAAAAAGAATGGCGAGGGGGTAGGGCTCACACCGATAACTAGGTTTCACAAACTTTAACGACAACCGTTCCCGGCAAAGGCGCCGGAAATGCTTGTTGGTATTTCTTAGCGTAGCGAAGAAAGTCCACAAGCGCCGCGGAAAGTACCGTTGTAGCACTTCACCTAGAAGTATTCCGTATCGAATTTCCACAGGGAACGGGTGCTAAGTCTGTTCTTCTAGATATCAAGGGTCAAGCATAGGAGGTGATCCTAGGAGCGATGTGTTCTTTCAAAGACTTAGACTAAGTTAGGCTACTCGTCTATTAATCGAGTATTACTTAGGGCATCCGGAGTGCACTTGGTCCGCCAAGCGATGCGGCGCCTCTTGCTCTCTTGCGCACCGGGACGTGGAGGAGTACAATGGGCGGATAGGGCTGTCACCACCTATCCCCTACCTCACTATCATGGATTGCGGAGCAAACGAGGGTGATTCATAACTTAGACACCACATCTACATTACTTGTCACTACTCTAGCGTCGATCGGGGGATCCCGTCTCTATCGGGGCCCTATACTAGAGCATTTACCACGGGGGGCAAACAACGATCCCATAATTCTCGATATAATAAATGATAGCATGGAACTTAAGAATGATACTGAAAGTAAGACACAAATAACTTCCGCCAATTAGTAGAAGTTACCCCGTAGAGGTACAAGGTAGGGGCGGCGGGAGCCGACAGATCCGACACTCCGACAAATGAAAGATGCTGGGGTCGCTACTCCTCTCTTCCTCTCTACCTTGCACTCTCTCTCACTCCCACTGAGTGTCTTGGCACTCTCTAAACCACCCTATATGTGAGGCGTGGGGTGTAATTCCCAAAGGAATGTGGGGCGAAAGTGATGGATCACATGGTGAAGGAATGTGGGATTCCTTTATTGAATGTGACTTGTGTGAATGAATGAGGGATGATGCTCTATGGAGGGGGGTGACCCTCCTTTTATACACAAGTGAAAGGTGGTTTTGGCGGGGAAAGTTTGGCGGAAATGGTGAAAAACACCTCCATGCACCGCCTCTACTCCTCCAGCTTCGGGACACCGTCCAAGGCGCGGCCGGGATCGGGCACTGTGGCCACGGGCGGGCGCCGCACTGCGGGGCGGCGGCCCCAGGTTTGGCCCGCTGGTGCCGTGCCTTTCGCCGTGGGGCTGGTGGCCTGCTCTACATTGCTCTTCCGAGAGGTGCTTCGGTCGGATTCGGTGCGTTCTGGCCTGCCACGTTCCCCTTAGCCAAAGCGTATTTCTTGAGTTACGTATTGCTCTTTATTTGGCGTACTTTCACTGTTTTCGTGTTTGTTCTTGCAAAACAAATATTCTTGAATACAAGTGGAACTAGGTGAGTAGTAAATGTTTAGTTACCTTAAATGGGTTTTATCTTTCTTAATTAGAGTTAAGTTGGCGGTATAAAGTATGTGATAGTGGCCGCCAACACCGAAAGCAGCCCACACCGCACCCCGCTCACGCCGAGGTCGCCGAGGCTGCCGCGCCTGCACCCCCCGCCCACGTCGGGTCACCGGAGCCGGGACCCCACTCGCGCTGGGATGAGGGAAGTGGAGGAGTCGAGGGTGAAGGTCGAGGGGAGCGGTGAAATGATCGGCCCGTGAATGGCTCGGGACGACGATGAAGCGGGTAATGCGAGACCCCAACCAATCCGCATTGGACGTGCCGGATCGTATGATGGCTCGATCCAACGGCTAGTGAGTAGCGGGCGGCGTGGCTTTGATCCATTAGCCCGCTTTGGTGCGTAGATCGTATGTAGAAGATTGCCAAACAAAGGTAGGCACAAGATGGAGCTGCACTTAGAGTTACCTCGTGACGATCCAAATGAACTTGTTTCATCAAAGCCATCAAGTGGTGCGCCGTGTAGAACCCACATGTCTTGTTATCAGTTTGCAATGTGCACTTTGCAATCATATGAAGAAATTCGATAAATCTCAAAGGTAGGCACAATCATATGTAGAACCCACATGTCTTGCGCTTAATTCTAGATTTTGCCATTACCAAAGGTTCTAAGTGTCATAATTGTGTGTAATCTAAGCAACCTCCAAAGCCTCACAAGGCGAGTGGAGGAGAGACTCTTGGCACCTCTAGAACTCATACATTCTCGATCTATGTGAGATGAATGGTGTGTGTAAAGAGATATTTGATGATGTTGATTCATGATGCTTCTAGATTTTGCTATATTTACTTGCTTGAAAACTAAAGATGAGGCATTAGCATTAGACTACTTTAAAATCTTTAAGGCTGAAGTTGAAAATTAACTAGACAGAAAAGATTAAACATCTAAGGTCGGATCGTGGTTGTAAACCAATTGGATGTAAGTGGATATTCAAGAAGAAGCTTAGACCTGATGGTGCTATTGACAAGTACAAGGCTCGGCTTGTGGCTAAGGGTTATACTCAAAAGGAGGGTTTCTTTGATACCTTGATTCACCTTGTTGCTAGAATGACCACTATTCGAACACTACTCTCCTTGGGTGCCTCATATGGTCTGATCATTCATCAAATGGATGTGAAGACAGGCTTTTCTTAATGGAGAGTTGGATGAGGAGATTTACATGGATCGGCGATGGGTTTGTAGTAAAAGGTGAAGAGCAAAAGGTGTGGAGGAGAGTGGGATTACTTTATCACAATCTCACTATGTTGAGAAGGTCCCTGAGCCGATTTGGCTATATGGATAGAAAGTCTTCTCGCATTGCAAAAGAATATGAAGTGTACCGCAGATCAATTGAAGTTCGTACTCACGAAATTGTTGGTTCACTTATGTATCTAGCTAGTGCAACCAGCACCAGAAAAGGGCCTTGTGCTATCTTAAAAGGTACAATGAGTTATGGGATTCACTATTACGGGCACCCAAATGTGCTAGAGGGATATAGTGATGCTGAACTGGATTTGATATTGATCAAATCTACGCCACTAGTGGGTATGTTTTTTTACTCTTGGGGGTGGTGCGGTGTCATGGAGGTCTAGTAAACAAACTATTTTGACTAAATCAACCGTAGAGGCGTAATCTTATCGCTTTGGATACAGCTATGCTTTGTTATATGATGCTAAGTCATGCTAGTATGATACACATGTTTGGACTAGTTGTTATGATCATGTTATGCTATATGATGTTGAATCAAGCTATGATCTTCATAAGAAAAAAAAATGCATGGGTCAGTTGTAGGTTAGGAAACACTCACCGTTTTATTGCAGTTTTCAATGAAAGCGCATCGACTTCAGCCGGGCTATGGTTGCGGAGGTTTGTTTCGCCTAAGTTTGGCGATTTTTGTAATAAGTCAGTGAATCAGATATGTGGCACAATTAATGATAATTCGAGTGTTTGGCATTCTCGTTTATGTCATGTGAATTTTGGTGTCACATCTATCTAGCTTGCAGCTAAAATGTTTTGGATTATTGTTGGCTTGCCCGAGGGAAATATCTGGAGAGAGAAGATTCCGGGGCAACACTATCGCCTGAATGCAACCATCATATATATATTCTAAGTTGTAGATTATGGAGAGCTTTCATGACTACAAGATGGTTGCTAACCGATCTATAGTCAAGCAAGCTCATGAGGTTCAGCACATGGCAAAAGAACTTGAACTCCTTAAGTGTGTCATACCCGACGAGTTTGTAGCCGTATGCATTAATGCTAAGTTGCCTTTTTCATAGAAGAGCTAGAAAATATTAGTTGAAAACCTGATAGCATCTCTTGATGTTGAGGAAAAGATTCGGGCAAAGAACACTATTGAGAAGGGGGAACCAGAGCCATTCTCGCACGAATTTGATGCAGAAAACCCACATGGCAAGACCAAAGGAAGGAATAAATCTTCCAATGCCAAATTAACAACTACCACCGAGAAGAAGAAAAAAACAATGATGATGTGCCCTTCTAGATATGTAATGCCCATGCCGCGAGGCCCGCCCGGCCGCCCTTCGAAGGTCAATGGTTCAGATCAAGAAAGCCAACCGACAAAGACATGGCCCTAGCTTCCCCGAAAGGCATATAGGAATAGAGGCATGCAAGGAAATTTAGCAAGCAAATTGAAACGGAGGAAGTAGTTCAGGGAATAGAGGAATATAAACAAACCGTAGTTTAGCAACAGTTCGTTTAGTAGGAAATTTTTTGTAAGACAAGATAGCGGTAGTACTTTCGGCAAGAAAGCCGGTGTTCTTGAGCTTGTGTATTCATCTATGAAGAAAATAAGCAGCGAGAATTATCACCTTTGCTCACTTCCCCGCAAACGAAAAATTCTGGCGACAATCGGATGACGCGTTGATGCCTGGGTTGGATGGAAATCACCTGAAGTAGCTTCATCTCCTGAACAGATTTGAAAATTTAAGTCACCTGGATATTAGGAAGGCCTTAATATACAATTCTATAATAGGAAGTCTATGAGGACTACACAATCCACAGAGGCATAGATTACAAAAAATTGCACTCTCCATTAACGGTAACACAGTTCCCATGCATGTATCCAAATGGTCATCATGCAAAGAAGGGAAACAGAAGAAACTCACGGTTTACTAAACAAAATACTTGCCTTCGTGGCTGATGATCTGCTCCATAAGAAACTTGGCGATCTTCTCTCTAATATCCTCCAAATTGATCGAATTTCCTGACAAGTTAAATTCCTAATACAAAATAAGGTAGGCATAAGTGTTTGTTGTACACATGGTCTTTATTGCCAAACAAAGGTAGGCACAAGATGGAGCTGCACTTCGAGTTACCTCGACAATCCAAATGAACTTGTTTCATCGCAGCCATCATGTGGTGGGTCGTGTAGAACCCACATGTCTTTTTTCATCGGTTTGCGGCGTAATCGCAAACATATGAAACACAAAGTGGTACGTTAGGAAACACTCACTGGTCTATTGCACTTTTCACCGGACCCGATTATTTGGCTTTAAGCGAGCGCAGAGTCAACCAAATAAGCCTTCCCAAATTTAGCAAGCAAATAGATGAAGAGGCATCCCGAATGAGTCCGAATAGAAGAAATTGTACTCACAAAGGTGTCATGTAGCGAAGGATGGCCATATCCAATACATCCAAAGTGCCATGAGGTCAAACAAGTCGTCGAAACCCACATTGATCATAGCCTCTTCATTTGTGTCACGCCAAAAGGCCTCTTTCCCTGCGATGCAATAAACGCCACCGATTGCACGTGTGCGGTAGCTTGCATGTACCACTCTCGAAGAGCAAAGACAAGAAGGCCCCTCCTTTATGAAGCTCTTTGGGTGATAGTATTGGAGATCCATGCTTTGGTACTTAGGGTTGGCCTATCTGCGAACTAAAGGGCATTCGAGCGACTCGGTGAAATGGGGCGAGCCACTCTCTGCATTCTCACCACCTACAGGGCTAGGGGTGTTGGCAAAGCGGTGAACGATGTCCTCGTGATTCCATCTCAAGCGCAACATCCGGTCCCCGCGTCGATTCCATCTCAATTGCGGCATCCGGGTCCGTCCGCACATCCGTGGCTAAGGCGTATGCGCTATCTATACCACCTACAAGGCTACGGTGTGTTGGCGTTGAACAATGTCCTTGGCGATTTTATCGCCTCCAACTCAGCCCACGAGCTCATCTATTGCGGTTGCAAGCTCTGCTTAAAGTGCTTCGACCTTCGATCACCTCCCCGAGCTTCCTCTTTACGTACATGTCGGGCGCACTCCGGTAAGCCTTCCAACGAGACAAACTAGACACCCCACGCACATGCCCCGCCTGTTCCGAGATGCCGGGGCGTGCGTGAGCATATCTCTTTCCCTTACACCAGTGCCCTCGGAAAGGACGGGCTGCCTTCTCTAAAACCTTCTCTGAAGACCGAGCCCCTATCTGTTCTGTGGTGCCCATGGCCTCTATGAGCTCATAACTTTCCCTTCCCTTCTATGCAACAAAAGTTGCCCAATCGTCAGACACCTATATCAAAAAAATAAGTTACACAGAGAAGTCAACAGCTAACACTCAAAAATCTAACAATAAGTAGGGTAACAACATTATAGTAGCGGTCAAGTTCAAGTTCAGATCCACAACTCAAAATATCCATGTGAGGATAAAATTATACTTCAACAATTCAGTAATAGGCGCTTTATGAGGACTACACAAAAACCGCCGAGGCGTAGAACAAAAAAAATGTAGTTGAGGAATAGATGAATATAAACAAAATCAGTAGTTCAAGAATAACAGTCCATTTAATAGGCACATTTTTGTAAGCCAAGATAGTAGTACTCTACAAAGCACTCATGATTCTTGAGCACGCATATATATTCATCTATAAAGAAAAAAGCAAAAGCAGTGCAGATTCCTACGACAAAAACACATAGATATCAACATTGTAGCAATCGGTGTCAAGTTTAGTATCTACAACTCGATATATCCCTCGAGGATAAAATTATACTAGGTGAATAAGGTTTTTGGGAAGCGTTCTTCCTGGCCCTCCGATCTTCGTCACGGCTCGTCTACCTTCAAGGCCCGAGGCACTACATCTTGGTGTCTTCAACGTCGGCCGTCGAGCTCTACCGCCGCCGTTGATCGGCGGCAGCGGCAAATGACACAGGAAGACCTCGGCCGCTTTCGGAACCTCTCCATCACGCCATCATCTACGTCTAGCAGGTATTACTCCCGAGATCTAATCTCGGTGTTAGTCATGTCCAATGCTTCAATATATCTAGTGTGCTAGTTGTGCTTACACCGTTGCTATGATCATGCTATGCTATATCTTTGTTGAATCTTGCTATGCTCACGTGATATGATTTTGAGTCATGCAAGTTTCTTTTTGCACATGCTTGTTGCTTAATCTAGTTGTTCAGTTCGTCATGATTTATATTATGGATTTAATGCGGGAAATTGCCTAATATCTTTCTTTTTTTTTTTACAACAAAAACTGTGGGGGAGAACTCCACAAAGGCGGCCATTTTCATTAATTTTTAAACGAGGAAGAAATATAATTGCCTAATATCTTAACAATCCAAAAACTTTGAAGATTTTAAAGTAGTCGAATGCCTCATCTTTATACAAGATAATTGCATAATAGGCAGGGCTATGAGGACTAAACAAACCGAGAGGCACGCACGCAAAAAAAATGTAGTTCAGGAATACATGAATATATAAACAAAGCGTAGTTGAGTAAATGATCCATTTAATAGGTACATTTTTGTAAGCCAAGATAGTAGTAATATACTGAGAGCACTCGTGTTTCTTGAGAGTAACAGGTCTATTAAATAGGCACATTTTTGTAAGCCAAGATAGTAGTAGTACTCTACAAAGATTTCAGCGATCATTGTTCTTGAGCATGTATATTCATCTATAAAGAAAATATACAGCGATAGTAGCTGTAGTTTCCTATGACTAAAAACACACAGGTAACAACATTACATAGGCAGTCAGGTGTCAAGTTCAATACCTACAACTCGATATTTCTATCCGAGGATAAAATTATACAGTTCAATTCTGTAATAGGCAGTCTATGAGGACTAAACAAACCAAAGAGGCACAGATCGCAAAAAATATGTAGTTGAGGAATAGAGAGGAATATAAACTGTAGTTTAGCAACAGTTCATTTAATAGGAACTTTTTTATAAAGAAAATAAGCAGCAGTAGTTGCAGTTTCCTATGACAAAAACACACAGATAACAACATTATAGTTATAGTAGCAGTCAGGTGTATTGTTCAGTATCTACAACTCTAGATATCCATCTGGGATAAAGGTACCACCTTCCCTCACTTAGATATCCATCTGGGATAAAGGTACCACCTTCCCTCACTTACATTGTAGCAGTCG
The DNA here is from genome assembly GCA_015847255.1 of Hyparrhenia diplandra. NCBI lineage: Eukaryota > Viridiplantae > Streptophyta > Magnoliopsida > Poales > Poaceae > Hyparrhenia > Hyparrhenia diplandra. Next base: position 99,264 of record JADLZK010007644.1, on the reverse strand, counting down.
GTGTCAGGTTCAGTATCTAACAACTCGATATATCCATCTTAGGATAAAGTTATCACCTTGACTCGATTCATGGTGACTGAAAAATCGGCGACAACTGCGTGCTCTCTATCTCTTCCCCGCCGATGGTCCGTGGAAGAAAATAAGCGGCCAGTAGTTGCAGCTTCCTATGACAAAAACACACAAATAACAACATTATAGTAGCAGTCAGGCGTCAAGTTCAGTATCTACAGCTCTATATATCAATCTGAGCACAAAATTATCACCTTTCCTCAGAGGCGACTGAAAAATTCAGGCGACACTGTGTGCTCGCTATCTCTTCCTGCTTGATGATGCATTGATGGCTGCTGTTGGATGGAAATCACTGAAGCACCTTCGTCGCCTGAAAAATGGCGTACCTAAGAAATGAGCTCCCGCACCGCGCGGGATCTGGGCTAGGGTATTTTAGCGCTAAGCCTTACCCGCACCATGTGCAATATGCGGAGGCTAGGGCTTGAACCCGGGACCTTCCGTTTACAGGCGGTAGAGCACTACCACCTTCGTCGCCTGAACAGATTTCAAAATTTCAGTTGCCTGAAAATTAGTAGGGCCTAATACTATACAGTTCAATTCTTAGGCAGTTTATGAGGACTACAAAAACCGCGCTGTCGGAGATGACAAAGTGGCGCTTGCGCTCGCTCGGGTGGAGGATGAAGCCGTCGTAGGTGGCTGGCGGACCTGCGGTCTCCCCTACAGAGATGGTGCCTCGTGCCCTGGTGGACTGAGTTGGAGACGGTGAGGGAGGGCGGCCTCGTCGTAGCCGGTAGCAGATTAACCCGCACTATGTAAAAAAGGCTAATAACCGCCAGTGCGCCCAGAGACGTCGCTAATAATGAGCGTCTGTGTTGTGACATTACTGGCGCGCGGGCTGGCTGTGACAGAGCCGACCAATTTATAAGAAATCAAGTATAATTCGCAATCACCGAGGCAATCGCAGTCTACACTTGAGTCCATATAAACCCGGTATTCCGGAAATCTCAGAGTGATTTCAAACTCATCAACAATAACAACAGGATCGTTGAGCTTGGTAGTAAAATCCGCAGGTATTTCAAACCAAATTTGATATATTAAACATCAGAGTGCGAAGTATAATTTATTACAAACTCAGGTTCATTGTACGGAAGCAGTAGTTTGCGAAAACCAAATAGTCTCTTAGCGAAAACAAATATAAAATAGTGCCAGTAGATAGTCATCCCTGTAGCAGCATGAGACAGGGATATAGATTTGCCTTGCCCTGGCCTTACTCTTCATCAACAGGAAACAGACAAGTCTTACAGTAACCATGGTAAACATGCTCACCTGCAACAACGGGAATAAAACCCTGAGTACAAAATACTCAGCTAGACTTACCCGTCCAAAATAAAACAAAAGACTCCAAGGATCATGCTAGGCTTTATCTGGGGTTTAGCTGACTCACATTAATTTTGCAAATAAGGTTGTTTAGTGAGCCTATACATGCTACTTGTATATTTTTCCAAGTTAACAGGGTACTTAATTAATTATATAACATAGATCCTGTATAGTCAAGATTAATCATTGCTCAGTAGAATAAATAACAGCATAAGTAACTTGATCAGAATTATATTTGCTGCAACATGATAATAACATATATTGTAGTGATTAAGACTACATTGTCGTGGAAGCATCCCGGGTTCTCACTAACCAGGAGAGATGGCGATTCGAATCGATTTGCAAACCAGCTGGCGAATACCCTGACACAAACCAGGTCTACTTTGCAAGGGCAGACCCGATCACTCCCAGGACGTTACGGGACGTAAAGTCTCGGTCTTGCCGGCTACCCCCTCCTTCTCGAGCACCCAAGTGAGCGTAAGCAACGAGTACGACCCCTCGTGCGCATCTTCTTGTGCCCGATTAACCACACCAACCATCACCAAAGGAGGAGCGATAAAGCGAGCATGGCCGGCCCCTAACATTCCCACGAGCTTCGTGGCTCACGACCCGGCGGAGCCTACTAAATGCCAAGTACGTTCAACTTCCGACCACAGCCCGACAAAGTATGAGTCCTTAAACGATCAGATGGAAAGACCACAAGTTCCATCCAATCTAACATGTTTTAATTTAATAGGTTCTCAGCAGCAGCTTGACAATCACCCATGTGATTGTTCACAACATTTCCTCAAGTGACCGGAATCACTGTCTACTGCAATCACGATACTGAGCATTAACCTAGACCTCTATATAGGATAAGGCAACTTTCAACAAGGATCATAATGCATCAACCGTTTCAACCATTTCCCTAAACTTAATGCAGGAAACATATAAAAAGACTCAAGTCAATTTAATTGGAAGAATTAGGAAAGGGCAGAATGCTCCGGGGCTTGCCTCGCAGGAACGTTGCCGGAACGTGCTCCGGACACTCAGTCAGCTCGTCGGTCGACCCTTCGTCTCCTGTGACTCCTCCGGACTGCACTCCCAATTGGAACAGCTCCCGTGGCTCCTCGATCAGCTCCTCCAGAACTTCGCCCGATCCTGAGATGATGCATATGATGGAGAAAAGATATGATTACGATTACATAAATATCATCTTGCATAAAGTAATATGTGTATGATGGATGGATGCTTCATGATGCAAGCTATTAGTAAGTGCATATCTCTTCCGTAGAAACACAACTTATTCTACACAAGAAACCCTAACAACCTACATCAAGCAACACCCTAAACTCACTAATGGCAGGAAATGGCAGCTTGACATGCTGTCACTAAAATAGTCACACGGGGAGTTCTACAACTCCAAATTCAGTGAACTAGGACTCTATGGAAAGCTAACAAAATTTCCTACAAAACATTCCACATTATCCAGAGCTGAATCTGAACCTAACAGCCTCGAAATTGGGAAAAACAGAGGCTCTGTTTTCAGCCCAAACACCACATACAACCTCCATAACTCACAAACTATTCATGCAAAATATCTCAAACTTAACCAGCAAGTAAATCAAGTAATTATCTACCAAATAAACCTACTGGACATGTCAAAAGATAATTTAAAGCACATGAAATGACATACCCTAGCAAACACTACACTTGCACCCTATGATTAAATAAAATGCTAGAACAAGAAAATGTCAAAACTATTAAGCTGACCAAACCAAGTTTACTAACAGGTCATAATCATGCTAGGAACACATAATAAAAATACTAATACACATCATCTTCATATAAACATATATTTCTAGCCTATTTTCCATGCACCATAAATATGATAAATACACAACTACTTCAGAAAATTCTACAAAAATTACCAAAGCATCTTACTGGAATATAACAGCTACCATAAAAATCTTAGGGCAAGCTCATGCTCATACAGCCCTACACAAAAATGACAAGTTTACACTAAACCTATGCATGAAAATACTTTGTACTATGAAAAGTGTCAGACAATAGATTTCTGAGTATGAAAAGCTACTGAAACCTATCAAGAACCACCACACCAAGTTTTACATCCAAAACCCTAATATTTATTTTTTATGAATTTCTAAAGATCACATGATAAAAAGCACATAAATGAAAAATCACATTTCTTCTACAGAACATACCATGCATGATATTTTTCCTAGACTCTACTCACAAAAACAAGCACTTTTCATACAGAAAGCATATTTTTATCTTGTACCAATTAAAAGATATGATTTTCTCCAATTTCCATGCATTTCTAGCCATAAATAAAACTCTATATAAAAGTTATCAGAAAATAGGATTTCATATTTTTATACTGTAGCCTATCTTCTAACAAACATGGCAAAATTTGTTTCACTCAAAATGGACTCAAAATGACCAAGATATGAATTTCTAAAGCATTTCATTCAAATCTGGAAAAACAGAAAAAGAAAAAGAAAAGGAAAATCGGGCGGGGCCCGCGTGTCAGCGACACGGAACAGGGCGCGGCGGCGGGTGCGGCGGATCTCCACCGGCGGTGAGTTTCCCGACGAACCAAGGGCACCTACGGCTTCCTCTCGACAAGAGCTATCGATCCATACCATTTTCCCCAAAAGAAATCGACTCTAGAGCTACCTACGGCGGCGAGCGGCGGCGCGGACGGCGGCGGCGGCGGACCGCCGCCCGGTGCTCGACGGGACGAACCAAGACCCGTTCTCGACTCCTCTTGACTCAACTAAGACATGCAAAGCCATTCCAAGCTCAACGAGCAACGGCGGCGAGAAAACGAACGCGCAGCACGGCGGCGCTCACGGGCATCGCGTCGGCGACGACGCGTCCCGGCGAAACGACGGCGACTCTCACTCAACCATCTAGCTCGAGAGCTCAAGCACCTCTAGGCGATCCTAAAACACGAAATAGCGCGGCCAAAACTCGATCTATGAGCTCAGGCGTGAGCTTGCCTCGACGGCGGCCATGGCGGACTCGCCGGCGAGCAGTCGGGACGGGGAAATGAGGTCCGTACCTCGATCTTTACCTCGATTCGACGATGGCTTTAGGTAGGGCAGCTCATTGCGACGCTAGGGATCTAATTTGGGGTGGATTGGTGCGGTGACGACGGCGGAACGCGGCGGCGGAGCTCGGGATCGACGGCGATGGCGCGCGGCGGCGCTTTTCTCCACGCTGAGTGGCTGGCGGCGGTGGTGGAGTGAAGCTAGGGTTAGGGCGCGGCGCGGCGTCCTATTTATGCGGCGCGCACGACCGGTAACGGCCCATCCGGGCCGTACGTCGGCGTCGCGCGCGCGGCCACGTCGACGCTGGGCGGTGTCGGGCCGGCGACGAGCCGACAAGCCCCCCTACTCTGTTTTTCTGAACCAGCGACTGTTTTTGGCCTGTGCCTCGAGATCCGTGCAGAATTTGGAAAAAGTCAAAACATCAACTTTGTAGAGAATTTCATAAGATACAAAACACTCAATATGAACTTTTTCTAATTCGGCCTATATTTGGAGATAAAAATTAAAAACAGCAAGGTCAAACTAAACTAGTCAAAACAGAGTTTGAATTTGACTCAAATTTGACCCAAACTGTTGGGCACTATTTGAACCCTTTCCAAACCTTTTCACAAGAAACTTATAAAAGATCATTTGCTCCACGTAAAAAGTACTTCATTCCATCTATAGAAACTTTTTGCTAGAAACACTTCTATCAAGCACTTTTGAAGTGAGTTTCAAAATGGGTCAAAGAGGTTTGACACTCTAGGGCTATTTTATAAAAATTTTCTAAATTGAAACACAAGCTCAAACATGGTCCTAAATTATGTCAAAAATATATCTAGGCACAATCTAGGTCCAAAACATCATTATAGCAAAGATCCTATAGTAGCTAGATCAAACAAGCCTGAGATGAGAGCAACTCAAATTAAATGCTATTATCACTTGCTCATGCATGAAATGATGATGATGCTATGCAAATGATCATGCTTTCAAGATGCTTAACACCTAGGGTGTTACAAATCTTTCCCCCTAAAAAGAATCTCGTCCCGAGATTCGGCAAAACTAACCATTCTTTATAAAACTGTGGGTAATTCCTCAGAAGATACTCATCCGTCTCCCATGTTGCATCATTTTCTCCATGATTTCCCCAAAGGATCTTGTACTGCTTAACTACCTTGCCCCTGGTGGCTCTCTCTTTGGTGTCTAGTACCCTTGCTGGACTCTCATAATAGGTCAAATCTGGGTCAATTTCAACATTCCGGGTTGACACTCGTTCCTCTAGAATTCTCAAACACTTCTTCAATTGTGACACGTGAAACACATCAAAAATTCTTCCCATCTCCTGTGGTAACTGTAACTGATACGCTACCTCTCCCTTAGTGGCTAAAATCTTGTAGGGGCCTACGAACCTAGGCGCTAACTTTCTTTTCACTCCAAAACGCTGCACTCGTTTCATTGGTGACACCTTCAAGTAGACATAGTCACCAACGTTGAACTTAATAGGTCTCCTACGCTTATCCGCATAGCTCTTCTGTCGGTCTTGAGCAGCTTTCATGTTTTGCTTTATGATTCTCACCTTCTACTCAGCTTCATCTATCAAATCAATGCCATAGTAGGGTCGCTCTCCTGTTTCAATCCAATTCAGAGGTGTTCTACACTTCCTCCCATACAATGCTTCAAAAGGTGCCATCTGAATACTGGTCTGATAACTGTTATTATATGAAAACTCTGCGTAAGGCAACCATTTGTCCCAAGAACCTTTCGCTGACAACACACACGCCCTCAACATATCTTCTAGTATTTGGTTTACTCTTTCAGTTTGGCCTGTGGTTTGTGGGTGATAAGCGGAACTACGAAGTAATTTGGTTCCTAAGGCTTCCTGTAGGCTCTCCCAAAATCGATTGGTCCAAGTGGATCCACGATCCGACACTATCGACTTAGGTATTCCATGCAAACGAAGTACATGGGCAATGTATAGCTCTGCGTATTGGTGGGGTTCATAGTGGATATTGATCGGAATGAAATGAGCCACTTTGGTTAAGCGATCCACAATCACCCAAATTGAATCAAATCCCTTCTGTGTTTGTGGTAACCCAACAATCAAGTCCATTGTGATCTCATCCCATTTCCAATCAGGAATTGGCAATGGTTGCAACAACCCTGCAGTCTTCATATGAATGGCTTTAACTCTGCAGCAATTGTCACATCGAGCCACATGTGCAGCAATCTCTTTTCTCATTTTGGTCCACCAAAATCTGGTTCTCAAATCCCGATACATCTTGTTACTACCGGGGTGAATTGTTATCTTTGATGAGTGAGCCTCTGTTAGAATCTGATCCTTCAACTCTTGATCCTTTGGCACGACAAGGCGATCATCATACCAAAGAATTCCACTCTCATCAACTCGGAAATGATCACTAGGCTCTTTCTCAATCTTCTTCTTGATATGTGCAATCCCTTTATCCACTTTCTGGCCCTCAACAATTCTGCTCTCCAACTCATTCTGTATCTGAATGTTGCATAGGATAGCCGGATGCATAGGAGGAAAAGCCTCCTTAGATTCGACTTGTCCCAGCAAACAATGCGATTTCCTGCTCAAAGCATCCGCGACAACATTGGCTTTGCCCGGATGATAGTGCAACTCAATATTATAATCCTTTATCAGCTCTAACCACCTTCTCTGTCTCATATTCAATTCCTCTTGTGTAAAAATATACTTCAAACTCTTGTGGTCAGTGTAGACATGACATACATTACCGAGTAAGTAATGTCGCCAAATCTTCAATGCATGTACCACGGCAGCAAGTTCTAAGTCATGGGTTGGATAATTAACCTCATGCTTCCTTAGCTGACGTGATGCATACGCAATAACTCTGCCTTCCTGCATGAGTACGCATCCCAATCCTGTACCACATGCGTCGCAATACACATCAAAGGGTTTCTGAATGTCAGGTTGTGCGAGCACTGGAGCCGTAGTCAACAACGTTCGCAAGGTGCGAAACGCTGCTTCGCACTCCGGTGTCCACACAAATTTCTCATCCTTCTGCAACAATCGGGTCATAGGTTTAGCTATTTTGGAGAAATCAGGTATGAACCTACGATAATATCCAGCTAACCCTAGAAACCTTCGGATCTCAGAAACTGAAACTGGTGCTTTCCAATCCAACACCTCTTGCACCTTACTAGGATCTACTGAAATTCCATTCTCAGATAAAACATGTCCTAGATAAAACATGTCCTAGAAAATGCACTTCCTTCAGCCAAAACTCACACTTACTGAATTTAGCATACAACTTATGCTCTCGGAGCCTCTCCAAAACTATCCTCAAATGCTCAGCATGCTGTTCTTCATTTTCAGAATACACCAATATATCATCGATGAATACAACCACGAACTGATCCAGTTCAGGCATAAACACCGAATTCATCAAACACATGAAATGTGCTGGAGCATTCGTCAAGCCGAAGGACATGACGAGATACTCGTATAAACCATACCGCGTAGAAAATGCGGTTTTGGGTATATCCTGGGGTCTGATTTTAATCTGATGATACCCAGATCGAAGGTCTATCTTTGAAAACACCTTGGCTCGAGACAACTGATCAAAGAGTATGTCAATGCGGGGTAATGGGTATTTATTCTTCACTGTTACCGCATTGAGTGGCCTATAATCCACACACATTCTCAGCGTCTGATCTTTCTTTTTCACAAACAAGGCTGGACATTACCAAGGTGACGAACTAGGTCTAATGAAACCTTTCTCAAGCAACTCTTGAAGCTGTACTTTTAGTTCTGCTAACTCATTGGGTGGCACTCAGTAGGGTCTTCGGGAAATAGGGGCAGTCCCTGGAATCAACTCTATTGCAAACTCAACATCCCTATCTGGTGGCAATCCAGGTAGGTCTTCCGGGAACACATCCGGAAACTCACATACTACAGGTATGTCAGAGATTTCAGACACTTGTAACGCAGCTGAAACACGGTTAAGGTCAATGGCTTTAGGTAACAAAACCTGGTGTTCAGTCAAATCGCGGGGATGCTTCAAGTGTACTACCCTATTCACCGTATCTATGATTACACCCCAACTTTTCATCCAGTTCATCCCGAGGATGACATCCAAACACAGACCGGGTAAAACTATCAACGAGGTTATTATTTCTAAATCACCCATCATGATCTTCACATCATTGACCCTCTGCCTAGTCAACTGGTCAGCCCCTGCTGAACTAATTCGGTATCCAAACCCTAGGTCAGTGATTTGTTCCCCATTCTTCTGTGCAAACTCTTGACTCATGAATGAATGCGATGATCCAGAATCAAATAAAACAACAGCACTACGATTGTTAACTAAACACGTACCGGCTGTCACGGTCTCTCCTTCAGGAACTTCCTCAACATTGGCAAAGTGTGCCTGTCCCACATACTGCTTGTAGTTCTTCCTGGGCTGCGGGCAAGACTTGGAGTAATGCCCGGGCTTACCACAATTGAAACAATTATTGTGGTTGAAGGGCACAGGACGTGAAACACTCCCCAGTGCAGGCTTTCCTTTCTGAGTAGGTGCAACAAACCTCCTGAAACGTGGGTTTCCAGCTTGATTCTTCTTCTGTGGTGGGACATAGCGCGAAGGCGCGACAGGTGGGCGGTAGTTCTGACGACGTCCAAAGGAACCACTGTTCTGTCCGGAGCTTCCTTCAAACGGTCTCTTCTTGCCTTTAGATGCAGCATACAAGGCACTACTCTTCTCCTGGTGAAGGCAATCAGTCACAAACTCCTCGAAAGTGTTCCTGGTGAAATTTCCCATGGCTTTCTGCATTTTGAGGTTTAACCCTCTCTTGAAGCTAGCCAACTTCTTCTCCTCGATTGTCGACCATGTCGAGCATACCTAGACGATCTGTTGAAAGCCCTGTAGGTACTCATTCATGGTCTTGTTGTCCTGACCGAGCTTAATAAACTCTCCTAATTTCTCTGCCAGAGCACCAGCAGGTATGTATGTCCGACGAAAAGCTGCTGTAAACTGAACCCAAGTAACAGGATCATTGGCAGGTAAAGTAGCACGGTAATTCTTCCACCATATCCCTGCGGGTCCCTCCAGCAAGTGCGTTGCAAATTCTGCCTTCTGGGTCTCAGATGGATTCACCAACCGGAATTTATCTTCTATCGAGGTCAGCCATTCCTCAGCCTCCATGGGTTCATTCGCCACAGTGAACTTTGGTGGTTCTGTGGCCTTAAAGTTCTTGTATGCCAGGAATCCATCACCATCAGCACCACCACGGCCTCCCTGCTCAGTGTTGCGTGCGATATTTCGCAACTCTCCTAGGAACTGATCAAAGAACTGCTCCTGGTTCACTGGAGGTGGTGGCTGCTATCAATCTCCCCCAGCACCTGATCGAGTTTGCGGCATCTGCACATTTGAATCAACAATAACCATCAGATGATGTTGTCCAAAGCATAGGTATTGAAATTAAGTTACGCGGAATTTATTGAGAGAATAAATTCATCCACAATAACAAAACAATAAACTCAATACGGTCTTTCATCAACATCGCGGTTATGTCAACGCAATATGTGTACCAAGATTTCGCAACAAAATGGCAACAAAATGTTGCACCACCGACATGATCTCGCAATTGATAAAGGGTCGCAATTACCATAAAACCGATCACAAACATGGGGCACGAACTAAATTAAGGTCTCGACTAATACAATAAGGTCTCGAATATTACGAATCCATGTCTTACATGCTGATAGTCTCACGAATAAAAGGGAAATTACATGGTAATAGTGGCACTACACCGCTCGGCTACAAGGGTGTCTCAACTAGATCAAGGTCTACGTGGTAGCATCTACGGAAATCTAAACATGGCATCACAGTCATCTACTCCTGTGGTGTGCGAGAAGTGGGGTCTCCCTCCTGGTCCTCCTCAGCTGGCGCTGCTGCTGCACTCACTATCTGAAGGTCCTCGTCGTCTGCACCCATGGGGTAGTGGTAGGCGTGGTACAAACGGTAGTACTCCTCTCGCACGTTAGTGTACTCACACTCCACGTACTCAAGCCTCTCCTTGATCTCCTTGTAGGCGGCCTCGGCTCTCTCTCGTGCCAACTGAGCATTCTGATAATGCATGCTCAAGGATCTATTTGCCTTCTCACTAACTGCCAACTGTGCTAGAAGACTCGACACCTGCTTCTTCATCTTTGCTAACTCCTGTTCTGCGGGGTTCTTTTCCTTGCTCTTGGACTGACAAGCGGCATCCTTCTCCTTGTTGCATTTCTTAAGTGCAATCACTAGAAACAGGTTTAGAACCCATCTCTAATAACGGCGCTATGCGCCGTTGACATTCCTAAGTGAAACCACCGTGTCGGTGATAACACTAGGTACATCAACGGTGATAGATCTTGCCAAATAAGATATTCATCTCAAAAGCGCACGGATCTATCATTGTAGCATTTCACCCGGAAGTATTCGGGTATCGTTATTTATATTTTTCCCAAAGGAAGGCATGGTGTAAAAGTCTCTAATTCAGACATGGTCAAGATGACACGAATGTATAATAGACCAATGATCATAATAGGGGTAAAATAGGATAGGTAATAGGATAACTTGACACACACACTCAAGCCAATCTCAAGGATAAAGGTAAAAGAATGAATAAAAGAATAAATCTAATATGGAGCAAGCATATCCTAGATAGTCATGTCAAGATAGCAGATACACACATGTTTTACTGTCGTCGAGATTCTAAGTCAAGATAGCCAAGGTCTCTGCCGAATTACTTCTCGGGCACCGCCCACGCCCAAAGGGCGAGTGTCCGGCAATTAGCTCTACGACACGGCCGAACGTGGGGGGATTTCAAGGGACGGACAAGGCTTGTCACGACCAAGCCACCTACCCCCTCAACCGTGGGATGCACCGCAAAAGATAGGCAACCCCTAGCCCAGACACCACGTCTACACTAGTGATTATCACTCTAGCGTGTTAACAAGGCTTACCCGTCCCCGGGGTCCTTCTACTAGAGCGCCGCCCCCGAGGGAACGACTATCAATCCCGCAGCCCAACATCAACCAAGGCTAACTCTAGGTAGAACTCATCATATCGATCTAGCTCTTTGGTCTAAACATGTATGTATGATAAATTAAGCATGAAGTTCTATAAGACAAGATCATGATATAGGAACTAAAGACTAGTTCTTCAACCAAGATTATATCACAAGAATTCTGCTCTAATTCAAGAACATGACTATATTGATAAGTAGAGAACAAGAACAAGATGAAGAACTCTAAATTGCTCATACCGAATAGCTCCAAAATGTCTTGCTCTCCTTTTATTATCCTTGCCAAACTCCTCCTAAGTACAAACTAAAAAGAAGAAGAAAAGAAGAAGAAGAAGAAAGAGGAAGAAGAAGAAGAAGAAGAGGGAGAAGAAGAAGAAGAAGAGAGAGAAGAAGAAGAAGAAGAGAGAGGAGAAGAAGAAGAAGAGAGAGGCTACATTGTGTGGTGTGTGTTACAAGTGAGGGAGTGCCCATCTATTTATAGGACCTTCACCATGGGATCCTATCTTGGCTAAGCCATTTGGTACTAATCCCGCACCGTCTTACGGGCAAGCAAACACCGCCTCCAGACTTTTCGGTCGAGATGGGCCGCCAGGGGCGAAGATGGGCCGATTTGGCCTCAGCGAGGGTGCGGGCGCACCCTCTAAGGTGCGCGCGCACCCATATGATCTCCGTTTGGGCAGAAACTTTGCATGAGCACGTGGGCCTCGGAGTTAGCTTCGTTTCGAGTATTCGTTCGCTTGAAATCCAATTTCGTATGAGAAAGTTATGCCCAAAACATTGAACCCATGTCCTGCGGCCCGTTTATCATTTCATGTTGGATTCGGGCCTCGACCTCTTGGGCTTGTGTTTGGATATTGATATTTTATGGGCTTTTCTCCTCTCTTCTCCTTGCTTTGCTTATGTCCATTTAGGGCCTTGTTATCTTTTATATGTTTTCCAACATTGCCCTTCCATGGAGGGCGTTGGCTCGGCCCAGTTCTACGTGTTTTGTCCATTTCTCCCTTGGGCTTGATGTTCTTCAGGAATGCGCTTTCCAGGGAGGCGCCTTTTGGTACATTTTCCACTTGTTTCTTATATAAATCTGCACAATAATAATTTGGACACTACAAGTGGAAATATGTGAGTTATAAATGTATATGTGTGTAGTAAGGTATAGTTTCACCCCCTTATTGGTAGAATGTTGACGTTAAAAATATGTCGTTGGTGACCGTCAACAAACTCCCCAAAAGCTTACCCTTTGCGGCGTCCTCGAGCAAAAGATAAGTACTTGGTTGTTGATCGGGGAGTTGCTACTATGCCGATTATGTTTCACAAGTGCCGGGGTTATAATAAGATTTTCTACTAGAGTTTGAATAAAATGGCACATCTTTTTTCTTACCCTTTATTACCTTTCATCGTAGCGGGGCTTTTTAGCTTTTCTCAAAGTCTTGGGCGGTTGCCGGATAGAACGGTTATAACAGAAATACTTTTCATTCATCCTTTTGATTAACTTTCTCATCCGGGATTTATTTATTTAAGTTCTATTTTGTTTTTCGAGAAAGTATGGGCTTTATTGCTTTATTTTTTTTTTTTTTGGAGAGGTGGGCTCTGCTCGCCCCTAGACTTTTGTCTTTTATTTCCTCTTTTTTTTTTTTTTTTTAGAGATGTGGGCTCTACTGCCCTCGGACACATGTCCGTTTTTCATCTCTCTTTTTTTTTAGCATAGCCCATATCATTTCTCTTTTCTTTCAAATTAGATTCCCGGATGTCAAGTTTCTCTTTTTTTGGACGAAAGCATAGCAAATCCATTTGTACCATATCATACTTGGCAACAACTTAGACTAGATAGAGCCTATGCAACCCACATGAATCGGGTTTTTTCGGGATGAGTTTTTAGACTTAGCCACTAAACCCTGGACTTTAGAGAAATTCGAATTATAAACTAGGCACAGGCAAAAAACATAAGACAGAGCAACTATTCATCATTTCAACGGGGGTAAAACTAAACATTTCTACAACACGTATATATGGGAGTGGAATAAGTCTCCTCTCTCTCTTTCTTCTTCCCCTCTTTTTTTTTTTCTCATACCTCATCATTCATATAAGATAAGAAGATAACTGAATGGAATGTGAGATACGAGTTACCTTTTGTGGGAGTCCTCCCCAAGCTAGCTTTTGACTTACCTTCGGTTTATGAACGTTGCTAGCTTGTGAACGCTATGAATGGATCTTTGATTAACATCGTCTTTTGAGCGTGCCGGGAGACTCCCCCAAAGCTTGTCTTGTGATGATCTTGGAAGAGCGGGACAACCATTCTTCGGGTTTTCAAAGGTTTTTATTTATTTTTATTTTATCATTATCATTATTTTTATTTTTATTTTTATTATTTTTTTATATTTTTTTGGGTTCACCAAACAACTTCGATCTCCATTGTCATTTCTTGGACTTACCCTCATGATGTTGATAAATTCCTGCAAGGGTTAGTCCATATGGTCGACCAAATTCTACACTAGCAGCTTTTGATTCAAAAATCAAACTCGACTCCATGTCTAATCTGATTAGGGTAGACTTTTTTGACCTAAGCACCATGCTCAATTCAAAAAGTCTATGGAAGTATGATCACCATATGAATGATCACCACTCCCAAACCATAACATGCTAGTATAGAAAAAGGAAGCTTGAATTGATAAACAAGATTCATCCAAAGGGAGGTGAAGATTTCGAAAGGTGAACAAGATTTTATTATTGTTATTATTATTTATATATATATATATATAATTTTTTTTTTTTGCATGGTAACGGAAAAAGGATGAGAGTGAAAGGTTCACATTACCATGTTTTTTGGTCCTCCCCAAGCTAGCTCAAAGCCCATTGGATCGGGGTTTTATCCCGTGCTTTTGGCTTTTCCCGCATGGTTAGTATATGGTAGATTCACGAGTGGATTTACCATTCTTCGTGATTACCAAATTTTGAAACATATGCGGGAAGGAGCAAAAGAGCAGCTTGTTTTTTTCAAAGATTTTTTTATTATTATTATAGGATTTTATTATCAAGGGAGAACATAAGAGCTTCACCAAACTTTTCATACTCAAACAAGGCTAAGATAAAGATGCAAAATAAGTCTATCCTTGCTCTATCTCCATCAAAGAATAACTCTCTTGTTTATGATGTCGGCTCTGGGTTCATTAATCAAACTTCGACACCATGTCAAATTTTTGATTAAAGAAGATCATTTTAACCTAAGCACCATGCTTGATCTAAAAGATCTATGGATGTGTCACATGGATCCATGTAAACATATCCAAACCCAGACCATATTTCATAAAAAGAGAAGACATGATTTTTTATATGGAGATAAGTATGAGTAAAAAGAATTGGTGAATTATTACCTTTGTGTACTGAGTGTGTGTGTACCAACCGCGCATGAAGGAAAGAACGTTGAGACTCCCGCGGTGGTAGCTTGATGATCCATCTCAGGGCGGGCCACAAGGCTTAGGTGATACACACATGTAGTGTATATGGACCATGGGCCTTAGTGGTCACAAAGGTGTAAAGGAGGATGTTCCTCCTTTCCTTTACCCTTTCTCTTTTTTTATATATATATTTATTTTTTTTCTTCTATTGGTCCTTTGCATGCCTGAGTGTACTTGACCGCAGCTTGAGGATAGAGTTCATAATTGCTTGCATCGGTAGCGTGATAATCTTGATTTGGTAATGACTTCCTCACACCGGAGTAGAGGGAGACATACCGAACTCACTCAAGGTGCAACAAAGGTCTTGGGAGAGAAAGATGCCTTCTTGCTTACATGGAAGCAATGCCGGGTGGAGTCAGGTGCCTTCATTGTTTATTTTGGCCATATGGGGCCAACCTGCTCCTCTCTCCTCTTATTTCTTTTTCGCTTTTTTTTTAATAACACTTCTTTTTTTTTCTATATCTTTTTTTTTTCAACTCCCTTTTTTTTCTTTTCTTTTCCTTTTATAGCAAGGGGAGGCTAATCTCTTATTTATCTCTCTTTTTCTCTCTTTTTTTTATGATCCCCTTGTACGTGGAACTTGGTATTATCACCGTCCTCCTTCTCACACTTCGACTTTCGTGAAAAAAGTCGAGTGTGTAAGGTCGTGGTCTCCTTTTGAGTGCGTTCCTCCGCCCAAGAGCATCAAAGTTTTCTTGTTGATGTAGCCCCCATGTTTCCAAGCGTCGCGTGCCCCTTTGTTCTTCTTAGTCTCCACCTGAAATGGTTAGCGACAAGAATACCCGAAGGTGCATACTAACTTGATAACATATCCTTGCTTTTTATTTATAAGATTTTTTTATATAAAAAGATTTTTTTTTTTGTTATTTTTTTTTTAAGATAAACCTAAGATGAACAAAGATCACTACACATGCATATTATCGGAACATGTCCTAATAGATCATCCCTTTAACCAACGCCTTCCCGAGCACGGCGCCGAAAATGCTTGTTGCATTTCTTAAGCGCAATCACTAGAAACAGGTTTAGAACCCATCTCTAATAACGGCACCAGAAATGCGCCGTTGACATTCCTAAGTGAAACCACCGTGTCGGTGATAACACTAGGTACATCAACGGTGATAGATCTTGCCAAATAAGATATTCATCCGCAAGCGCACGGATCTATCATTGTAGCATTTCACCCGGAAGTATTCAGGTATCGTTATTTATATTTTTTTCCCAAAGGAAGGCATGGTGTAAAAGTCTCTAATTCGGACATGGTCAAGAT
The DNA here is from genome assembly GCA_015847255.1 of Hyparrhenia diplandra. Lineage (NCBI taxonomy): Eukaryota > Viridiplantae > Streptophyta > Magnoliopsida > Poales > Poaceae > Hyparrhenia > Hyparrhenia diplandra. The sequence goes on along the minus strand of JADLZK010007644.1, from coordinate 83,074 downwards.
GACACGAATGTATAATAGACCAATGATCATAATAGGGGTAAAATAGGATAGGTAATAGGATAACTTGACACACACACTCAAGCCAATCTCAAGGATAAATGTAAAAGAACGAATAAAAGAATAAATCTAATATGGAGCAGGCATATCCTAGATAGTCATGTCAAGATAGCAGATACACACATGTTTTACTTGTCGAGAGATTCTAAGTCAAGATAGCCAAGGTCTGCCGAATTACTTCGGCACCGGCCACGCCCAAAGGACGGTGTCCGGCAATTAGCTCTACGACACGTACCGAACGAGGGGGATTTCAAGGGGACGGACAAGGCTTGTCACGACCAAGCCGCCTACCCCTCAACCGTAGGATGCACCGCAAAAGATAGGCAACCCCTAGCCCGCACACCACGTCTACACTAGTGATTATCACTCTAGCGTGTTAACAAGGCTTACCTGGTCCCCCGGTCCTTCTACTAGAGCGCTGCCCCGAGGGAACGACTATCAATCCCAAGAACCCAACATCAACCAAGGCTAACTCTAGGTAGAACTCATCATATCGATCTAGCTCTTTGGTCTAAACATGTATGTATGATAAATTAAGCACGAAGTTCTATAAGACAAAATCATGATATAGGAACTAAAGACTAGTTCTTCAACCAAGATTATATCACAAGAATTCTGCTCTAATTCAAGAACATGACTATATTGATAAGTAGAGAACAAGAACAAGATGAAGAACTCTAAATTGCTCATACCGAATAGCTCCAAAATGTCTTGCTCTCCTTTTATTATCCTTGCCAAACTCCTCCTAAGTACAAACTTAAAAAGAAGAAGAAAAGAAGAAGAAGAAGAAAGAGGAAGAAGAAGAAGAAGAAGAAGAGGGAGAAGAAGAAGAAGAAGAGAGAGAAGAAGAAGAAGAAGAGAGAGGAGAAGAAGAAGAAGAGAGAGGCTACATTGTGTGGTGTGTGTTTACAAGTGAGGGAGTGCCCATCTATTTATAGGACCTTCACCATGGGATCCTATCTTGGCTAAGCCATTTGGTACTAATCCCGCACCGTCTTACGGGCAAGCAAACACCGCCTCCAGACTTTTTCAGGTCGAGATGGGCGCCAGACGAAGATGGGCCGATTTGGCCTCAGCGGTGCGGGCGCACCCTAAGGTGCGCGCGCACCCCATATGATCTCCGTTTGGGCAGAAACTTTGCATGAGCACGTGGGCCTCGAAGTTAGCTTCGTTTCGAGTATTCGTTCGCTGAAATCCGATTTCGTATGAGAAAGTTATGCCCAAAACATTGAACCCATGTCCTGCGGCCCGTTTATCATTTCATGTTGGATTCGGGCCTCGACCTCTTGGGCTTGTGTTTGGATATCGATATTTTATGGGCTTTTCTCCTCTCTTCTCCTTGCTTTGCTTATGTCCATTTAGGGCCTTGTTATCTTTTATATGTTTTCCAACATTGCCCTTCCATGGAGGGCGTTGGCTCGGCCCAGTTCTACGTGTTTTGTCCATTTCTCCCTTGGGCTTGATGTTCTTCAGGAATGCGCTTTCCAGGGAGGCGCCTTTTGGTACATTTTCCACTTGTTTCTTATATAAATCTGCACAATAATAATTTGGACACTACAAGTGGAAATATGTGAGTTATAAATGTATATGTGTGTAGTAAGGTATAGTTTCACCCCCTTATTGGTAGAATGTTGACGTTAAAAATATGTCGTTGGTGACCGTCAACACTCCTCTGTAGCACGCCTCAGCATGCCACGCAGCCTCCTGCGATCTCGGATCAACTGGTCTATCTCACCTCTCGGACGAACCACAAGCGCCATAGCTCCCCGTGGCCTTATCCTCTGCACCAAGCTGCCATCTGCATCATAGCGAACAAAGCACTCATGGCGTCACAAGTGCAATCCGCCTCGCCTCGTCCCCTCCATAAAGGGTCCACGCCACCCTGCTCCCAAAGGAAAAGGGGGTCGGCCCGGGGAAAGCCGGAAGCGAAATGTCCCAACCAACACCTCAGGGTGGTCCACCATCAAACTCCTCAACACACGGAACGCAGCATTGTCGGCTGCAACCTCAGGTGATAGCCCGTACTCCGATATCCCATCCTACCCATACCGCACTGTCTGCAAGGGTAGGAATCACAAGGTGAATCCTGGTGACTATCTGCTCTGCCTGTGGGGCTGTCTCCCAAGTGTACATAGGTGCCTCTGTGTAGCCAATCTGCTGGAGTACACGCCACAACACTGTGGGCATGCCAAACTTCTTGTCTGCGATCGTGCCACTACCGGATCTTTGGGGTTGGAGCCATCTCAGAGCAAGATTTAGGAGGTAATGTGAGATTGAGAAACAAGTAGTCCAGTTTTAACCAAATTAGGGCAAGTACTAATTAGGGGAAAAGATGGAAAATGCATGAATGTCATGATGTAAAATTTTAAACATGATGCATGCACGTTACCTACGTATCTCACGGAATAGGAAAGAGATTTCTCTATTCGTTTTAATGGTGGCAACCTACGATCTCAAAAAAGAAATAAGACGTGTCTAGCCGATCTAACGCATTGCGCTGTTAGTGTACCTGCAATTCATTTCAGCCCACAATATATTCATGTAATGCAAGAATTTAAATTGCATATACCTGGCTCGTCGTGTCCACCCAACGGCAGATCGCATACCATGCGGAAAAATCACATTTTACACCCAAAGACACACTGTGTACCCATACACAAGTCTACGGGGCACTACCCCACCACGGAGCTCTCAAAATTATTTTATTTCCCCCTAGACCGCATATCTCCGATCATGCTCTCACAGCTCACACCATTACCTTGGGCGTAGAGGCATTGAACAACCATTACCCAGGCGTAGGGTATTTCGATCCATTCATGACTACTCAAGTGAGTAGCCCTCGTACTCACGGGCCGCACGGCAACCAAGCACAAACAACAAAATATGATGCATTAGCCCAATCCCGATTAGCCAAGCCACCCGACCGTCCTTAATTGGGCATAGAGGGTATGACCAAGGCACTACTAAATTTTGCAAACCTTTTACTCACACCACTTAAAAGATTTTGTTTCGAAACTTTTCGCAAAAAGATTAGTGGTTCATTTTAATTTAAATACCAGATCGGACTTGTAATTACCAAACTAAGCTCGATGCCACCGCGTGATGAGCCGACCAATTTATAAGAAATCAAGTATAATTCGCAATCACCGAGGCAATCGCAGTCTACACTTGAGTCCATATAAACCCTTATTCCGGAAATCTTAGAGTGATTTCAAACTCATCAACAATAACAACAGGATCGTTGAGCTTGGTAGTAAAATCCACGTGTATTTCAAACCAAATTTGATATATTAAACATCGAGTGCGAAGTATAATTTATTACAAACACAGGTTCATTGTACGGAAGCGTAGTTTGCGAAAACCAAATAGTCTCTTAGCGAAAACAAATATAAAATAGTGCCAAGAGATAGTCATCCCCTCGTAGCGGCATGAGACGAGGGGATATAGATTTGCCTTGCCTCGGCCTTACTCTTCATCAACGAGAAATGTAGACAAGTCTTACAAAGAACCATGGTAAACATGCTCACCGCAACAACGGGAATAAAACCCCTCGAGTACAAAATACTCAGCTAGACTTACCCGGCCAAAAATAAAACAAAAGACTCCAAGGATCATGCTAGGCTTTATCGAGGTTTAGGCGACTCACATTAATTTCGCAAATAAGGTTGTTTAGTGAGCCTATACATGCTACTTGTATATTTTTCCAAGTTAACAGGGCACTTAATTAATTATATAACATAGATCATGTATAGTCAAGATTAATCATTGCTCAAGAGAATAAATAACAAACATAAGTAACTTGATCAGAATTATATTTGCTGCAACATGATAATAACATATATTGTAGTGATTAAGACTACATTGCCGTGGAAGCATCCCGGGTTCTCACTAACCAGGAGAGATGGCGATTCGAATCGATTTGCAAACCAAGCGGCGAATACCACGACACAAACCAGGTCTACTTTGCAAGGGCGGACCGATCACTCCCGGGATGTTACGGGACGTAAAGTCTCGGTCTTGCCGGCTACCCCCCTCCTTCTCGAGCACCCAAGTGAGCGTAAGCAACGAAGTCACGACCCTCGCGTGCGCATCTTCTTGTGCCTGATTAACCACACCAACCATCACCAAAGGAGGAGCGATAAAGCGAGCATGGCCCGGCCCTAACATTCCCACGAGCCGTGGCTCCGCGACCGGCGGAGCCTACTAAATGCCAAGGTACATTCAACTTCCGACCACAGCCCGACAAAGTATGAGTCCTTAATCGATCGGATGGAAAGACCACAAGTTCCATCCAATCTAACATGTTTTAATTTAATAGGTTCTCAGCAGCGGCTTGACAATCACCCATGTGATTGTGCACAACATTTCCTCAAGTGACCGGAATCACTGTCTACTGCAATCACGATACTGAGCATTAACCTAGACCTCTATATAGGATAAGGCAACTTTCAACAAGGATCATAATGCATCAACGGTTTCAACCAATTCCCTAAACTTAATGCGAAAACATATAAAAAGACTCAAGTCAATTTAATTGGAAGAATTAGGAAAGGGGGCGTAATGCTCCCGGGCTTGCCTCACGGGAACGTTGCGGAACGTGCTCCGGACACTCGGTCCAGGCTCGTCGGTCGACCCTTCGTTTCCTGTGACTCCTCGGACTGCACTCCCAAATTTGGAACAGCTCCCCTCGCTCCTCGATCAGCTCCTCGAACTTCCCCCATCCTGAGATGATGCATATGATGGAGAAAAGATATGATTATGATTACATAAATATCATCTTGCATAAAGTAATATGTGTATGATGGATGGATGCTTCATGATGCAAGCTATTAGTAAGTGCATATCTCTTCCATAGAAACACAACTTATTCTACACAAGAAACCCTAACAACCTACATCAAGCAACACCCTAAACTCACTAATGGCAGGAAATGGCAGCTTGACATCTTTGTCACTAAAATAGTCACACGGGGAGTTCTACAACTCCAAATTCAGTGAACTAGGACTTTCACGGAAAGCAAACAAAATTTCCTACAAAACATTCCACAAAGCATCCGTGAGCTGAATCTGAACTTATCTGCCTCGAAATTGGGAAAAACAGAGGCTCTGTTTTCAGCCCAAACATCACATATAACCTCCATAACTCACAAACTAGTCATGCAAAATATCTCAAACTTAACCAGCAAGTAAATCAAGTAATTATCTACCAAATAAACCTACTGGACATGTCAAAAGATAATTTAAAGCACATGAAATGACATACCCTAGCAAACACTACACTTGCACCCTATGATTAAATAAAATGCTAGAACAAGAAAATGTCAAAACTATTAAGCTGACCAAACCAAGCTTACTAACAGATCATATGCATGCTAGGAACACATAATAAAAATACTAATACACATCATCTTCATATAAACATATATTTCTAGCCTATTTTCCATGCACCATAAATATGATAAATACACAACTACTTCAGAAAATTCTACAAAAATTACCAGAGCATCTTACTGGAATATAACAGCTACCATAAAAATCTTAGGGCAAGCTCATGCTCATACAGCCCTACACAAAATGACAAGTTTACACTAAACCTATGCATGAAAATACTTTGTACTATGAAAAGTGTCAGACAATAGATTTCTGAGTATGAAAAGCTACTGAAACCTATCAAGAACCACCACACCAAGTTTTACATCCAAAACCCTAATATTTATTTTTCTATGAATTTCTAAAGATCACATGATAAAAAGCACATAAATGAAAAATCACATTTCTTCTACAGAACATACCATGCATGATATTTTTTCCTAGACTCTACTCACAAAAACAAGCACTTTTCATACAGAAAGCATATTTTTTTATCTTGTACCAATTAAAAGATATGATTTTCTCCAATTTCCATGCATTTCTAGCCATAAACAAAACTATATATAAAAGTTATCAGAAAAATAGGATTTCATATTTTTATACTGTAGCCTATCTTCTAACAAACATGGCAAAATTTGTTTCACTCAAAATGGACTCAAAATGACCAAGATATGAATTTCTAAAGCTTTTCAACAAAACTGGAAAAACAGAAAAAGAAAAAGAAAAGGAAAATCGGGCGGGGCCGCGTGTCGGCGACACGGAATGAGAACAGCGCGGCGGCGGGTGCGGCGGATCTCCACCGGCGGTGAGTTTCCCGACGAACCAAAGGGCACCTCGGCTTCCTCTCGACAAAGAGCTATCGATCCATACCATTTTCCCCAAAAGAAATCGACTCTAGCGCGACCTACGGCGGCGGCGGCCAGCGGCGGCGGCGGCGGCAGACCGCGCTCGCTCGGTGCTCGGCGGACGACGAAGAACCCGTTCGACTCCTCTTGACTCAACTAAGACATGCAAAGCCATTTCAAGCTCAACGGAGCAACGGCGGCGAGAAAACGAAGCAGCGCGCCGCGGCGTGCTCACGGGCATCGTGTCGGCGACGACGTCGTCAGCGATGGCGACTCTCACTCAACCATCTGGCTCGAGCTCAAGCACCTCTAGGCGATCCTAAAACACGAAATAAGCGCGGCCAAAACTTCGATCTATGAGCTCGGGCGTGAGCTTGCCGGCGGCGCGGCCATGGCGGACTCGGCCGTGGCCGATCGGGGCGGGGAAATGAGTCCGTACCCTCGATCTTTACCTCGATTCGACACGATGGGTTTAGGTAGGGCAGCTCATTGCGACACTAGGGATCTAATTTGGGGTGGATTGGTGCGATGGACGACGGGCGAACGCTTGGCGGCGGAGCTTCGATCGATGGCGATGGCGCTGGCGGCGCTTTTCTCCACGCCGGCGGCCGGGCGGCGGTGGAATGAAGCTAGGGTTAGGGGCGCGGCGGCGTCCTATTCATGCGACGCGACGACCCGGTAACGGCCCATCCGGGCCGTACGTCGGCGTCCAGCGCGTGCGCCACGTCGACGCTGGGCGGTGTCGGCCGGCGACGAGCCGACAAGCCCCCGCCCCTACTCTGTTTTTTGAACCAGCGACTGTTTTTGGCCTGTGCCTCGAGATCCGTGTAGAATTTGGAAAAAGTCAAAACATCAACTTTATAGAGAATTTCATAAGCTACAAAACTCTCAATATGAACTTTTTCTAATTCGGCCTAGATTTGGAGATAAAAATTAAAAACAGCAAGGTCAAACTAAACTAGTCAAAACAGAGTTTGAATTTGACTCAAATTTGACCCAAAACTGTTGGGCACTATTTGAACCCTTTCCAAACCTTTTCACAAGAAACTTATAGAAGATCATTTGCTCCACATAAAAAGTACTTCATTTCATCTATAGAAACTTTTTGCTAGAAACACTTCTATCAAGCACTTTTGAAGTGAGTTTCAAAATGGGTCAAAGAGGTTTGACACTCTAGGGCTATTTTATAAAAAATTTCTAAATTGAATCACAAGCTCAAACATGGTCCTAAATTATGTCAAAAATATATCTAGGCACAATCTAGGTCCAAAACATCATTATAGCAAAGATCCTATAGTAGCTAGATCAAACAAGCCTTGAGATGAGAGCAACTCAAATTAAATGCTATTATCACTTGCTCATGCATGAAATGATGATGATGCTATGCAAATGATCATGCTTTCAAGATGCTTAAAACCTAGGGTGTTACAATCGGGCGAAGCGTCGATAATAGGCGTCGGATGGCCCCACAAGACCAATACTGGCGTCTGTAATAGGAGGTCATTACGAACCGCGTGTTCATGTAACGTCGTCTGTTTTCTTAATCCGGACGCGTTTTTGGTTGGTTGCACGCGGCCGCGGCTCTGATGAGCGCTTTTTGAAACCGAAAGTGTCTGCGAGAATTCAACGTATCTCGGAACCGCAGCGTTTCATCATAAGCGCATTTTCGAGACCGTCGTGGATGCAACCCTAATTGAGCCGCGTTTTTGCTTACGAGACACCTTTTTCGGCGCCGCGTCTGCATGCAGATTCGCAGTATTACTGGGCGTGCGTTGATTCACGAACTTCGTGGTGAGAACCGTCCGTGTTGCTTGACACGGTACACACCAGCGTCTTGCGCGAATAACGGCGCTTGGAACATACAAAGTGCATAATGGTCACTTAAATTAAAGTCGCCGCGTTTATTCTCGGTAACAAGTTGTGTTTAGGAGGTGTGCATATGTCACAACCACTACCGACGCGTTTATTTTGGGACGAGTTGTGTTAGGAGGTGTCGTATACGTCGCAACCACTACCGGCCAGCGCGTTTATTTTGGGCGAGTTATGTTAGCGGTGTGTGCCGTATGTCGCGGCCCTCCCTGCCGTATAGTTTCCGTAAGTTGTGTTATCGGGTGTACGCCTGTCCATCTCGACCACTACCGGCGCCGCATATAGTTTCGAGCGCAGATGTTAGCAGTGTGTCGTACATGTCGCATAACCGCTACCGGCGCCGGTCATTCTGAGCGTGTTTTAGTCGCCCGGTATGCGCTTTGTTTCGGGTATTGCGGACCGTATGTCGATGAACGAGACGCTTAGCGCAGTGCGGCGTGCACATAGCGCCGATGTTACGATCGTGCGTTCTACTTGCGTAGTCCACGGTGTGTCTCGTGGTGTCACGGCGTTGCGAACGCACATGTCGATGGCGACCTTCGGCAATGCATGCGCGCTGTGTTGTCTCGATTCTTACTGTCGCCGAATCCTGCTAGAGACGATGGATGTTGATCACAGGCGTCACGTACGGTCAATTTACCGGGCTGCATCGGTTTTGAACGGGCCTCCGCACGCTCCGGCGAAGCCGGCCTTCCTTTGGGCCTGAATTTGGACACGCATGTTAGGCCCGTTCTCTTGTGGTACAACGAGGTTTGGGCGTTTTCAAAACTGCGTAGGTTATAACACTGCGGACATATTATTATTTATATTATATATATATATAATGCGTTGCCACACACTTCAACACCGTCTCTCTCTCTCTGGTGGTGGCGGCTGCACCGCGAGGGTGGGGGCGAGGCGGAGGAGAGCGCGACGCCTGGGGACGACGGCTATATATCATTGATGATTGATTTGCTTCGTCACTGCTATGTAATACACAACGTATTTGGATCGCCTCGGTCTCCGTGTACTTCGGGACCCAAATGACGGAGCGACAAGGCTCAAGTTGGAAGTTGTTCCTCTGTTGGATGCGGCGGAGGATCTTTCTCGCGGCGAGGTCCTCCGCCATTTTACCTGCAGCTGCGTCGTCGGGGCATCGGGAGGCGGCATAGTTTCTCGATTGAATGGAGGCTAGGGTTTTTTCCTTACCCCATACATGCTTCCCAAGAAGCAATCTCAACCGTTGAATCCAACCGATCAATGGTGCACAATGTAACACCGTGTTTTGCATCATTTTTAAATTCACTAAAAATTTAAACTTTTCGAATTACAACTAAAACTTGAATTATTTTCCACTAAAACCAAACCCCTTTTTCAAAAAAACCCGCATTTATATCTTCACATATATAGAAAACTAGGAACCTTGTTTGTTGCTTGAGAGCTTATGGTGGAAGGTAAGTTGATGCATCAACTAGATACTAAATTATGGAAGCATTGCATGAGAATCGATTTACGAATTTTCTCTGGGAAGATAAAGGAGTTGTGCCACATGTGTATGTGTATATAAATATAGCTAGACCTCTATATATCCTTGTGCCTTTACAGAAACGAGAGATATATGAATATAGCTATGAATAAACAAATACGCATATACAAAGTATACATATATGAATGTATACAAATACATGGGTACCGGAAAATGGAAAGGAATTATAAAAAAAAAATGCCACCGGGCTCCTTCTCTTGTACATGTCGAGGCCCAAACCTTTAGGCCGGCCCAGGTAGTCAATTCGGTCCAAGGGCAGCAGCAGTAGTGTGTCCCATCCCCATCATCTCTCACTGACGGACGGGTCCCACCCGTCAGCTCGTCCTCCCACCTCCACCTTATCTCCTCTGCCCCTCACGCACACAAGCACGCGAACGCCTGCTGCCGCTGACCCCGGCACAGGAGCACTGCCATGGATGCCGGAAAAGATCTCCTCACCGCGTCCACGCCGCGTTCCCTCCGAGTCGCTTCCGCGTCTGGCCGCGTCAGTGCCGCACAGCATCGACGACCTCGCCACAGTGGGTGAGACGACCATGCCGGAGAAACGGACGTGCCGCACGCCAGCTCAAGCCCCGCTGCTCTGCCACGCTACACCAAGGTCGCTCGGCCGCATCCTCGCCCTCCTCCGTCGTCACACGCCGACATCCACTATGCCGGCGACGAGGCCACAGCGGCACCGCAGGCCACCATTGATGGCAACGCCGAGCACCACGTGAGTTGCCGGGCTGCCGGAAAATATCTCCGGCGAGCCGCGGTCACCCCTCGGCTATAAATAGCCACCCCGGGCCGCCGAAGAGGACCACGCCGAGCTCTGCGCCGGGACGGGCGATGCCGAGGCCTGCATGGGCGCACTGCGCCCTGCCTCCATCGCGCCGCGCTGGCCAACGGAAGCTCGACGATGTCCAGCCGCCTGGGCGCTGCGTCGAGGACGAAGACGACGACGCCATGCTCGCCATTCGCCCGCCGCCGCGCTCGGTTGCCGCACTGGACCACGACCGCCGCGTCCGCCCAGCGCGCCACGCCGTGCCTGCCCACGCTCACGCCGCGCCGCGCCCGGCACCTCGCCATCGCCAAGCCGAGCTCGCCACCGCTGCCTGGCCGCCCAGCCGCAGTCACGGTGGCCGTGGATGCCATGTCGCGCACCGCGCCACAGGGCCGCGCGCCAACCGCCGCCGCGCTGCTCAGCTTGATGAGCGCCGGCGTGTTTACGCCGTTTGGCAAGCTGCACGCTGCCGAGCCCGCGCCGGAGCAGCGCACGCCTCCGCGCCGTGCTCACCGCGCTGTGGAGCGCTGCCGTCGCAGCCAGAGCCGGCATCTCTCCCAAGACATCGCCGCTCAGCATCCAGAGCAACGCTGCTCTGGGGCTCAGGCAACCTGCTGCCCTGCCGCTGCCGGTGAGCCCGAGCGCCGCCGTGCACTCCGTCTCCCTCCCTTTCTTTTCTTTTCTTTTTTTATTTATTTTATTCTTCCTATCAAGAGGGATAGAGAGCGGATAGCAGCAGCCGGTTAAGATGTCGACATTTCCACGTGACCACACCCACCTTATCTCCTCCCCGCGGGACCCATCTGTCATTGGCACCACCATCCCTTTTTTACCTTGTGTGGGCCGGGTCCATGTGGAATAAAGGCACAAGGAGAACCCGCCCTAGATCGGTGCATGGAATAGTGGACTGAGTCCATGGGAACAGTGCCGACAGCTGGACAGAAGTCTTGGACCCACGCGTCAGCTGCGCAATAAATTGCTACGGGCACCCGACGAAGTGCACACAGGAGGTTAAAAATCCATTTTCCATGTACGGAAAAATTCCCAGAAAATTTGTAAATTCATCATTTGAATTATAGAATTTTTATCATGTAATTAGTCCTAATTTTATTACATGATAAAATTATTATATAATATTACCCTAATAAATTAATTAGGGATTAATATTGTATAATTTATATCTCATGCAAATTAACTCGCTTTCGCGTGAAACGACTTCCATAATTCATCTAAAATCTAGCTCTATGCATCTAACCCATTGCCACCATAATGTTCTATGTTTGTTTTGGTTGCTCTAGTTCAAGCTAGGTTATCAAAGTACCCGGTAGTAGGTTCGACGACCCGATTAGAAGCTTCCCGTCCGGGCGCGAGCTAGGAACGTTCGACGCCGTGTGCCGATTTGTAAGAACCTCCCCGGCAAGTCCTTACCCCCTTAATCATGACCTTAATATGATAATAAATGATGACATAATATGACTAAGTAAGATCGATGTAACTTTGAGTAATAAAGTGAACCCTCCAACAAAAAGGTGAGTGGTGATTGTCTACATGGAGGTGGACTAATCACAATCGGGGATGAATCCCGCGGAGAGATGCTCGCCTCCCTAAGGATCGGTTCATAGACCTTCTACCTAGTATAATATTACGTCATGACCACACGCCGTAATGGGGCGGCTTGATTCCACACCCCGTTGGGTTGAGGTATAATTGGAGCCAAGGTGGCCTGAGTAGGCAAACGACCTATTGGGAGCGCGGACATGGGGAGAGTGGCCCCATGGTCCGGTTGGCGTGGATCTTTGGCGATCTTCCACGTAAGTGTTTGGGCGCGATGGGCGCAGATGCTAGAGGCACATATTGATGATTTGAGATTGAGAGTGGTGTTGATGTGGTATAGGTTGGGTAATTAGGTATTACCATGTAAAGCCGCGGGTGATTTGGTATCACCATATTGTCTAGGGTGATGCGTCATCCTTGGGTGGCGTGTTATCCTTCCAACCCGGAGAGAAGTCGTGGTAAAGATTATACCGATATACCTAGGAGGCATTCAAGCGGTGCGGAATCTCGTGGGACCACCTTTGACCCGGTCGTGCGTGGGAGAAGATGGCCTCTCGTGTGGGGAAAAGTGTACAACCTCTGCGAGTTAATTGAATCTATTCGAATAGCCACGTCCTTGGAATGGGCAAGTGCTAGGTGTGAACATCTATGATTAGATACACACTAATGATGTTTGACCCCGTGATCTTTGTGGCGGCGATGACATGAGATAATCCCCGAACTAGCAAGAGCGGGTTTTAGAGACTCTACTAGGGCCCAAACCCTTAATAACTACCACCCCCAAAGTTGGGACTTGCTTTGAATACGTTTGTACTCACCCCTCTATTTTACGGATATCGGCACATGTGAAGGTAAGATCGGCGGCGAGGTAGAGGATAGCGTATCGTAGGAGTTCGAGAGGTGTTTGCTTAGGAGAAGGGCGTTGAAGCCCGTGATTTCATCCATGCACAAGTCCGCTTGTGGAGTGCGGGCGATGTCATAATTAATCCACCGCTTCTCGGTTGGCCAACTCGATATTGTAACCCGGCTTGGTGACTCTTCGTCGCCAATTTGTAAGCCCTTTCTATCCTATATTTCTACAACTTCGGTTTAATAATATTTACATTCACCATTATACATTACTAATAGGCGTGTTTGTGGCGTGATCCCGGCGCAAACACGTGTGATTAACTGACCCATTGAAAGTGGGGCGTGACACACAAGCACCGGGCTTGTCGCTGGTTTGAGGCTGCTTTGTTGGGCTCCAAATTCATCCTCCATGTGGAAGGATAGCCCAACAAAATCTGTTCCTAATCATACACAAACTCACAAAGACGAGGCTTTTGCGCCTTGCTTCATTTCATTGTAATCCAATCCACAAGCATCGCAAATTCGGGATAGGTAGCCTCCGGTTTTGCGGTGCTTGTCCTCGAAAGTGTGGGGAAAAAAAAAAACCTTCCGAATGACCCTTCCATTCCGGTCTTGCTTCTTTGCCATGAAAAAACTCAATCCGCACCGCGCGAGAATGCATTGACAACACTAGCCTTCACACAACCAAAGTAATCACTACGGATGTGTACACAAAGAAATCGGTTCCAAACCACAAGCAATCATCTTGGCAAAGAAAGTTTGATAAACCATAAAAGCGCACTATCAACCGCGGCAAATGAGTGCCACGAGTAAACAAACAAGTTCTGTCATTAGTCTTATGAAGTCGACATCTCAATTTTTAAAATATGACAAAAGAAAAGGATGATAAGCTAGACGTTCATGAGTAGAAGTTCCATCCATTGTAAACTCACGGACAATGTACAAAAATACGACACAAAAGAGTTTTTACAAGCCATGTGGGTCGTAATGCTCGGTCACACACAACGCATGCTCATAAAGATCAACAATACTCCTATCATGCATATCCCCTGATGTGCACAAAGTCAAGGAAGAGACCGGCACAAGGCAAAATGTTACTTTTATGTCCTTGGAAGCGCTAAACATTAGTTTCGGTTCGCTAGCTGTCCATCCACATATTCACAATGTCGCATTTGGCACGCTGTCCAAAATTCTATTTTCTCTAGAACTTTTGGCGTTTTCAATAAAGAAGTTAACAAATTCCACATCTCTCTTCCCGTCCTTGTAATCTAACAATGATACCGGTTTCTTAAGGTGGCTTTGAAGACAATCAAGATGATCAAGGGCATAATGGTACATCACCCTTTTTTTGACCTAGCCTTCAAAGAGACCCGCAAATGAAACAAACGAAAAAAATGTGAGCTGAACACCCGCAAAAACGTAGTGACAACGATTGCACAATTTGACTAAATGAACTTTTATTCGAGACATAATTGATTACACATAAACAATTTCAATTCATAAATATCAAGAAATATCGGCTACATTTGAGCGTGTAAAAAAAAATCTCATCAAGCAATATAAGCTAGAAACTAAATGTGGAATGTAAGGTACATATAAATTTTTTATCCAAATGTTAGTTACCTTCACATAGAGCTTTTGTAGGCGGGGGAAACAATTCGAAGACTAACAATATCATTAATGTCGAGAGATGGCATGCACACAACCAAACTTTAATAGTTCCCATCGAGACATGGAGGTATAGACATCTCGCAAAACAAAACTTTGGTTATACATATCTTGACATAATGTATAAATAATAAAGTAAATCAAGTAACAAAGATGGTGAACTTACAAACTACACACCTTACAAATACCAAACTCGAATGTCGTAGGGCCGACTCGAGGGGCCCCAAGAACCGAAGCTTTGGAGCCATTTGGATGCGAACGTTCAGCCGAGACCGGGGCACAATATTAGAATGGGGGCGGAGTAATGGTGGCGTTCAATGAATAGCTTTTCTAAAAGAGGAGCATCCTCAATCACCACTTCTTTCGAGAATTTGCTCGGACTCGGATAAATCTTCGGTCGGAAAGACCAAACGACCTAAGTGTACAATTAGTTATGCGGATGCAAGAAAGTCCGACATTTACGGACGATTACCAAACTCGTAGTATAGGGCATTTGGAGAGAAGCGTATGGAGCATTTTGTCCCCGATAGCCATCGCTACCGGATGGTAAGCTCTTTCATATTGGCGAAATGTAAACTATCTAAATCAAAGACCGGAAACTTGGCGAACTCATGGTGTAGTCTAGGTCCAGGTCTATCATCCGCGATGGTGAGAGCGCAAAGGGAGGAGGATAATTGAAATTGGGCGGCGGCTCCGCACCGATATGTGAATGCGTTCCAAAGCTCGAGATGCTCAAGGCTATCGATTTAGGGGATTGAAGCCGGACACTGTAGATCCGATAGATGTCGTCTATTCTTTGCCAACCAAGGGACAACCGGCGGAAAGGACCCGAATGATCGGAGATGATCCGAGATACGATCCGTCTGACGTCAAATATAGGCGGGCGCTTGCGCGCTTGATGAGCTTGATGTCGCCGTCGCAGAGGTTGAGCGGAGAGTTCCGCCATAGGGGGCGCCACCGGTAGATAATACTTGCGTCTGGCCCCGCCGGCCGATTGGTAGGAGGGAGATGATGGTGGTGAGAATGGCGTCCGCGAGGTTGCCGATAAGATCAAAGCTAGCGGGCGTGGTTTGAAGCCGGTTTTGATGGATCTCGGCCGATGACTCGCCATTTCCGGTGAACCTAGGTTTCTTCATACCGGATCTATCTATTTGCGGAAACCGCGGCGCGTTTCTTTCTTGGACCGACTAAAGTAGTACGATTACTAGGTTTTCAAGGGTAGAAGCCGCGGTGGCGGCGATATTTTTTTGCAACATCAATGGCGAACCGGGCGTCCGATTTGATCGGACCGCTAAGTGTAGGCACAAAAATCCTACTCCTGCGCCGCACACACTAACAAGCCTAATAGGCGGGCTTTACTGCGCCTGAAAGTGTCTTGAATCGAAGGCGTGCCGATCAATTTGACCTGTTAATTGACAAGGAGGTAAACGTAAGATCCGGAACATGCCCGGTGAGACCAAGACAGTTCGCATGTATGGCTCTAAGGCGGATGTAAAGACATATAGCTATGAAAGCTATCGGTCGATGAATAATATGAATGCATTCGGTAAACATATATGAAGATGTGATGTAATAACAAATTGCCGAATGATCATAAAGACATGTATGAACAAATAAAGTCGATCATTATGATGTGCTATCGTAAAAAGCTCTATTGCATAGATCGAATTAATTGACAACATGATAAATAAAAGAAATATAAATCATAAACATCATTATAGATATTCATGATACGTGAAAGCATAACCGTGCTCGGCAAGCTTGCGAATCGGGTCCATGAAGAAGGAACTACCCTACGTAAAAACCTATCGATTAAATCGATCTCTAGTCCACCTGATGACTAGCTCTAGAGTAACCCAAAGATCAGATCCACCGGATGACACGATCTGTCAAGATCTAAACGTATACGAACCCACAACATGTAACAACTTAGATTGATCTATCTCGGCTACGATAAAATGATAGATCTAGCGGCCGTAAGATGAACAATGAAAGTACGAAAAGCGGCTAGATCTATGATAAGATAAAGCCGAGACTTCTCAATCTAAATTGGGCAAAAAGTGTGTGCAAAAAATATTGAATAAATAAATTGAAAGCATTGCAAACACGTGGTAACTTAATGAATTCATTAGATCTTGCCAAAATCTAATGAAGCCGATAACTAGCTCTTAGCCGGACCTTAGCCCACCGGATGGCTCATGATCGACAAAAGAACCCTCTTGCCCCCGATAGCTTAAATCCGCTGGCGATACTAAGCGTGAACAAGACTTCTTGCAATAATCTAAATCCGCGACGATACTAGACATGGTGCAAGGTTGCCGTACTTACGGAGTCGGCGGGTCGATGAATCCTCTCGCGATAGATCGGCGACACGACTAGACTTCGAAGGGTGGCGGGAGCCAAGGCACGGAGCCGGGTTTGTTGTATTTGATTTGGTAGCTTTTTACAATGTACGTGCACCCTTCATATTTATAGAGTCGCCGGACCTAGACCTTGCGTGCAACTCACGCGTAAACAAAACCAATTACAATTTGACTACCTAAAAATATCTAAATTAGAATAATACTACGATATGTGGACTCCGCTTCCTTTACGTAGAATCCTTGACAATGAAGTCTTTCCGGTAGATGTGTCTCTCGATCGGTTGGCAAAAGCTTCGTCTTGAATCTACATGACACGCATGCACGCGAGTCCCGGATAAGCATGTCTCCACTTTGTTAACTAATCTTTCCGAAATCTCGCATGCACGTTGATGACTCCATCGACCACGTATATATCGTCCCTTGCTTTACACATCCATCTCCTAATGCATATTCACGCTTCACGTTTTCCTCCTAGAAACACGTTGATTTATTTCTTCATGCGTATAGCACGGCCAAACAATATTAAAATATTCCTCTCTTGATCTTCTTTGCTTCATACGTGAAACCTGCTATTGCTTGCTTAGCCGAATACATGTGTAAGAGGTTCCCGAATGCCATGCTTGCTTGCTTTCCGTGGGCGAGATCATCAAGGCTTGTTCGTGAGCTTTATCTTCAAGTATTAGCCGATTCTCGCTTATATCGATCTTGACGATCAAATTTAGGCTTGCCGAATGGTCTTACCGAATACTCTTTTCTCTTTTTCAAGTCGGCATCCTCTGTCGCCATGATTCTTAGGCTAAGTTTTTCCTTGACCAAAATCTGGTGTCAACACTAAGGTCGTCCGATTCTTAAGCGGCCAAGAGCCTCCTGCTAAGAATTCCACGGCCCAAGTTGGCCCAGCACCTGGTTGTTCACAACAAAGCCGTCGGTATTGTTCGTCCACTCCCCACGCAGAGCGGAGTGGAGTTGGGATGCGCATTACAGACAAGATGGTCCCACGGGCAACAAGTTCAATATAATAATATATAATGTATTTTACGATCGCTTTGTATCGGCCGACGTGCGAAGCATATGTATGTGTGGTCAACAATTTGTATGAACAAGCTACTAGCATCATATATTTTATCAAATTGAGCAAGCGGTTATCAAGTTTGCATCGATCATCACATAGTTTTAATACTAGCTTAGCTAGATAGTACATCATCACCAAAAGTAAGTCAAGACGAAGATAAGATCGATCACCAAAAAAAAAACCTTCTCAATGACCCTTCCATTCCAGTCTTGCTTCATTGCCATGATAAAGCTCAATGCGGACATGCGAGAATGCATTGACAACACTAGCCTTCACACAACCAAAGTAATCACTACGGATGTGTACACAAAGAAATCGATTCGAAACCACAAGCGGTCATCTTGGATGCAAAGTTTCAATAAACCATAAAAATCGCACTATCAACCGCGTGCGGCGAAAGTGCCACGAAGAAACAAACAAGTTTTTATCATTAGTCTTATGGAGTCGGCATCTCAATTTTTTAAATATGACAAAAGAAAAATATGACAAGCTATACGTTCACACAATCAAATTTGACACATGAGTAGAAGTTCCATCCATTATAAACTCTCCACAATGTATGCAAGATATGACACGAGTTTACAAGCAACATAGGTCGTAATATGCTTGGTCACACACAATGGATGCTCATAAAGATCAACAATACTCATATCATGGGATGCATATCCCTAATGTGCACGCCAAGGTAGAGATCGCTACTATTCACTTGGAGCGCACCACACCTTGGGCCTAGAACGCAAGATTTATTATCTTCAAATTACTCCAAAGAAATAGATGAGTAGGAGGGCGCTGGCTAAGGCCCAAAGATGAAGGCTGACATTGTGCATCAAAAGCGTGCAATTCGCGGCGCCAAGGCGCAACATGAGGACGGTTGTACAACTCAAGTAGTAGCCCCCGCTAAATGATGAGCCCAAAAGGCAAAACAGTAGAGGCCAGTAGAGGCTGCAGATGGCAAAAGGCAGAGGTGGTTGCAAATATCAAAAAGGAGCACGCCGTTGTGGTTGCCAATCTCGAGCAGAGCACAAAGAACCGGGATGTGCTTTTCATGCCTCCCATCCTTTTATAATCTCCCCGCGTGCGTGGGTCTTTGGGTTTATACCTAGGATCAATCGGAAAAAAGTATTTAAGACAACAAAATTATTGAGCAATGCTGTACAAGCTATAGCATGAGACACCGCAGATATGCAAGACAAAACAAAACCTTTTTAGAGCCATTCAAAAAACCTTCAAAAAAAAAAGGAAGGATAATGCACTTTACAATCTAGATTTCGGTGCTCACTCAAGAAGATAGTACATAGTTGTTTACATGCATGAAGAAGTGCACCATTGAGTAGATATCAACGTCTTGCATACCTTCAATATCCTGTACAACATTCAGATATTGCTTTGTTTGTCATATGCACAGAGAAAGGCATTTTAGATATTGCTTTGTTTGTTATCTGCATTTGAGAAAGGCAATCTAGATCTTGCCTCCTCCCCATCCTTTTTATAATCTCCCGCGTAGGTCTTTGTGTTTGTACCTCGGTGTCCTAGGATGAATCGGGAAAAGGTATAAGGTAACAAAATTATTGAGCAATGTTGTACAAGCTTATAGATAGCACGAGTCACACGTATATGCGAGGACAAAACAAAACCTTTTAGAGCCATTCAAAAAAACCTTCAAAAAAGGAAGGATAATGCACTTTACAATCTAGATTTCGGTGCTTACCCAAGAAGATGTGCTTCCACGGCGGACCCCGATCTACAACCATCAAAAAAAAAAGAAGATGTGCTTCCTTCCGGCGGACCCCGGACCGCAACCACCAAAAAGAAAAAAGAAGATGTGCTTCCGCTGACGGACCCGGATCTGCAACCACCAAAAAGAGAAAAAAAAAAAAAAACAGTATTTGCTGTTTCTAGAACCACATGAAAAAACATATCCAAATTGCATGGATGTGATAAAGAGGTGCACACGCCTAGGATGGAGACGAAGCGAAGGCGAGGCCGATCCCCTATGTCGGACCGCTCTCTACTCTTGTTTGCTTGAGATGAGTTTGGAAAGTCGGGACGGAGAGAAGAGGTGAGAAGAGTACTACTAGTACAATATGAGAAGAGGTGTATGGGAGAAGGAAGAGAGACGAGAGGCTACGAGAAAAAACGCCCATAGTAGCACTATAAAAAGGAATCCGAGGTGGCAAGCGTAGAGTGTTCGATGCGCACACCATGGTCCCACGGTTAATGTAAAAGGGCGGCGTAACTTGTGTCTATTTTGAAATTTTCAAACATTATTTGGAGGTACTAGGACTATGGGAGAATTAGGAATTTGGCCCCTCAAAAAGTTTGTCCTCTACTCTATCCCAACTACCATTGTGTTCCTAGTCAAAAGAAAAAACTACCATCGTGTGGGCCCACTTGTAATTTTATCTAAATACGATAACCATGTGATATCTTGTTTTGAAGAATTAATTGAAACAAATTTAATGGTGTAGCAATCGGAATTTAATTTAGATTTTTGGTTTCTCGGTTGGTGTAAAACATTTTTTAGGTATTTCAAATTGTGGGGCCGCCGGGCCATTTTCTCTCTCGCCTATAATTAATCCGGCGCTTCTGCGACAAGGAACCGAAGCGTTCACGTTGCCCACGCGCCGTCTCCGCCTACGCCTCTACCGCCGCGCGAGTCCCGTAGTATTGATGGAAAAGGTTTTGGTCAAAACTTTTCGGGAAATATAAGAAAACTTGTCATTCCGTCCATCCTCGCGGTGTCATCGCACCATCCTGAACTCATTTTTCAAGCACGTGCAGAGAATCGTAATCATGATGACATGCTCGAACACCGTGTATGAGTAGGTGTACTGTACATCGGGGGTCACGTATGGAGTCATTTCACATGCTTGTTCGATCGATCGAGAGAGAGAGGAGGTGAGTGTTCGATGCCAATGTTTCAACACAAGGCCAAAATTTGCCTCTTTTTACTGAACAAATCAAGCTGAATTCGTTTGTTGAGCCACAATGCACAAACTAGCAATACTGAGTTCGATCTGATTCTTGGAGAGCCAAAGCATTCCAAATTTGAACAATTTTTGATAATATAATAACATTACGGAGAATAGGTTGTTTTTCTAAATACCGATTTTGGGCTGATTTAATAGGATTCCTCGTGAGACATAACAAAAGTTGAAACTAGATGAAGCAAGAGCAAGCGAACATTGTCAAAAAGAAGCAAGACCTAAGCTACGAAGACATATATGGACGTCCCTCGGGTCCGGACTTCGAGTAGGGACGACGACACACTCGAGGAGCTTGTGGCCTGATTATAATCTCCGAAGTTGTAGTGAAAGGGTCTCGCGCGAAGTTGTAGTGAAACAAGCGGGAACCTCGAGTCTCTCTAGTCTTTCGAGCGCGACTCGGAAAAAATACTCAACTCGGCGAGGAGGGGAGCGCCCCAAATGACCTCCGGCACACTGAGCCAAACTTTAAAATAGAAACTACTATGTAAGAACCAAATTATTGAGCAATATAGCAGGAGTCACATAAATTTGTAAGACAACGGACTGTTTACGGCGTTCTTGTTGCATCCGGTGCTAGATGCTACTTGGAAGTGCCTCGGGAAGGAGACATCCATTCCCGAAGACCTTAACTTCACAAGCACAAAGAAAATGTGCTTTTCTTGCCACATTTTCTTCGACCTCCTCCCCATCCTTTTATAATCTCTCGCGAGATCGTTGTGGCTAGCATGAATCACAAAAATATAAAGACAAAACAAAACCTTTTTAGAGCCACTAAAAAAACTTCAAAAAGGAAATGCCTTTTAGAGATCTCAAGAAGTGTTTACCCAAGAAGACGTGCTTCTTTGGCGACATTTTCTTCGGCCTCCTTCCTAACCCAACACTAGCTAAAACACTAGAGATCGGAGCGCCGGGACTTGAGAGACCACATGAAGTCGAGATCCGAATGGCCGGGACTCGATCCAGATCTGCAACCACCAAAAAAAGAAAAAAACTTTTTGTATTTGCTTTGCTTTAAAACCACATGAAAAACCATATCTAGGTTCATGGATGTGATAAAGAGCACCACGACCGGGATGGAGACGGATAGGCGAAAGGCAAGGCAAGGGCAAGGCCCCTATGTCCTGACGGCTCTACGTACTCGGGTTTGGTTGAGATGAGTTTGGAAAAGTCGGGGACGGAGAAGAGGTGAGAAGAGTACTAACTAGGTACAAAATGAGAAGAGGTGTAGTATGGGAGAAGTGACGAGAGACCGCGAGAAAATCGCCCATAGTAGCACTATAAAGGAATGAGGTGGCTAACTTGTAGAGTGTTTGATGCGGAACACCATGGTCCCACGGTTAATGTAAAAGGGCGATCAGAATTTGTGTGCTATATTTCGAAATTTCAAACATTATTTGGAGTAATAGGATAGGACTATGGGAGAATTAGGAATTTGGCCCTGAAAAAAGTTTGTCCTACTCTATCCCAACTACCATCGTGTGGGCCCACTGTTAATTTTATCTAAATATATCCATGTGATGTCTTGTTTTGAAGAATTAATTGAAACAAATTTACGATTAATCGAATTTAATTTAGAATTTTGGTTTAAACATTTTTAGGTATTTTAAATTGTGGGGCCGGCGGTGTATGCTCTCCTCATCTATAATTAATCCGACGCTTCTCGCGACAAGGAACCGGCGTTCACGCCTTTCTTGCACGGGCCGGCGGCCGCTTCCTCTGCTTACCGCGGAAGTCCCCTCAGATGTTGTTGGAAAAGGTTTTGGTCAAAACTTTTTGGGAATATAAAAACTTGTCGTTCGGCCCATCCTCGCAGTGTCATCTGCACCGGCCACGGGTCTATAGAATCGTAATCATGATGATGACATGCACGAACACACGGTACGCGGAGGTGTACTTGTACATCGGGGGTCACGTATGGAGTCATTTCACATGCCCGCTCGATCGATCGAGAGAGAGAGAAGGAGGTGAGTGTTCGATGCCAAATTTGTTTCGACACAAGGCCAAAATTTGCCTCTTTACGGAACAAATCAAGCTGAATTCATTTGTTTAGCCAAAATGCACAAAACTAGCACAAACTAGCAATACGGGTTCGATCTGATTCGGTAGGGAGCATCTGTTTAGAAGGCGCCCTCCTCCTGTCCAGACTCGAGTAGAGACAACAGCACCGTCGAGACGCTTACGGCCCTTGACAGGATTATAATCTCCAGCGCAGGTCTTAAGCTCTAGCCATGTGCATGATTAAGGCTCGAGACCTATCTAACCGCCACTTTGCTTCTATGCAAATCACTCCAGCGGAAGGGAGAAAGAGAGGTCAAAAAGGATCTGCGAGGGAATCCAGATCGTCTAACCGGGCGTCTTCGATTTGCAAATGCATTCACCCAATCTGAGCCGGTAGATAGCCCCGCAAAGATAGAAAATAGAGGGGTGGAAAAGGATCTCTTGCGACATTTTCTTCGCCTCCTCCCCCATCCTTTTATAATCTCCCCGCGTAGGTCTTTGTGTTTGTACCTAGGATGAATTGGGAAAAGGTATAAGACAATAAAATAATTGAGCAATGTTGTACAAGCTACTCCCTCTGTCCCAAAATAAAAAGACCTTCTTGCTTCCCGAGAAGTCAACATTTTCAAAATGCCGGCAATTATATATTTAAATATATAAATATTTATGTTAAGTAAGTAGTATAATCGGAAAAGATCTTTAAGTCTAGTTTTTTAACAAATTTATTTGAAGATTTAAATGTTGCATGTATTTTCTACAAACTTAGTCAAAGTTGAGAAAATTTGACCAAACACGCCTCCCATAGCGTCGTTTATTTTGGGACGGAGGGAGTAGTAGATAGCATGAGTCACAATGTATATGCAAGACAAAACAAAAAGCTTTTATAGCCATTCAAAAAACCCTTCAAAAAAAGGAAGGATAATGCACTTTACAATCTAGATTTCGGTGCTTACCCAAGAAGATGTGCTTCCACCTACGGACCCCGGATCTGCAACCACCAAAAAAGAAAAGGAGATGTGCTTCCGCGGACCCCCCAGATCAACCACCACCAAAAAAGAAAAAACTTTTTGTATTTCTTTGCTTCAAAACCACACGAAAAAACCATATTTAGTTTGCATGGATGTGATAAAGAGCACCACACGCCTTGGATGGAGACGAAGCGGAAAAGGCGGCGATCCCAATGTCGGACCGCTCGGGTTGAGATGAGTTTGGAAAGTCGGACGGAGAAGAGGTGAGAATGTACAGATGAGAAGAGGTGTAGTATGGGAGAAGGAAGAGACGAGAGATCGAGAGAAAACGCCCATAGTATCACTATAAAGGAATCCGAGGTGGCTACTTGTAGAGTGTTCGATCTGCACACCATGGTCCCACTTAATGTAAAAGGGCGATCAGAACTTGTGTGCTATTTCGAAATTTCAAACATTATTTGGAGTATAATAGGACTATGGGAGAATTAGAATTTGTCCATCGCGTCCTCAGACCATTGTGTTGCTCCATGCGGGAAGAGAAAAGGGAGAGGTCGTGGGACCCACAAGTCTACATGCTAAGAGAAGGAAGAGGCCGGTCCCAACCGCAAAGATCGACCCGCGCATCGGCCGCTAGGTAAATGCTACGTGCACCCGTAACTCGTACATGGAGGAACGAAAACTACATTTTTCAAGCTTCGGAAATTCCCAAAAAATATAAATAAACTATTACGGCAAAGGCCCGAATCATCGCGGCAACACTTCCGGTGCCTGCATGAAGTGCTTGCGCCACGTTAGATCGGCCGTCGAGGCGGCGTCGCCGCCGAGTTGCGCTCGATCTCCCCGCAACACCTCTCGCACACTGCCATCATCGGCGGCGGCGGCGTTCGCCTCTAGAGCGAGAGAGAGCGAACGTCACGGCCGCCGCTGCCCCCGAAATCGGAGGCTTGTTTCAAATTTTGTCGAGGAGGCGCAGACGATGCCGCGCCTTCCACCTAACACGTAGACATGCCCCGCTTCGAAGCACGCCCTCCCGGGTTGCCGACCTAGGGCAAGCTTGTCGATGAGACTTCGCCGCGAGTAGTACAAATGGCCCCGATCGTAGACCTCTACGAGACAAACACCCGATCTAGCGGATGTTCGTCTCTACCCGGGGGTCGCGTCACGCATCTTTCATCCGCAAAAAAAAGGCCCGCAGATTGAAGAGGTCCTCCATAGGATGCTTTGCGTGCATGGCTATCGCACGCAAGCTCCACAAGCAAGTTCTCCTAAATGTTCTCCATGGCGCGGCGGGCGGCACGGGGTGGGGGCTTTTTTTGCTAGAAGCTAGTAGCTCTAAGCCGGGGGGGGAGGTGGAGGTGAACAAAGAAATCGTGGTGCAATTCTATTGGAGAGTAGTAATAATAACTAGATAGTATTCCCGTAGCGTTGTCATGGTAGAAAAAGGGGGTATTATATTGTTAAAGGATTGAATTGTGTAATCACTAAAATTATACGCAAAAAAGATTATTTAATCTTATGTTTAAACTCTAAGCTAAACCAATATTGAATAGAAATATTTAGATATGTTGGATAGGTGACAACTTCTGGTAATGCAATAAAACATATATATAATAATTTATTTGAGGAAATCCTTGGTATGTTTTAATCCCGTTTAACTTTGTCCTTCACGCTGTCATATCGTCGGCGTGTTGACACGGGTATGAACGAGAAATCTAGAAATGCGTATAAGTTAGAATATTACTATCACACCCTCCTATTCTCTCTCTTTTTTTTTTTTTTTTTCCCGTTCTCTCTCTCTCTCTCTCTCTCTCTCTCTCTTGTACTTTACTAGTACTCCCTCAGATCCACAAATAAGTGCCCTTCTTTTGACTTTTCAAGCATTCTTATTTGACCATTCATCTTATTTAAAAAAAGTTTTAATAAATATTACTAATTTTGTTATGACTTAATTTATCATTAGAGATATTTTTATGTTATGACAAAATAAGTTATATTTATTAAAAAAATTAAATAAGATGAATGGTCAAAACAAGTTTGATAAAAGTCAAAGAAGTGCACTTATTTTGTGGATAGAGGGTGTACTCTATATACAAACTAGTATAGCATCGGTGGGGCAAGGAAATCACCGTCATTGCTCTCTTCCCCTCACCCCTACCGCTCTTCACTTTTCGCTCTCCCTTTCTTTTCTCTCTGGCTACACTACACGGCGGCAGACGGCGTGGACCGACGGTTGAAGGCATCCAAGGCCACGTCTTTGTGGGCTTTGGGCAAATGGTCGCGACGCCATATTTCCCCAAGGGCCCAATTGTCATTGAAACCTCTCACTTCTCCTTGCTAGTATGGACATGGTCCAAGAGAATACGAGATGTGAGAAGAGACCATGAGATCGGTTCACAAAGACAGCAGGCGGCGGTCCCAATCTGCGGAAGACTGCACTGCAGCGTCGGCCGCTAGGTAAATGCTACGTGCAACCCGAGAACGCATTACAGGAGGAGCTTAAAACTACATTTTCCAAGCTACAAAAATTCCCGGAAAATTAATAAACAAACTATGTACACCCAATACCCTACAAATACAGTTACACCCTCCTATTCTCTTTTTTCTCCTTTTTCATTATTTTTTACTTTACTCTATACCAACTACCATCGATGGGACCCACCTATAATTTATCGAAATATAACCATATGACTTCTAGTTTTGAAAGATTTATTGAAAGGAATTCAATGGTGTAATCGAATTTAAATTGGTTTTTGGTTTTGAGTTATAACATTTTTAGTTAGTTCAAACAGGTGGGGCCGCCACAAGATCTCATAGAATCCGAGGTGGCAAATCGTAGAGTGTTCGATCTGAACACACCATGGTCTCACGGGTTAATGTGTGTTTAGTTGGTGAAATATTTTGGGTTCGCTACATCATAGCACTTTTTGTTTGTATTTGGTAATTGTTATCCTATTATAGAGTAACTAGGCTCAAAAGATTCGCCTCGCACTTTTTTGGGCGAATCGTAACTTGTGTGCTAGTATTTCAAATTTCAAACATTGTTTGGAGTAGTAATAGGACTATGGCCTATGGGAGAATTAGGAATTTGGCCCCTGAAAAAAGTTTGTCCTACTCTATCCCAACTTCCATCGTGTGGGCCCACTTGTAATTTTATCTAAATATATCCATGTGATATCTTGTTTTGAAGAATTAATTGAAACAAATTTAATGGTGTAATTGGAATTTAATTTAGATTTTTGGTTTGTCGGTTAAAACATTTTTTTTAGGTATTTTAAATTGTGGGGCAAAGGGGCCATTTTTTCTCTCTCTCTCTCGTCCATCCTCGCGGTGTCATCCGCACCAAAGACGGGTCAGTAGAATCATAATCATGATGACATGCCCGAGGTGTACTTTGCATCCATCGAGGGGTCACATATGGAGTCATTTTACATTCTGCTCGATCGATCGAGAGAAAGAATGAGGTAGAGTGTTCGATGCCAAATTTGTTTCAACACAAGGCCAAAATTTGCCTCTTCTACGGACCAAATCAAAAGTGAATTCGTTTGTTGAGCCACAATGCACAAACTAGCAATACAAAGTTCGATCTGATTCGAGTAGGGAGCATCTATTTAGAAGGCAACCTCCTCCCCCGGCCCGCACTTCGGTAGAGATAACAAAGACCGGCGAGGCGGTTGTGGCCCTTAGCGAGATTATAATCTCCGTGGCAGGTCTTTAGCTATAGCCATGCGCATGATTAAGGCTCGAGACCTATCTAACCGCTATCGCTTCTATTCATGCCATCTGCGAAGAAGAGAGAGAAGTGCCTCGGAGGGAGACATCCATTTCGAGAGGACACTTGGATCGCAAGGGAGGCATTGGCAAAACAACACAAAGAAAATGTGTTTTTTCTTGCCACATTTTCTTCGACCTCCTCCCCATCCTTTTATAATCTCCCCGCGTAAGTCTTTGTGGCTAGCATGAATCACACAAATATAAAGACAAAACAAAACCTTTTGAGCCACTAAAAAACTTCAAAAAAGGAAATGCATTTTAGAGATCTCGGCGGTGTTTACCCAAGAAGACGTGCTTCTTTTTGCGACATTTTCCTCGGCCTCCTTCCCAACCCAACACTAGCTAAAAACTAGAGATCGAGCGCGGCGGGACTTGAGAGATCACATGAAGTCGAGATCTCAACGCCTAGGACTCGATCCAGATCCGCAACCACCAAAAAAAAGAAAAAAACTTTTGTATTTCTTGCTTCAAAAACCACATGAAAAACCATATCTAGCTGCATGGATGTGATAAAGAGCACCACACGCCGGGATGGAGACAAAGGCGAAGGTGAGGCGAGGCTTTGTGTCGGACAACTCTGTACTCATGTTTGGTTGAGATGAGTTTGGAAAGTCGGGACGGAGAAGAGGTGAGAATGTACAGTATGAGAAGAGGTGTAGTATGGGAGAAGGAAGAGACGAGAGATCTGCGAGAGAAAATCCCCATAGTAGCACTATAAAGGAATCCGAGGTGGCTACCAGAGTGTTCGTCACGCACACCATGGTCCCACCAAGCATGTAAAAGGGCGCATCAAATCTTGTGTGCTATATTTTGAAATTTCAAACATTATTTGGAGTAGTAATAGGACTATGGGAGAATTAGGAATTTGGCCCCGAAAAAGTTTGTCCTACTCTATCCCAACTTCCATCGTGTGGGCCCACTTGTAATTTTATCTAAATATATCCATGTGATATCTTGTTTTGAAGAATTAATTGAAACAAATCTAATGGTGTAATCGGAATCTAATTTAGATTTTTGGTTTCTCGCTTAAAACATTTTTAGGTATTTTAAATTGTGGGGCCGGTAGGTGGCCATTTTCTCTCTCGTCTATAATTAATCCGACGCTTCTCGCGACAAGGAAATCATCGCCATTTGCTCTCTTCCCCTCTGCTTCGCTTTTAACTTTTCTATCTCCCTTTCTTTTCTCTCTGGCTACACTACACGGCGGGACGAAAGCGTGGACCGACGGTTGAAGGCATCCAAGGCCACGTCTTTGTGGGCTGTGGCAAATGGTCACCGCGCCATATTTCCCCAAGGGCCCACCTGTCATTGAAACCTCTCACTTCTCCTTGCTAGCATGGACATGGTCCAAGAGAATACTGAGAGACAGGAAAAGAGACCATGAGATCGGTTCCACAAAAGCCTGGGGACGGCCGGTCCCAATGCAAAGACTAGACCTGCGCGTCGGTCGATAGGTAAATGCTACTTACACGTGCAGCCCGAGATCGCATTAATCGGAGGAGCGAAAACTACATTTTCAAGCTTCAGAAAATTCCCGAAAAATTAATAAACAAACTCCCTACACATACGCTTTACACCCTCCTATTCTCTTTTTTTTTTTCTTTTCCCCTTTTTCATTCTTTTTTACTTTACTCTATAATACCAACTACCATCGGGACCCACCTATAATTTATCGAAATATAACCATATGATTTCTTGTTTTGAAAGATTTATTGAAAGGAATTCAATGGTGCAATCGAATTTAAATTGGTATTTCGGTTTTGTGAGTTATAACATTTTTTAGTTAATTCAAACAAATGGGGCCTGCCTTTGGCAAATATTTTGCCATCTATAAACGAGGCGGTCTACTAGTGCAGCTCTAGTCCGCCTCGATTCTCCCGTGCATGCTTGGTGAGGCGGGCCATAGTGACAGTGTAGCCCGTCAGGACTCTTCCTTTTTTAAAAAAATTATTTCTTTTTTTTTCAAGAGAAAATAAAAGGAAAACACCCTCGAATGGAGTAGCTAGAGATGCCTATTTTTATTTGTTGATTGTCCTAATTATAGTATATATCACAACTAAGAACACACATGTCCCAAATCAAAAAGTTGTAAACTACAAAGTTTCATGGATATTTGAGAACTACAATCACTATATTGGTAGTTTGTTGTCTATCGAGAGGTCAATTAAAACACTTAAATTTCAATTTTCATTTTTTAATTTGAGGCCTAGTTTTCCTTTACAAGATAATTTCAAAGCAAAAGTTTAGAACTGTAGAGAGTTTCATAATAACTTAGCGAAATCAACAATTCTTTTTTTGGTTGTTTCCCCATCCGGCATAGTGCTAGATAGTGACATTGTTCTTCACAAATCTTGTGAACAAATGTTACCATGACGTCGTCAGATGAAGAAATAACCAATATAAAAGATGTACATCTTTTGAAGTTATACAAATTTTATGTCCATGACTTCTTCTGAAATCAATAGAGATGCTCCAAAAATGTTGTATGAAGTTGTAATGTTTGAAATTCAAATTTGAAATTCTTTTGGGCTCCACATGTCATAGAGTAGAAAAATGTGGCAAGATTCCTTTAGGCAAAACAAAGTTAAGCAAGATTCTTAGGCTGTGTTTAAATCACCCGAATTTGGCTCGACGTCTCAAAATTCCAATCACATCAAATCATTAAATGTACCAAAAGACGCATGCATTGAGTATGAAACGTAGGTAATAAACAAAATAGCTAATTGCACAATTTAGATGAGTACATTGCGAGAGACTAATCTTTTGAGCCTAGTTACCCCATGCGATGGTAGAATAATATTTACCACAAACAAAACGAAAAGTACTACGGTGCTTTTCAGTTCGGTCTGTACGGTGAACCGGGCGGCGGTCACAAAGAAGCGTTCAAGGCGGCGTCAACGGCACAGGCATAACCGCTGCCGACGAGTCTCTCGAGGTGCCGTGGTAAGAGAGAAGGGAGAGAGTTCGGCTGGCGGCCACGCCGAGGTGCTCGCGGCGACCATGGCGGCTGCGCGTGGCATTGGGTGAGAATCGCAAATAAATTTTACACCTCACAAACATGAATATACCAATCGTAAATAAATTTTACACCTCACAAACATGGATATACCATTGTCATCACTCTAGTCACTCATCATTTTCCATTGCAATCAAACATCCATGCAAAGACATGATTTGGAGAAATACAACACATTGATATTTAATCACAAACACCATCGTCCCATAAACACCAACAAAACAAAATAACACATGGACTACAAATCTAATTAAAACGTCTAACCCGGTGTTCATCACCGCATGGTACTCAAACTTCGGGCGACCGGATCTATCGATCATCAACCAATGCTTGCAAGCACACAACCAAAAGGTAGCAAAAGCCGCTCGATCTAGATCATCTAGCTTAGAGCTAAGCTAGCAAAATGTACAACACACATATAGAGTATATAGTGCCCGAGCATCATCATAGACCGCCTCGCTTATTCCAACGCCAGAAAGCAAGGAAGAACATACTACACTCGCCATGATCCTACACTCCTCGCCGCGTAACACCCACCGCGCCGTTATACTAATCCTGGCCCCCATTCGCCGGTCGGCCGCGAATTGTCTCCACCGCCGACGGCTGGCCCCGCTCCACAAGCAAGTGGTCCTGGAAGGTTCTCCATCGCGCGACGCATCGGGGGGGGGGGGGTGGGGGGCTTTTTGCTGGAAACTCTGAGCGCCGGGGGGTTTTTTTGCCGAATGGGTGAACAAAGCAAAGAATGCGGTGCGTGAGCCGGCCTGTACGCGACGGGGACGTGAGCGCCGCCGGTGCTCTACAGGGAGGTCGATCGTCGGACATAAAACCCGCGCGGCGGAACGCGGCAAAGGAAATGGGCAGACGCCCTATCCTAGTGCGCGTCTCAGTAAGTCTAGTCTCATTTGAGTTTCATACGAAGTTTTTTTTAAAAAATTTACACAAAGGCAACTCCTCGGGCGCCACAATACGCACGCACACTCACCGCTATGAACGCACGCACGCAATCCCTACCCCTATGAGCACCTCCGAAAGATTGGGCAGCCGACACATCCGAGATTCTCGAAGTCACCATAGGCGCCTCGTTGTTGATGACAGAACGCCGCTACCACTTAATGCATAATGTCGGTAAATCCCGGAAAATCTCAAGAAAAGGTGCGAGCACTAGGATTATTTGAACCCCCTGGTGGGTAGCAACCCACTAGACCGCCCTACCATTGGACTACAAGGGCATTAATTAGGCTAATGTGGCACCATATTAATATTAAGAGTGATGATATAAGAGTTTAATGGGAGTAGAGAGAGTTTCATCCCCATTAATCTCTTCTCACCTTTGTTTCTAAAATCTGAATGTGTTGGAAATCGTGACATGAAACCCCAGCCCATTGAGACTGACCTAAACATAAATGGTTTCAAACTACACATGTTTTTCCATGACAAGATGGATCTCAAATCAAAAAATTTGTAAACTACAAAATGTCATGGATAATTGAGAACTACAATCGATATGCTGGTGGTTTGTAACTTTGTATATCCGAGGCCACTTAAAACATTTAAATTTCAGTTTTCGGGGTTTTTGAATCTAGACCTAGTTTTTCCCAAGATAAGACAAAGTCAATAATCAAAGAGTTTTAAGTTGAGAGTTTAATAACTTAGCAAGATCTACAATTCTTATTTTGGTTTGATTCCCCATACGACATAGTGCTAGTGACATTATTGTTCACAAATCTTATAAATCTCTTTTGTAGTTTCATAAACTCCGAGAGTTGTGTAAGGGCCTGTTTGGCATGGCTCGGGCTCCTCCAGCCCTCCATGCAGCACGCAGGAGCCTGAGGAGCCCAAAATAAGCTTCTCCGCCCCTATGAATAGTGGTGGTTGTCGGCCGAGAGAGGGAGGGAGTGAGAAAACCGGCTCATGTGAACAAAGTCATTGAGCATCAGCTTGCGCCCCCCTCCCCGGAGCCCCCCCCCCCGTTGCTAAACAGACCCTGAATAATCTTGTGAACAATATTAGCGCGGCAACACGTCGCATGAAGAAATGACCAATATAAAAGATGTACATCTTAAGAAGTTATACTACAAGTTTTATGTTCATGACTTGTTGTCTTTGAAACCAGTATGAATGCTCAAAAAATGTTGTTATACAAGCTTCATAGACATGATTTATAGAATTTTAGAAAGAAAAACCATCAATTTTATAATTACTATGAGACGCGCCCGGTAGCTTGTATGTTTTCCAAACCGACACGACGGTCCCACCATGCGGCGCTTTCCCGCCGAAAATTTTACCAAAATTGCGCGCCCGAAAGCATTCGCAAAAACGCAAAACCTCTCATCCCGAAGTTTTCCGGCGGCCGAGAGCGGTCCCACCACGCGCCTTCTCCCGTGTCCCAACTGCAGCTGAAGTGGCGCTCTTTTCCTTGTGCACGCCAAAAATTTTTAGTAAATTTGCGCGCGACGCCGAGCATTCGCAAAACTCAAAATCCCTCATCCGCCTCCTCACCGTGCCATTCTAGGGTATCTGACCCCGCCGCCGCCGCCGCCGCCGCCGTTGACAACCACCACCGCCACAACCAACTACCACCCTCGCCATTCTAGGTTTTCAAGCCGACAAGCGCATCCGTGTTTTTGACCACCATCCAACCCATCTCCGATCCATCTCCGACGCCGCCGCGATCCGCCGGGTTAATATGCAAAGCTACGACGGCTTCATCCTCCACACGGAGAAGCGCGATGCGCCGCTTCGTCATCTCGACAGCGCGGTTTGTGTAGTCCTCATTAACCCCCTAAGAATTGAACCGTATAGTATTAGGCCTCCGCTAATTTTCAGCGCGCCGAAATTTTGAAATCTGCTTGAGTTTCGGCGAAGGTGGTAGTACTCTACCGCCAGAACGGAAGGTCCCGGTTCAAGCCCTAGCCTCCGCATATTGCACATGGTGCGGGTAAGGCTTAACGCTAAAATACCCTACCCTGCATCCCGCCAAGAAGGCGGGAGCCTACGGCACCGGGTACGCCATTTTTCAGCGATGAAGGTGCTTTAGTGATTTCCATCCAACAACAGCCATCAATGCATCATCGTCGGGAAAGAGATAGCGAAGCACACGTGTCGCCTGAATTTTTCGACGCCCCGAGGAAAGGTGATAATTTTGTGCTCGATTGATATATAGAGTCAGATTATACTCGAACTTGACGCCATATTAATACTATAATGTTGCTATCTGTGTTTTTTGTCATAGGAAGCTACAACTACTC
Organism: Hyparrhenia diplandra; assembly: GCA_015847255.1. Lineage (NCBI taxonomy): Eukaryota > Viridiplantae > Streptophyta > Magnoliopsida > Poales > Poaceae > Hyparrhenia > Hyparrhenia diplandra. The sequence continues at coordinate 49,152 of JADLZK010007644.1, read as the reverse complement.
CTTATATTTTTTCTTCACGGACCATCAAAATCAAGAGATAGAGAGCACGCAGTTGTCGCCGATTTTTTCAGTCCATTGAACGAGTGAAGGTGATAACTTTATCCTAAGATGGATATATCGAGTTGTTAGATAATCGAACCCGACACCGATCGCTACAATGTAAGTGAGGGAAGGTGGTACCTTTATCCCGATGGATATCTAGAGTTGTAGATACTTGAACAATACACCGATTGCTACTATAACTATAATGTTGTTATCCTGTGTGTTTTTGTCATAGGAAACTACAACTACTGCCGCTTATTTTCTTTATAAAAAGTTCCTATTAAATGAACTCAATAAACTACAGTTTTATATTCCTCTCTATTCCTCAACTACATATTTTTTTTTTGATCTACAATTCTTTTGGTTTGTTTAGTCCTCATAGACTAGCCTATTCTGAGTAATTGAATCGTATAATTTTATCCTCTGATAGAAATATTGAGTTGTAGGTACTTGAACTTGACACCCGATCAAGCATTGTAATGTTGTTACCTCGTGTGTTTTAGTCATAGGAAACTGCAGCTACTCTGCTGCATATTTTCTCGTATAGATGAATATACATGCTCAAGAACAATGACTCATGTGAGATGCAAAAAAAGTACTACTACTATCTTGGCTTACAAAAATGTGCCTATTTAATGGACTATTACTCTCAAGAAACACGAGTGCTCAGTAGATTACTACTATCTTGGCTTACAAAAATGTACCTATTAAATGGATCATTACTCAACTACAATTTATTTATATATTCATGTATTCCTGAACTACATTTTTTTTTGCGATCAGGCCTCTGGTTTGTTTGTTTAGTCCTCATAGCCTTTGCCTATTACGTATTGTACTTGTATAAAGATGGGGCATTCGACTACTTTAAAATCTTCAAGGTTTTTGGATTGTTAAGATATTAGGCAATTATATTTCTTCCTCGTTTAAAAATTAATGAAAATGGCAGCCACTTTGGGGTTCTCCCCCCACAGTTTTTTATTGTAAAAAAAGAAAGATATTAGGCAATTTCCCAGTTAAATCCATAATATAAATCATGACGAACTGAACAACTAGATTAAGCAATAAGCATGTGCGGCAAAAACTTGCATGACTCAAAATCATATCACGAGCATAGCAAGATTCAACGGCAGATATAGCATAGCATGATCATAGCAACAGGTGTAAGCACAACTAGCACACCAGATAGATTGAACAGATTGGACATGACTAACACTGTGATTAGATCTCGGGAGTAATACCTGCTAGACATAGATGACAGCGTGATGGAGAGGTTCCCCAAAAGCGGCCGAGGTCTTCCAGTCGCCGCCGCCGTCGCCGATCAACGGCGGCAGAGAGCTCGACGGCCGATGTTGAAGACACCAAGATGTAGCGCCTCCGGCCTTGAAGGTAGACGAGCCGTGACGAAGATCGGGAGCAAATCGCGCACGAAGAACGCTTCCCAAAAACCTTATTCACCTAGTATAATTTTATCCTCGTGAGGGATATATCGAGTTGTAGATACTAAACTTGACACCCGACCGGTACAATGTTGATATCTCGTGTGTTTTTGTCGTATCTAAACTGCACTATTTGCTTTTTTTTTTTTTTTATAGATGAATATATATGCGTGCTCAAGAATCACGAGTGCTTTGTAGAGTACTACTATCTTGGCTTACAAAAATGTGCCTATTAAATGTTCTATTACTGAACTACAGTTTGTTTATATTCATCTATTCCTCAACTACATTTTTTTGTTCTCTGCCTCAGCGGTTTGTATAGTCCTCATAAACTGCCTATTACAGAATTGAACTATATAATTTTATCCTCACATGGATATTTTGAGTTGTGGATACTGCTGAACTTGAACCTGATTGCTACTATAATGTTTTTACCGTACCCGTGTGTTTTTGTCATAGAAAACTGCAACTACTATTTCATATTTTCTTTACAGATGAATTACATGCTGATGAAGATGAATGACTGCTTTGTAGAGTACTACAACTATCTTGTCTTAAAAAATGTGCATATTAAATGAACTGTTGCTAAACAACAGTTTGTTTATGTTCCTCCATTCCTGAACTACATTTTTTTGTGATATCTGTGCCTCTGAGATATATGAACCCTACTTATTGTTAGATTTTTGAGTGCTAGCTGTTGACTTCTCTGTGTAACTTATTTTTTTGATATAGGTGTCTGACGATTGGGCAGCTTTTGTTGCATAGAAGGGAAGGGAAAGGTATGAGCTCACAGATGCCCCGGGCACCACGTAACGCATTGGGGCTCGGTCTTCAGCAGAAAGGTTTTAGAGAAGGCAGCCCGCCCTTCCGAGGGCACCGGTGTAAGGGAAAGAGATATGCTCACAAACGCCCCGGCATCTCGTAACAATGTAGGGCATGTGCGTGGGGTGTCTAGTTCGCCTCGTTGGAAGGCTTGGCTGGAGTGCGCCGACATGTACGTACGTAAAGAGGAAGCTCGGGGAGGCGATCGAAGGTCGAAGCACTTTAAGCGAGCTTGCACCGCAATAGATGAGCTCGGGGCTGAGTTGGAGGCGATAAAATCGCAAGGACATTGTTCAACGCCGCCAACACCGTAGCCTTGTAGGTGGTCCGATAGCGTATACGCCTTTAGCCACGGATGCAGACGGACCAGATGCCGCAGCTTGAGATGGAATCGACGCAAATGGACCGGATGCTTTGCGAGTTGAGATGGAATTACGAGGACATCGTTCACCGCCGCCAACACCCCTAGCCCCGTAGGTGGTGAGAATGTAGAGAGTGTCTCGCCCCATTTCACCGTAGTGGCTTCGAATGCCCTTCGGTTCGCATAGGCCAACCCTAAGTACCGGCATGGATCTCCAATACTATCACCCGAAGAGCTTCATAAGGCGGGGCCTTCTTGTGCTGCTCTTCAAGAGTGGTACATGCAAGCAAATACCAAACAGGCAATCGGTGGCGTTTATTGCATCGCCCGAAAGAGGCCTTTTGGCGTGACACGCACGAAGAAGGCTATGATCAATGTGGGTTTCGACGACTTGTTTGACCTCATGGCACCGGATGTATTGGATATGGCCATCCTTCATTTGCATGACACTTTGTGAATACAATTTCTTCTATTCTGGACTCATTCGGGATGCCTCTTCATCTATTTGCTTGCTAAATTCGGGAAGGCTTATTTGGTTGACTCTGCGCTCCGCTTAAAGTCAAATACTGGTCTGGTGAAAAGTGCAATAGACCAGTGAGTGTTTCCTAACATACCACCGTGTTTCATATGTTTTGCGATTGCTCGCCGCAAACCGATGAAAAGACATGTGGGTTCTACACGACCCACCACATGATGGCCGCGCGATGAAACAAGTTCATTTGGATTGTCCCGAGGTAACTCAAAGTGTAGCTCCATCTTGTGCCTACCTTTGTTTGGCAATAAAGACCATGTGTACAACAAACACTTATGCCTACCTTATTTTGTATTAGGAATTTAACTTGTCCGGAAATTCAATCAATTTGGAGGATATTAGAGAGAAGATCGCCAAGTTTCTTATGGAACAGATCATCAGCCCTGAAGGCAAGTATTTTGTTTAGTAAACCGTGAGTTTCTTACTTTCCCTTCCCTTTGCCGCATGATGACCAAATGGATACATGCATGTGAACTGTGTTCTTTGTTAACGGAGAGTGCAATTTTTGTAATTTGTGCCTCTCGTGGATTGTGTAGTCCTCATAGACTTTCTAGTTCCTATTACAAATTGTATATTAAGGCCTTCCTAATATCCGGTGACTGAAATTTTTCAAATCTGTTCGAGCGACGAAGCTACTTCGATGATTTCCATCCAATAGCGTGCATCAACGCGTCATCCAGTGTCGTTAGAATTTTTCAGTTGCCAGGAAGTGAGGAAAGGTGATAATTCTGCTGCTTATTTTCTTCATAGATGAATACACAAGCTCAAGAACACCGACGCTCTCGTCGAGTACTACTTTGCTATCTTGTCTTACAAAAATTTCCTACTAAACAAACTGTTGCTAAACTACGGTTTCTTTGAAAACAATAAAGCCCATTAGGGAACACGAATCTTGGGCCTTTGAGATTTATCGAGAATTTTTTCATATGAATGCCTCATCTTTAGTTTTCAGCAAGTAAATATAGCAAAATCTAGAAGCATCATCAATTAATAATGTCGTGAAATATCTCTTTCCACACACCATTCATCTCACATAGATCGAATGTATGAGTTCTAGAGGTGCCAAGTGTATTTCCTCCACGCCTTGTGAGGCTTTCGAGGTTGCTTAGATTGCACACAATTATGACACTTAGAACCTTTGGTAATGGTGAAATCTAGAAGGGGCTATTGTGTTTGTACCCTTCTTTGAGATAGCCAATTGTGATTCTACCCTCGCTTTTCATCATCTTTCATTTTTACCCTTGTTTTGTAAAAACGAAGCTCAAGTTTACCCTTACTCCGTTATCGGTGCTAACGGTGTTAATCGAGCCTTTTTAGGACAACTTTGCCCTTGCAAAAATACCCTTACTTTTCTTGTGTGCATTGTGATTTTACCCCCTTTTTTTTTTTTAAAAAAATGGCAGCTTCATCACACAACTTATTACATATAATTCCACACAACATGCAAATATAGATACATATCACCGATTTCTCTACCAAATTTCTTTGGACAAGGCTGGGGTAGCTCGAGGGGCGATAAGGAAGAAACTCCGCTCGACTCCACGATGTATTGGACATTGCACCCATCAATTGGAGGATCTTCCCGCATGTGCTTAGTCCTACGCCTTCTTGGGTTGACCATTGGGCATTCTTTGAACATATCCTAGACAATGTCACCGAGGAGGCCCTCACCAGGGCACACAAAACCTACGAGACAAAAGACATCAAAAGGAAATCACTTAGTTCCTCCATTTATAACTCTCAAGTCCCATTGAGTTTTCGTTGTCATTAACATTTGGAAGCCGATTCTCCGAATCACCTAATGCACAATGTAGCAAATGTAATCATTTTCGCTCAAGTTAAGCCAAGACACTTAAATAGTAAAATTCATCTAAAAATCTAGATGGTTACTGATTTACATTCCATTGCACCATTTTATAGGACTGTTTTGAACTTCAATCGGTAAGGTCGTCGATTCTCGGTTTCTCTCACAAGTATTCTCGCTTAGTACCGCTTGTCGTTCCCCGAACCGCCCGGGAGGAGCCTCCATGGCACCTACGCTGCTGCTTGCTCTTTGGATCTGCTGCCATGGCCTTCTTCACGCTGTGGGAAGCCGGCACGCCGCCGCCTCGAAGCGCTCACCACCGCCGCCGCGCACGCTGACGCAGCCCGCCTCGACCGCTGACCGCTGGAGCCGCGCGCCACCATGCGTGCCAGCGCGACAAGCCGCCGCCCATTAATTGTCGCCACGGAAGTCCTCCCCGACCGCCGCGCGGCGTGAAGGAGTCGTGCGGCCGCAGCCGTCGTCCGCGTGGGCGGCAGACGGGATCGAACGAACCAAACACGTTTACGTTTCATGCACGAGTGGCCAAGGGCATTTGTGTCCATTGGGTTTTTTTACTAGGGTTCCCATATTTTCTGATTTTTTAAATCAAAATAACTAACGTGTAATACAAAGGAGGGGTAAACTGATGCTTCCTTCTAACAGAGTAAGGGTAAAAATGCAAGATGACGAAAAGCGAGGGTAGAATCACAATTAGCCTTCTCAGGAAGGGTAGAAATGCAATACCCCCAATCTAGAATTAGCTGCAAGCTAGATAGATGTGACACCAAAATTCACATGACATAAACGAGAATGCCAAACACTTTCGAATTATCATTAATTCGCCACATATCCGATTCAGCGACTTATTACAAAAATCTGCCAAACTTAGGTGAAACAAACCTCCGCAACCATAGCCCAAAGATGAAGTCGATAGGCTTCCGTTGAAAACTGCAATAAAACAGTGAGTGTTTCCTAACCTACAACTGACCCATGCATTTTTTTCTTATCAAGATCATAGCATGATTCAACATCATATAGCATAACATGATCATAACAACTAGTCCAAACATGTGTATCATACTAGCATGACTTAGCATCATATAACAAAGCATAGCTGTATCCAAAGCAGTAAGTTCTGCCTCTACGGTTGATTTAGTCAAAATAGTTTGTTTACTAGACCTCCATGACACCGCACCACCCCCAAGAGTAAAAACATACCCACTAGTGGCGTAGATTTGATCAATATCGAAAATCCATTAAGCATCACTATATCCCTCTAGCATAGTGGGTGCCCTAATAGTGAATCCCATAACTCATTGTACCTTTAAGATAGCACAAGGCCCTTTCTGGTCTGGTTGCACTAGCTAGATACATGAGTGAACCAACAATTTTAGAGTACGAACTTCAATTGATCTCTGGTACACTTCTTATTCTTTTGCAATGTCACACTAGAATCATAAGGTGCTGCAGAAGACTTTCTATCCATATAGCCAAATTGGCTCAGAACCTTCTCAACGTAGTGAGATTGTGATAAAGTAATCCCACTCTCTTCCACACCTTTTGCTCTTCACCTTTTACTACAAACCCATCAGGCTGATCCATGTAAATCTCCTCATCCAACTCTCCATTAAGAAAAGCTGTCTTCACATCCATTTGATGAATGATCAGACCATATGAGGCACCCAAGGAGAGTAGTGTTCGAATAGTGGTCATTCTAGCAACAGGTGAATCAAGATCAAAGAAACCCTCCTTTTGAGTATAACCCTTAGCCACAAGCCGAGCCTTATACTTGTCAATAGCACCATCAGGTCTAAGCTTCTTCTTGAATATCCACTTACATCCAATTGGTTTACAACCACGATCTGACCTTAGATGTTTAATCTTTCTTTCTAGTTAATTTTCAACTTCAGCCTTAAAGATTTTAAAGTAGTCTAATGCTAATGCCTCATCTTTAGTTTTCAGCAAGTAAATATAGCAAAATCTAGAAGCATCATGAATCAACGTCATCAAATATCTCTTTGCACACACCATTCATCTCACATAGATCGAAATGTATGAGTTCTAGAGGTGCCAAGAGTCTCTCCTCCACGCCTTGTGAGGCTTTGGAGGTTGCTTAGATTGCACACAATTATGACACTTAGAACCTTTGGTAATGGTGAAATCTAGAATTAACGCAAGACATGTGGGTTCTACATATGATTGTGCCTACCTTTGAGATTTATCGAAATTTCTTCATATGATTGCAAAGGTGCACATTACAAGCGATAACAAGACATGTGGGTTCTACACGGCGCACCACTTGATGGCTGCTATGAAACAAGTTCATTTGGATCGTCACGAGGTAACTCTAAGTGCAGCTCCATCTTGTGCCTACCTTTGTTTGGCAATCTTCTACATACGATCTCTGCACCAAAAGCGGGCTAACGGATCGAGGCCACGTCGCCGCTACTCACTAGCCGTTGGATCGAGCCATCATACGATTTGGTCCGTCCAATGCGGATTGGTTCGGGTCTCGTACCCGCTTCATCGTCGTCCCGAGCCATTCACGGGCCGATCATTTCACCGCTCCCCGGCCTTCACCCTCGACTCCTCCACTTCCCTCATCCCGGCGAGTGGGGTCCCAAATGCTCCCGGCGACCCCCCGACGCGGGCGGGGGGTGCGGCGCCGGCGACCTCGGCGACCTCGGCGTGGCGGGTGCGGTGTGTGGCTGCTCCGGCCACCCCGGGCGGGCTAGGGGACGCAAGCTCGGCAGCCACAACCACCCCGGCGGCGTAGGGCTCGGGCGCGCCCCCCCCGGCCTTCGGCGGGCCTCCCTCCCACGGCGACCACGGCATGGCGTCCCTAGGCGGCGCTACAGACTACCAACGGCGCAAGCGGCGGGTCGAAAGGATGCAAGGCGGGCTAGCAGCCTTGGCGCTACGAGTTCTCTAGAAGGTGAACAAAGACATGCTAATAAGAACTATACATTGTACTAATGCGTGCGAGAGATTTGAAAAACTCCTAGGCAAGTAATTATAGATCTAAGTAATGTAAAATTAATTTTGTTAGATTCATAACTTAATCCTCTACTGTGGAAAATATGTTTGCATAATATGCTACTCTAGCTAAAATTTCTTTATTTATTATAATGAGCATAAATTGATAAATGCAAAATAAATTCCCCAAGGTTCTACAAATAGCAACACAATTTTATTGGATCTGTTTGTGATGTGTCCTTACCGAGAAATGTATATACACAACAATCTTTGCATTATAATTTTTTATGCTTTTGTTGCCTTATGTTGCAAAAAAAAAAATTGTAAATATTAGCTTTGCATTGTGTCATGTTAAATAGTTTGACAATAGCGCACAAACTTGAAGAGGTACGTGTGATGCTAAACAACCAGCCTTGTGTTAGTGGATCTGAATCGAAGAGCTTGCTTCCACAGTTTGGGCAATGTCTGCTACGTTTGAAGTTGTATCTTCGAGTTAAAAACAACAACGCTTGAGTAGATCAAGATCAACCCATTCATGTTTTGTAATTTTCCATATTGCTATAGCTTTGATTTGATTAGGACAAAGACGGATCTCATGATGGACGCATCCTCGATCCAACCGCTTTTATAAAATGCAAACAAGTTTTAGTGCTTAGCTTTTTATCCTTTCTAACCAAGCTTCGTCGGGTAGATGGGGTATGTTTAGCAAAACCAAAAACATAAGCATGGTACAAGTACAACCATTTCCAGAGCTACCATTTCTTGAAAAAAAGTTTGTGTTCGAAAACAAAGTTTGGTTCACTTTTTCAAGAGACTACATATACTATTATTTTCCAACAAAAAATTCATGGAATTAACTTGTCAATCAGTACATGTAATTCAAAAGAAATTCTAGCTAAATGCAAATTCCAAAGCATCAATCTCATATGGCCATTTGAATTGGCTTTAGCGAATGGATCGTGCAATTGGAAATAGTCACCAATTATAACTACTTTCGTCATTATATGTTGCTCACTTTGTCATCTTACCTTTTATTCACTTACAAATGCACTTTCGGGGACATTTGGTTTGCAATTGCTATTGAAGTTGTTGTCCCCACCTATGGAAATATCATCAACAAGCATTTCGATGTCCGCTTTAGCCGCATGGAGATCTTACAAGTTACAATGCACCCTCTACCGTGTGTTGCATCCTATTAATTCAATGAAGCTAGAGTACCATGCTTCCTTACACTACTTTTCTTCAAAAATGTGATTCATGAACCTCAGGATATTTAATTAGGAGCTTCCTATGTATAGTATCCCACTTTGAAATTTTCATTTATAAAAAAAGGCATAATTACCGATCATGAATCAACATCAATAATGACTTTTTAAGTTAGCCCAACTTTTACAAGAATAGATGGGTACTTAAGATAAACAACAAGATCTGATATTCATTGTTAGTAATTCCTATGAATTCGGGGATTGCCAAAGACACTATAAATATATCAATAAATTTGTGTTAGAGCTAGAATTATCAATGCGTAGTTGTATTTGTTTATGTAAAACAAAAGATTGAACCTTAGATTTGAACTATAGTCACCTGATTTTGTTGTGATCAATTGAATGCATAGTATTCACCATCATATGCATTGATGATACAAGTCAAATGCACTTTTTAAAATATCTTATCCTCACATGGATACCTCACTGATATATGATTTCCAGTTCTAAGCTTTAGTATCCGACTAATCATCAAATTTTTTTTAATAAATCTAGCTTTGTACTTTGCTACCGTTGAGCTCTGAGCTTTTTCTAACAACTGAAACTAATACAGGTAACACATACAGATTATTACCTAAAAATAATAGTTTCTCAAGTAATAATCCTACAACTACCAATTTTACTTGTTGCTACCTTTTAAATTTGAAAGTGTTGCAAGATGCCCTATGAGTAAAATCAACTTAAAGGTTTCTTCCACCTATTGGTACTGAGGTATCTGTCCATATTAAATAGATTAATGTAACTTATGCATAAAGTTGTCGTTACTTGGTGGGTTTTCATAGTAAGTGTACAAAGTGGATGTTTAACATTTGAATTCTTGCAGGTTGCATTGATTTCTCTTGAAGATTGTCATGATGACCAGAAACAATATCATTTCGAAAATGTGCAATTTATGGTAGGGTAATCGGGGATGATAAATTAGAACTGTATAAAACTGATCTATGTTATATATCTGCGTAATATGTTTCAGTTTCAAGCTTTGTATTGAGCACTCTAACATGCATTGAGAACTGCATATCCATCACAAGGTTTCAAATAAGAATTAATAAGTGAAGAATACGTTTGCACATTCCATCACGTGGTGGCCAAATCATGGCCCAAAATCATTTTAGAGCGCGGCAAAGCCGCGCTATTTTCTAGTATAGACCATGTGTAAAACAAACACTTACGCCTACCTTTCTTTGTATTAGGATTTTGACTTGACGGGAGATTCGATCAATTTGGAGGATATTAGAGAGAAGATGGCCAAGTTTCTTATGGAACATGTCATCAGCCCTGTAGTCGAGCATTTCGTTTCATAAACCGTGAGTTGATTCTGTTTCCCTTGCTGCATGACGATTAGGTGGATACATGCATGTGAACCGTATTCTTGTTTCCCCTTGCCGCATGACGATCAAAGCCGGATACATCCATGTGAATGTGTTATTTGTGTTGTGAACAATCTGTGGCGTGCCCTGAAGAACCGGGTACATCTGTGTGAACAATCTGAGTTTCATTTGTTTGCAGTGCCTGTTGCAAACTGATAAGTGACAACAAGACATTGTCGATGTTTTACGACCGAGAGCCTGCCACGGGGTGAACCGGGCAGTTTGTTCGGGCCTCGACAAACCCGGAGCCCGGCGGTTTGTTCTTGCGGTGACATGGAGAGCGGGGTTTTTATCTTTGGTTCGGGCCCTCGATCAAGGATCGAGTAAAGACCTTTATGTCCAGTCGGCGTGAGCCTGTTTTTGATTGATGGAGTCAGCCGAGAATCGGCTGTGAAGCTTACAGCGCTTGGTCGATGCCAAGCTTGTGTTCTGTACGTGCGTACTTGCGCTCTCCTCTACGAGGTGTTCCTTGGCCGCCTTTTATAGTCCAAGGGGCCAAGGAACTTACTACGATCCTAGTCGGATATAGAGAGGGTTGTTCGTAGAGGAACCGAACACCCAGACCCTTTACAAGGTAACCTGACTAGTGTTCTATCCTAGTTACAACAGAAGTCACCGTAGCTATGCTTCCATTGCCTTCTGGGAGTTGTTTGTGGCCGCAGGCTTGGATAGAACCCTGCGTACAACTCGGTAGAGTTCTTAGGTGATCCTGTATCCACAAGCCCCCGAGCATCTCAAGGTCGAGTCTTGAGGGTTGTCTTTGCTCTTCTCGGGCGAGGCCTTGATATGGTCTTCAAGATCATCTTACGGAGTGCAATTTTGAAAAAAGTGCACCCGTAGGGTGTAGCCCCCGAGCTTCTTGCTTTTTGGCACAAAGAGCTGGAAGGTCTTTGAGTTCTTCTCCTCCGTCTTCGAGTTCTTCTCGTCGTCGGGGCTCTTCTTTCTTGAAAGGAGAGCCTTGTTCTGCTAGCCCCCGAGTATCTCAGATCTGAGTTATGGGAGCCGCCTGCTCTTTTCGGGTGCAGCCTTGTTGCGGCCCTTGTTGCCTTCGTACGGTGTGCACTTTGCTCAAAAAAAGTGCACCCGTAGGGTGTAGCCCCCGAGCTTCTTGCTTTTTGGTACAAAGAGCTGGAAGGTCTTTGAGTTCTTCACCTCCGTCTTCGAGTTCTTCTCATTGTCGGAGCTCTTTTGAAAAAATCTTGCCCCGGGTATCCTGTAGCCCCCGAGCGTCTAAGAGCTCTTTTCGCAGATGGAGCTCTCAGAGGTTCTTCGTCTTATCCGGGATTTTGACCGTTTCTCTTTTTCCGTGCAGTCACGGGAGTCACAGTGCGCTTTTATTGCGCTCCGTTTTTCGGAAAACGTCAGTGCATGGCAGTCATTGCCATAAATTCCCTCCTTCGTGATTTGAGGTGACCGCTCCTTTTTGGTGGTTGCCTCGTCTTCTGTGGATTTGGTCCATAGGCGATCTGGTTCCGCCTATAAATATGCCCCATTTTGCTTCGGTGAGGATCCAGAGTATCTTTCTTCTTCTCTGCTTCTTCTTCCTCTAGACAGTCTCCCTTCTCATAGAAAAAAGCTTTGTTCTGAGCTTCGGATCCATGGCGGTGCCTTTGAGTGAGTTGGATCAGCCCCTGGGCGTCTTCTTTAGCCTTTCTGGGGTTCTTCTGTGAGTGAGGGATGTCTTGTGATCGGGAATAGTGGCAGGCTATTCCCGCAGCAGTTCCACATCGGGAAAGTTTGAGGGGTGAGTGCGGGATGTCTTGTGACCTAAGATGATCTCCTCTCCTCCTTCATTTTTTCTTGGTGTGGGTCAGGTAGGGTTCTTTCCGGATGCCCTTCTGATCCTCTTTGGTGTACCTCCTTGCTACTTGGGTAGACATATGCCGGCTTCCCAACCGGCATTGGTCGCCGCTCGTCTTCGAGGAAGGTTGTGCCTTTTGAGGAATTGTTGAAGATGGTGCTCTTTGGAGGCGCTTCCTTCTACTCTTTGTGGAGTTGAGCGCTTCCTTCAGGATCTTTTCATCCTGCTGCGACATGGTGAACTCCGGAGCCTTCTGCAGAGGGTTCTTTTCTTCGCCAGGTCGCTTATCTTGATCTGGGAGCTCATTCGCTGCCGTCGTCGGGATTCTTCGAGCTCCAGGTGTTTATGGACTTGGGCGCAAGGGTCTTGACTTCGAAGTGATTCTGAGCTGTTGGAACTTGGGCTCTTGGGGTTCAGATACAGGTCCGAGCGCTCCATCTTCTTCGCCGTTGGATGCCGGTTTCTCCTATCTGTTGTATTGTACTCCTTAGGGTTGTGGTCCCCCGGGTCTTCTTTGTATCTTGTACGTGGGAGTTCTTGTTGGGCTCCCCGTGCATCTGAGTCTTCTTTGTATCTTGTAGGGAGTTGTTTCCCCTGTAACTTGTAATCTTCAAGATGTTGAATAAAGAGATTTGTCCCTTTATCTGTCTTGTACTTGTACTTTTTGTATGACTCTGATCTGCCTTTGTGCAGACTTGTTGCAGTTTGTCTTCTGCTTGACATTGATGTGGTCCTCCGAGTTCTTCTTCTTCGGACAACTTGATGTGATTGCGCCTTTAGAGTTCTTTCTTAGGCTTCCGGCTCTTATGTCCGTCATGTAGGTTCGCGCCGAGTTGTTTGGGGTCACTCATTGTGACGCCGCTGTTGTCTCGGTTGATAGTTCAGCTTGTCCTTCTGTAGACTTGGCTGTTCGTAGTGTTGAAATCTTGCTTTGAGTTGCCAGGGTTGTTTTCCTGACTGGTCAGCTTGTCTTCTTGTAGATCTGCTGAGTGGTAGTGTAGGTTCTTGTCCTTGTGCGTCTTTGGGTTGTTTTCTCCCTTGACGTGTCGGCTTAGTCTTGCCATAGTTGTTTGGAGTCTTGCTTCAGTGCTTTAGAGTTCTTTCTTCTGAAGAGATCTGCTTGTCTATTTCTGTAGACTTGGCTGGCGATAGTCCTGAAGTTCTCCTGAGATCCAGTACTGTCTTTCCTGGAGTGTCAACCCGCCTTTTCTGCAGACTTGGTTGGAGATATTTGCAGAGTCTAGCTCTGGTTTGTCAGGATTGTTTTCTTCTGACAAATGACTTCTGTCTTCTTTCTGAGACTTGTCATGATGATTGGAGGCTTGTTCTTGAATTCCAGAGTTCTTCTTTCTGGAGTATCAGCTTGTCTTATCTGTAGATTTGCTGATAATAGTTGTAGAGGCTTGCTCCTGGTCTTTAGAGTTGTTCTTCTAAACATTCAGCTCATCCTTTATGTGGGCTCGCTGAGAGTAGTTGTGGAGTCTTGCTCCTGGTCTTCAGAGTTGTTCTTCTGAAGAATCAGCTTGTCTTTTTTGTAGGCTTGCTGAGAGTAGTTGTGGAGTCTTGGTCCTGGTCTTCAGAGTTGTTCTTCTGAAGAATCAGCTTGTCCTTTCTGTAGACTTGCTGAAGGTGCTAGAGTCTTGCTCTTGATCTTCAGAGTTGTTCTTTCTGAAGAATCAGCTTGTCCTTTCTGTAGACTTGCTGAATGTGCTAGAGTCTTGCTCTTGATCTTCAGAGTTGTTCTTTCTGAAGAATCAGCTCGTCTCTGCCATAGACTTGCTGATGGTTGCTGGGGCGTCCCCCATTTTGCCAGGGTTGTTTTCCTCTGGCATGTGACTTGCGTCTTCTTCTGAGACTTGTCACGATTGTTCGGAGGGTTACTCCAGGCCGTTAGGTTTCTCCTTTTAGGCCCTCTAGCATTTGCCCTTTCTTGAACATGCTAGTGTATTTTGGAGGAGTCGTGCTCCTGAAAGAGTTGTTCTAACTCGGGGTTGCCTCTTCTGGGCTAGGGCTCTCCCATGCAGTCCAGTGGACTATCGCATGACGTCCCTTGAAGGGTTCTCAGTCCGGGCCCATTTAAGTGCACTTCGGATGAAGGTCAAGATGGTTGGGTTCCTATTTCATAACACTACAATCCACCTTGCCCGGTTTTGGGCTGCTCTGCGCTTTCGAGAGACTTGAGTGAGACGGGTGGGTTTCTATTTCACAACACTACACCGTTCACGCCCGATTCGAAAGGCCGTCCGCCGTCATTGGACATAGTGGCACTTTCTGGACCCTTGATGGCCTCTGCGACCTAGACGGGCCGATCCCAACGTCCTCTTTTTTCAAGAGTCGAAGTTCACGATCTTCCGCTAGGATTTAAGGTGTGGACGCTATTCCAGAGCTAGGACTTCGCGTGGTTCCACCCTTGGAATTTGACCTCCATTCTGGTGGTCGGGTTTTGCCTTCTTTTGGTCGACTTCTTTCTTGCGAAGTGCCAATTCGGGCTGTCTTGTTCTTCTCCCGCAGGAGGCATGCAGCTTCACTGTTGGCAGCTCGTTTCTGTTGAAGTGCCTGGTGGCTGCGTATTTTGTGACCTCTTTGGATGGTCCAGAGTTCTTCTCAGGCTTGATCTTCTTTCTTCTTTGAAGTATCGGAGAGTTGTTATTGCGTTCTGCTTCTCTTCTGTTGCCTTGAGTTCCTCTGATTATGGATAGAACCTTTTGAGCTGGTTTATGTGCCAAGAGTTTCTGACTTCTTCTCCTTGCATTGTCATCAGCTTGTAGGTTCCTGGTCCTAGTACTCCTTTGATGATGTATGGTCCTTCCCATGGGCCGAAAGCGGTTTGTGCTTGCCTTCCGTCTTTTGACTTCTCTTGAGTACTTGATCTCACGGGTTGAGTTTTCTTGGGCGTGTGCTCTTGTCGTAGTGCCTTACGAGTCCTTGCAGATATCTTGCATTCTGTAGGATGGCGCTTGTTCTGACTTCTTCTGCACAGTCGATTTCTAGTCTTCTTGTTTGTTCTCCTTCTCCTTCTTCGAATTGCTCGATCCTTGGAGAGCTCCATGTGAGGTCTGCCGGTAGAACGGCTTCTGATCCATAGGTCAGGAAGAAGGGTGAGTAGCTGTTGCTTGCTCTGTCGAGTTCTTAGGCCCCGGGCGACTTTTTGGGAGTTCTTCAATCCATTTGGCTCCGTAGTCTTTGAGTTCTTCGTATAACCTTGGCTTCAGTCCGGCAAGGATGAGTCCGTTTGCTCTTTCGACTTGTCCGTTAGCCTGAGGGTGTGCTACGGAGGCATAGTCTATCCGTATGCCACAATCTTGTGCCCAATCTTCAAACTCGCTTTCGCGTGAACGGTGATCCAAGGTCGATGATGATTACGTTGGGCATCCCAAATCATGCATGATCTCTTGGATGAACTTCGGCGCTTTGGTTGAGCTGAAGGTGACCAATGGCTTGTACTCTATCCACTTGGTGAATTTGTCGATGGCGACGTAGGTGTACTCATATCCTCCTTTTGCTCACTTGAGTGGTCCGACTTGATCCAGTCCCCAGCACGAGAAAGGCCATGATGGAGGTATGCAGATCAGGTTGTGTGCTGGCACATGCCCTTGTCTTGCGAACATTTGGCATCCTTTGCATTTTTTGACGAGTTCTTCTGCGTCTTTGAGGGCTGTTGGCCAGTAGTATCCTGTTCTGAATGCTTTTCCCACGAGGGTTCTTGACGCTGCGTGGTTTCCACAGCATCCAGAGTGGATTTCTTGGAGGATGTCCTTTCCTTCTTCGGAGCTTATGCACTTGAGTAGTACTCCTGATGATGCTGCTCTTTTGTAAAGATTGTCTTTGATGAGCACGTAGTTCTTGCTTCTTCTCAAGATCCTGGTTGCTTCAGCTTTGTCTTGGGTAGTGTCTTGTTCTTGATGAAGTTTATGATGTCTTCGATCCGGGGAGTTGTTCTTCGACACGGAGAGATTATCATTACTCCGTTTAGAGCTTGCTTGCTCCATGTTGTATTCTTACGGATTCTCCTTGATGGATGGTTTCAAGAGTTCTTCGACGAATACTCACGGTGGGACTTGGGCTCTGTCGGATCCGAGTTTGGCTAGCACGCGTCTGCCGCCACGTTAGTGTCTCCGAGCACGTGTGTAGGATTTCTAGGCCTTGGAAGTTCTTTTCGGCTTGCGTGCGTATACAGCGCAATATAGGCCCATATTGTCCTTTGTGCGGTCCGGTCCTTGTTGACTTGATTGATGACAAGCTACAGAGTCGCCGTATACTTGTAGTCTCTTGATTCCCGAGTTCTTGCTATCTTGAGGCCATGGATGAGTGCTTCATACTTTCGGCCTCGTTGTTTGTAGCTTTTGCCACATGATTTGCGGCACGTATTTGAGTTGTCTTCCTTCTGGAGATATGAATAAAATCCCAGCTCCTGCTCCCCCTAGCTTCAACGATCCATCGAAGTACATGTTCCAATGTTTCTTGATGTCGTCGGGTATGGGTTGTTGGAGCTCTGTCCACTCTGCTATGAAGTCCGGTAGCGCTTGGGATTTGATTGCTCTTCTTGGGGTGAACTCTAGATTCATTGCTCGAGTTCTCTTTGCCGTTTTGATATGCGGCTGTTGAATCTCGTTCCTCGGGATGTCGCCCGATGGTGAGTCGGTTACCATTTGTTATCTTGTATTTGTCGAGTAGTGTCGTAGCTTCCTTGATGTGATCAGTATGGTATAGAGTAGTTTTTGTACGTGAGGGTATCGAGCCTTGGACTTAGATAGAACTTCGCTCACGTAATAAATTGGCCTCTGTACCTTGTTAGGTTGCTCGGGCTCTTCTCTTTCCACGATGATTGCTGAGCTGACCACTGTATTCGTTGCTGCTATGTATAGCAGGAGTTCTTCTTGATCTTTTGGAGGTGTGAGGACTGGAGCTGTTGTAAGGTATTGCTTGAGTTCTTCAAATGCTTTGTCAGCCTCCTCTGTCCACTTGAATTCTCCTTTTGTCTTGATCAGTTTGAAGAAGGGTAGCCCTTTCTCTCCAAGCTTGGATATGAATCTGTTGAGTGCCGCCATGCACCCTGTGAGCTTTTGGACGTCCTTGATGCTTCGGGGTTGTGTCATTTCGTTGATGGCCTTGATCTGCTTGGTGCTGGCTTCAATGCCTCTGTTGCTGACCAAGAATCCCAGTAGCTGTCCCGAAGGCACTCCAAAAACGCATTTTGTTGGGTTGAGCTTCCACTTCCACTTGTTGAGGTTCTTGAAAGTCTCTTCCAGATCTTGAATCAGAGTTTTTGGTTCTCTTGTCTTCACCACCACGTCGTCTACGTAGGCTAAGATATTTTTGCCAATCTGCTCTCCCAAACAAGTCTGTATCGCTCTTTGATACGTTGCTCCGGCGTTCTTCAATCCGAAGGACATTGTTTTGTAGCAGTAGGCTCCGAAGGGGGTGATGAAAGAGGTTTTGCTCTGATTTTCTTTCTTCAATGCAATCTGATGGTACCCTGAGTAGCAGTCCAAGAATGATAGTAGAGCTGATCCTGCTGTGGAGTCAACTATTTGGTCGATCCTTGGTAGCCCGAAGGGATCTTTTGGGCAATGCTTATTCAGGTCTGTGTAGTCCACACACATTCGCCAGTCGGAGGTGTTCTTCTTCTGAACCAGAACCGGATTGGCTAGCCAGTCAGGATGTAGGATTTCTCTGATGAATCCTGCTGCAAGTAGTTTTGCAATCTCCTTTTTGATGTCTTCCTTCTTTTTTCTCGGTGAAAACCTCCTTAATCTTTGCTTGATGGGTTTGGATCCCATGTTGATGTCGATTCTCGTGCTCGGCCCGGCTCCTTGGTACCCGGGCATGTCTACGGTTTCGGGCAAATATATCTTTGTGTTGCCTTAGGAAGCCGGTGGCCTTGGTCCTATTTTGGAGATAGGTGGGCACTGATGATCGCTGTCTTGGATGGATCGCCCGTTTGTAGATCAATGTGCTTGACGTCTCCCTCTTCTGGTGGAATCAGAATTGCTTGCTTTTTGGCCGGTATCTCGAGTTCTTCTGGGTTTGTGTCCTCTGCCATTTGGTTGAGTTCCTTTTTCTCCAAGAGCTCCCCTGTCTTGTTTGCGATTTCCACGGCTTGTACGTCACACTCGAAAACTTTCTTGAGGTCTCCTTTGATGGAAAGAACCCCCAAAAGGTGCCGGCATCTTTAGTAGAAGATACGGGTAGTGTGGAATAGCCATGAACTTTGCAATAGCAGGTCTTCCCATGATGGCGTGGTATGGTGACTCGAGATCCGCTACTTCAAACTTGATGTACTCTGTCCGGTAATTTGTTGGAGATCCAAATGTGACTGGCAAGGTGACTTGTCCAACTGGTATGGCTGCTCGTCCAGGTACTATTCCATAGAAAGGGGTGCTCGAAGGAGCGATAAGTCCGGAGCGGTCCAGTCCCATCTTGTCCAGTGTTTCTGAGAATATGATGTTCAACCCAGCTCCTCCGTCGATCAACACCTTGGTAACGGTCACCCCGGCTATTGTGGGTTCTAGCACCAAAGGGTATAGGCCGGCATTGCCCACGCTTGTCCATTGATCCTCCCTGGTGAACTGAATCGGATATTGGGACCAATTGAGGTAGCGCGGTACTGCCAGTTCTGCTGCCATGATTGATCGGAGTGCCAGCTTGTCTTGTCTCTTGCTCTTTGATCCGGGTACTCCAGAGAATATGACGTTTAGGGATCTTGTTGCTTTCTAGAAATCCCCTGTCTTAGGCTCTTCAATGGCTTCTTCTCTGTTTTCTTGATTGTTTCCCTTCTGAGCAGAGTTGTTCCCTCCGTTGTACTTTTCCTGGAAAGTGGTACAATTTCCGAGCGTGTGTGGAGCTCCAGGATGGTAGATGCAGGGTAGGTCTTCTAGCTTGATATTGCTTCTATTCTTGTCGCCATTGTTGTTGTTGTTGAACCTTTGTTTGTAAGGTTTCTTTGACTTCTCCGCCATTGCGGCGGTGTTGTCCGGTCCTCGCTTCTTTTTCTTTGTTGAGAGTTGTTACGATCTTTCTTGAGCCTCTAAGTTCTTTCTTTACGGAAAACGATCTCGGGTTCTTTCTTCACTCCGATCATCTTCTCAACGATAAGCTTGAACTGCTCATTTGTCCTCGGGTTGTCCTTGTAGAAATCTAGAACGCCATCTTGAGAAAATCCGTTGCGGAAAGCGTCTATCACTTCCCTTTTCGGTGATGTCATGCACTTAGGATCTCATCTCCCCAAATCTTCGGAAGTAATCTCTCGGGGATTCTCACGGCTTCGCTTGAGGCTTTTCAACTCGGCTGAGTAATAGGATGGGTGATGATACCGCGAAGTTGCTCTGAGATGCTTTTCGCAAGTCTTCCCGATGTCGGATTGAGCCCTCTTCGATCTTGTCGAACCATTGGGCGGTAGAGCCTCTAGGGCCATGGGAAAGAAGACGGCTTTTGCGTCATCATCTCCTCCGGCCCGACTCAATGGATTGTGAGTAGACTCGAGCCATTGTCCGGGCTCTGTTTTTCCCATCGTATTTTGAGTGGTTTGAAGGCTTGAACCGGGGGGTAGCTTGACTTCACGCAATCTTTTCAAATGAAACACCGAAAACTGTCATAGCTTTCCGTCGTCCTTTCTTCAAATCCTCCTGAGGTTCTTCCTCCTCTTGGATGAGTCCCAGTAGGTCGATATGTTGATTCTACGACTTCTTCTCGTCGGCTTGGTCTTGGTGCGGGGCTTTCCCTTAGGGGTCTCAGGTATTGTCTGTCATCCCTCCGAGGTGGCACGGAGTTGTTGGAACCCTCTAGCCTTCCCAGCCTTTCAAAGACGTTGGATCGACTTCTTGGGACATGAGAGCTGTTTGCCTTTGGATGCGACGTCCTGGGGTCTCTTTCTCGGACAGCCTTTTGCAGTGCCTCCTTGATGAGTCTCTCCTCGTCATTCAGTGCATGCTTGATCTTCGGTGGTCAATCAACCCTTGTAGTCTCTCCCGGGTTGCCCTCTGATCGTCTTCAGCTTCTCTTTCAGATTTCAGCCTCTCGTACTCGTGTAGATCGGCTTGATATTTGTTCAGAGCCTGCATGCGTGCATTTGCCCTGATTCGGCGTCCTCCCTTCAGCTTATTTCTTCTTAGCCTTTCTTGATGTCGGAGTTCTCCTTCGTCGTCGAGGGTTCTTTCGTCCGCCGAGATGTTGGATAGGCCTTCGTCAGTGGACCTGATGTCGGGGGCCTTTGGACGGTTAAGTGGAGTACGAGCTGTAGCCACCATGAAGACTTCCTTTGCGGCTGTAGCTTTGGGTCACCACTCCTTCCGCCTAGGATGGACCTTATGATGATGGACCTCCCCGTTTGTCCCCGTTGCTTGACGATCGGCTTTGCTGAGGGTTCTTGGCCAGTGGATGATGCACTCCTCTGGGCTTCTTGTCAATATGAGCCCTCTTTGCACGCCCTCCAAAGGAATCTCCAATCTTCTCTTCAGAGTAGTCCTGGCGCTCCTTGAATACGCGTGTCTTTGCATTGCGTAATCCTAGGGAAATTGAAAAGGTAATCGGACTGGTGTCGAGGGTTATATCCGAACTTCGCCTTCTTTCTCCGAGTTGGAAAAGTATTAGTTGAAAAAAGTTTCCGAGTTGGAGTAGCTTCCCTTTTCCAAGCGGGAGTTGGAGTCGTACTTCGAGTTGCTTCCCGTCCGTATTTGGGTCTGGTTGTTCACCTTCCCCGAGTTGGATTCGGGCTTGGGCCCTTCCGTGCTAGTTCCCCGAGCAAGCTTCGAACTTGTTCTCCGTTTCGGCGGCCGGCAATCGTCGATTCTTTGGAGTTTCTCGACGAGTTCCGGTTCTTCGGTCTTGGAGTCCATGATGGTGCGGCCTTCGAGTCTCGCCATTGTCGTCGATCTCGCAAGCCCATGATCCGAAGATGATTGTCTTCCTCGTCGACGTACTCATGATGTCGTGGGTCCGTCGGACTCGTGCTGAAATTCGGCGAGAGCCCCTACCGCGCGCCCCGGTGTCGATGTTTTACGACCGAGAGCCCGCCACGGGGTGAACCGGGCGGTTGTTCGGGCCTCGACAAACCTGGAGCCCGGCGGTTTGTTCTTGCGGTGACATGGAGAGCGGGGTTTTTATCTTTGGTTCGGGCCCTCGATCAAGGATCGAGTAAAGACCTTTACGTCCGGTCGGCGTGAGCTGTTTTTGATTGATGGGGTCGGTAGGAATTGGTGTGAAGCTTACGCTTGGTCGATGCCAAGCTTGTGTTCTGCGTGCGTGCTTGCGCTCTCCTCTCACGAGGTGTTCCTTGGCCGCCTTTTATAGTTCAAGGGGCCAAGGAACTTACTACGATCCTAGTCGGATACAGAGAGGGTTGTTCGTAGAGGAACCGAACACCCAGACCCTTTACAAGGTAACCTGACTAGTGTTCTATCCTAGTTACAACAGAAGTCACCGTAGCTATGCTTCCATTGCCTTCTGGGAGTTGTTTGTGGCCGCAGGCTTGGATAGAACCCTGCGTACAACTCGGTAGAGTTCTTAGGTGATCCCGTATCCACGACATGTTGGTTAATTTTTCTTTCTTTCTAGTTAATTTTCAACTTCAGCCTTAAAGATTTTAAAGTAGTCTAATAATGCCTCATCTTTAGTTTTCAGCAAGTAAATATAGCAAAATCTAGAAGCATCATCAATTAATGACATGAAATATCTCTTTGCACACACCATTCATCTCACATAGATCGAGAATGTATGAGTTCTAGAGGTGCCAAGAGCCTCTCCTCCACCCAGCCTTGTGAGGCTTTTCGAGGTTGCTTAGATTGCACACAATTATGACACTTAGAACCTTTGGTAATGGTGAAATCTAGAATTAACTGTAAGCTCACTAAAATTCACGTCTAGAATTAACTGCAAGCTAGATAGATGTGACACCAAACTTCACATGACACAAACGAGAATGCCAAACACTCGAATTATCATTAATTGTGTCACAAATCTGATTCACTGACTTATTACAAAAATTTGCCAAACTTAGGCGAAACAAACCTCCGCAACCATAGCCTTCACCAATAAATTGTCCATGCTTAGACATAACTACTTTATTGGACTCCAACACTACCTTAAACCCATCTCATAAAAAGAAGGTAAACTTCGGATCTCTCAGTATGCTTGCAGATTTTTTTTTTTTGAGAATATATGTTTGCGATATTGGGAACACGAGATATTGGGCCTTTGAGATTTATCGAAATTTCTTCATATGATTGCGATTACTGTTGCAAACGATAACAAGACATGTGTGTTGGTATTTCTTAGCGTAAGCAGCAAAGTCCGCAAGCGCACGGAAAGTACCGTTGTAGCACTTCACCTAGAAGTATTCCAGGTATCGAATTTCCACAGGGAACGGGCGCTAAGTCTGTTCTTCTAGCTATCAAGGGTCAAGCATAGGAGGTGATCCTAGGAGTGATGTGTTCTTTCAGCACTTAGACAAAGTCAGGCTACTCTGTCTATTAATCGAGTATTACTTCGGGCATCCGGAGTGCACTTGGTCTGCCAAGCGATGCCGGCCTCTTGCTCTACTAGGCAACCGAACGTGGAGGAGTACAATGGGCGAATAGGGTTGTCACCACCTATCCCCTACCTCACTACCGTGGATTGCGGAGCAAACGAGGGTGATTCATAACTTAGACACCACGTCTACGTTACTTGTCACTACTCTAGCGTCGATCAGGGGATCCCGTCTCTATCAGGGGCCCTCTACTAGAGCATTTACCACAGGGGCAAACAACGATCCCATAATTCTCGATATAATAAATGATAGCATGGAACTTAAGAATGATACTGAAAGTAAGACACGAATAACTCTCACCAAGCCGTAAAGTTACCCGTAGAGGTACAAGGTAGGGAGGCGGGAGCCGACAGATCCGGCACTCCGACAGCCGAAAGACCGCGGGGTCGCTACTCCTCTCTTCCTCTCTACCTTGCATTCTCTCTCACTCCCACTGATTGTCTTGGCACTCTCTAAACCACCCTATGTGTGAGACGTGGAGTGTAATTCCCGAAGGAATGTGGGGCGAATGGTGGATCACATGGTGAAGGAATGTGGGATTCCTTTATTGAATGTGAATGAGTGAGGGATGAGTGAATTGGTGCTCTATG
Source organism: Hyparrhenia diplandra (assembly GCA_015847255.1). Classification (NCBI taxonomy): domain Eukaryota; kingdom Viridiplantae; phylum Streptophyta; class Magnoliopsida; order Poales; family Poaceae; genus Hyparrhenia; species Hyparrhenia diplandra. Next base: position 25,631 of record JADLZK010007644.1, on the reverse strand, counting down.
GAGGGGGGGGGTGACCCTCCTTTTATACACAAGTGAAAGGTGTTTTTGGCGGGAAAGTTTGGCGCAAAACGGTGAAAAACACCTCCATGCACCGCCTCTATTCCTCCGGCTTCAGGCCACCGTCCAAGGCGCGGCGGGATCGGGCGCTGCCCCTGCGGTGGGCGCCGCACCCGTGGCGGCCGCCGTGGGTTTGGCCCGCCTCGTGCCCGGTTTTGGCCGGGGGGCTTGTGGCCCACTCTAGGTCGCGTCCTCGGGGGTGTTTTGGCCTGGTTCGCGTTGGTTTTGGCCTGGTGGCATTCCCCTTGTCCAAAGCGCAGTTCTCGATGTGCGCTTCTCTCTTCCTTTTGGCGTACTTTAACCTGTTTCCACGTTTATGCCTGCAAAACATATTTTCTTCGAATACAAGTGGAACTAGATTAATAGCGAGAGGTTCATATGGCAAAAGTAATGTTATTCATCATGTTATATAACTAAGTTGGCGGTATAATTTGTATGATAAGGACCGCCAACAACTCCCCACACTTAGTCTTTACTGGATCCTCGAGTAAAGTGCAAGACTAGGTGGGTTTACCTCCGATGAAATAAAATCTGCATACAAGTTATTCCAAACTTCACCGGCAAGACTTGTGAAATTTTGATGTGTCTACCACATTAAACTTGGGTAATTGAATTATGGAACAATCATGGATTCGAGATCCCCTTGCTTCAGATAAGTGCGAACTTGGGTTTTCATATGATTTTGAAAAATATAAATATAGCCTTGCTCCTCGAATGATTCACTTTCGGATCACTCAAATATTTGTGTCTCGTTTCCTCACCGAGGCATATGAGAGTTTTGCCTTCTTTCTTTTCTACTTCTAAAAAGCTTATATGGATCTTTGGGTAGGGAAAAGAAATGAAGGCATACTTACTCGCATATATTGCTAGGCCAAAGCTCGGATCCAAGGAGAAGGATGGCATACCCCTAGATCAAGAATTGCATGTGTGTGGATATGATATATTGGAACCTATACTATATATACTATACTCTTTGATATGAGTGATCTCTCTCTTATGAAAACTTTATTCTTGAGAACATGGCTATCTTTTTTGCATGAGCCTTCATGTGCTCATCAGTTTTTTTTTTTTTGGTAGTCTTGGACCTTCATGTGTCCAACTCTTTTCGTTTTCTTGGAACCTTCATGTGTCCCTATTTTTTCATAGCCGTGTCTCTTGAATTTATGAAATTAAAGAGAGAGCACTATCTTGTAGAACATGGAGTATTTATTTCTAAGATATCTTTTTGTGTCTACTCCTAGTGTAGGAGTAGAGCTTTTTGTATGGTGGATGGAAGCATGTTTTAGCGTATTCCCAGGGTAGGAATAGCTGGTATATGTGGAGTGTACGTGTTCTTGATCTTGGGGGCATGACAACTATCTCAACAAGGGTCAACAAGACTTGACACAAGCTCAATGCAAAGATAAGTAGCATATATATATGGTAGGTTTTTGCGTTTGATAAACTCAGTATGGCTCTGGTAGGAATTTGCATATCATTGAGGAGCATGCTATTTGAATTTTGAATTTTTTAAAAACAAATCCCAAGTTCATATAAAAGAGCAAGGTTTAAATCATCCAGCTATATCACATATCCCAATTACTTAGATAACATGGGGTCCCTATGATAGATTTTTCACAAGGCATAGGAATATTAGCGAGGAATAAAGAGTATGCAAGTTTTTATCAAAGGATAGCATGGAGATGGAGTCTCAAAAAGTTTTGTTTATCTTTTAGTGAGGAATAATATATGTTGACTAAAAGATATTGAGAGATTTAATGAGGTGGAGCTCAAGGATGATTAAATCATTTTAATGATCATACATTTTAATCTTGTTCAAAAGGGGAAGGTAAAGGATTTGAATTTTCACTTTATGTAGAGTATATGTAGGTTTCTCCCCCACACTTGTTCCTTTGATAAATTATAAAGATAGAAAACTCAAAAGGGACAAGTGTGCATCCAAAAGGTTTTATCTTGTTTATATGTTCAAAATTAAACTTCAAAACATTTTGGAAGATGTGAGAGCGAGAGTTTTGCACAAACCACCGTTTGAGGATGAAGGCGTTTATGGTAGTCGTTCGTCTCGTCCTTCTCAATAGTGAATTGCTCGGCGTTTGTGCATTGTGTTGGGGAGATCTCAGAAGCTTGTTCATTGTGTTTGGGAGATCTCCCCCACACTTGGTCTTGTACCTGGTTTTATTCAGACAAACAAAAACAAAACAAAAACATACATATGGCTCTACCGGCTTGAATACTGTGGAGCCTTTATTATGATTTTTTTTATTTATTTTATTTTGTTTGTTTACCACAACACCACTCAAGCAAGGCTCATATAAAGAAGCAGTGTGAACATAGCCTTGATCTATCTCCATCATAAAATACTTTCATTGATCATGACAACAAAGCTCTAAGTTCATTAATCAAGCTCCAACACCATGTCGAAATTTGATTAAAGAAGGCTATTTTAACCTAAGCACCATGCTTAATTTAAAATGCCTATGATTGTATCTCATGTGCGCACATGTGAATACATCTAAACCAGAGCATATGACATAAACGAAGAAAGCATGATTTTTTTATATACGATGGAGACAAGAACGAGTAAATGAGTTGGTGAACATTTATTTTCTTTGCATACCTGGATGTACTTACCGACAACATTAACGGATGAAATGTCGAAGTTGTTGCCATGGTTTGCATGATGTCCATGTCCAGGCGCTTCTCAAGGCTAGGCCACACACACACATAGCCACACACACACGATGTATGTGCGGGCCATGGGCCTTGATGGTGGCCGCAAAGGATGAGAGGCGAGCCCTTCTTGCTTGTTGAAGCGATGAAGGGTGGAGTTAGGTGGCACATTTGTAATGATCTTGATCTTGTGGTGCCAACCTCTCCTCTGTTTTTTTATATATTTTTTTTTTCTTTTTTTCGACAACTCTCTTTCTCTTTTTTTTTTTTTTTTCTCTTTTTATATATATTCTCTCTTTTTTTGTTTTCTTTTCTTTTCTTTTCTTTTCTTTTTATAATTCTTTTCTCTCTTTTTTTTTTTTCTTCTCCTTTTTTTCAGCAAGGCGGGGGTGACATCATCTTTTATTCACCATCATTTTTTTATGACACCTTGGTGTATGGAACTCGAGGTTGTCACCATCTTTCCCCCACACTTGGACTTTTGTGCAAAATCAAGTGTGCAAGGTCCGGGTCTCCTTATGAGTGTATTCCACCATCCATGAGCATCAAAGCTTTTTTTTTTTTTTTTTTTTTTGATGTCGGCCCCATGTTTTCAAGCATCGCATGCCTCTTTTGATCTTCTTAATCAATCTCCACCTGAAATGGTTAGTGACAAGAATACCCGAAGGTGCATACTAACTTGACAACATGTTCTTGCTTTTATTAATAAGAGAAAGAGAAAACTTTTTGTGCTTTTTATTTTTATGATAGTCCGGGGTATCTCCCGGTAGTGCTTTGATTATGGTCATAAGCTTGACCGCGGGAATTCTTCTTGCAGTTATCGAGGGTGGTGAAGTTCCTAGCTTCTCCAGTAAGATTTTAGAGTTACGCTTAAGCTGCAAGGTTAGTGCCATCGTGCTACTACAAGATCAATGAAGACTTACACAACCATCCTCTTAGAGAGTTTGTAAACGAGGATCAAGAGGAAGTTGTGATCCTAGTAGGAGCACGTGGTCACAAGTGAGGCAAGCGCTAGAGATCCAAAGAAGTGAGCATGAAACATGAGGAATCTTAAAGGAAGATTTTTCATGCTCAATCGTGGTTTCTATCTTGGTCTCTAAGTTGGTGCCTCGGGCATGTCCATGGCACATGAGTTCTTATCCTCAAAAGGCATGTCATGAAAGACAAATGTTGTATCTTGACCATGATCAAGAACAACCTTGTGTTGGCCAAAGGGACATGCCTTGTGTTCGAGTGACAGGTGTTTCATTTCACAAAGATGCGAGAGCAACTAAGTGAATCGAATGGAGTTATGAACTTCGCCTCCTCGAACAGGTTATGGTTGGGATGTTGCTTTGCCACTAGACTTTTCGGATATGGGTTTGGAGTGGCAAAGGCTACTTCTCCTAATTTTTCATCAAGGCTCCCATGGGTATTTTTTTATGAACAAGGTCTTTGAGTGGATAGCCTATCAAAAGTTTGAAGTTGAGGATGGGCAAGATATAGGGATCTAAGAGCACCTCGGCTTTGTCAATCTCTAATGGCACGGCCCTTGCGATCCCACAACACTCAAAGATAAGTCCTGACAGATTTTTTTTTTCCAAAAAGTTCCCTTTAACAAACAAGTAATGATGTTGGAAGGTGAAAGAATCTGAATTGCTTCAGAAGAACGTTTCACTTCCAATGACCATTTTGTTGATGGTTTAGCTTTAGGGAAAACTTAATTTGTTGTAGGGGTTTCTGTGCCAAGAGAGGTTCGGGGTATTGCCATAATCCTCGAATTCAATTGGAAACTTCGAAGGACGAATTTTTCTTCGGTGTTTATGATGTCTCAACAGTCAATCCTAAGGATGGTAAAGGTACGGGTTCGGCTGATGAGGGCTTCTCAAAGCTTGACATGCCCTGTTTTGGTGGGGTTTGTGTTTTACGATGGGAGAAGTGTGCTTCTCTAGGATGTGATCAAGGATCTTCCTTTGTTCCATTGTAATTTTATCGATAAATGACCCTCGAGCGGTCATGTCAAGGCATAGGGCAGTGTCTATGTCAAGACCCGAACAAAAGATATGTGAAAGCATACTATCGGGTAATGACAAGTCAAGGTCAGCGTGTGTTAACATGGCGAACCTAGCCCTAGCTGCACCTAGGACTCTCTTTTTTTTTGAATATCAAAAATGTAAAAATCTCTTTTTTACATTCTTGTGCAGAAGAATTCGGTCATGTATGGTCTCTTGGCAAAAGCTCGTGTTGTTTGGGTTCTAAAGGATTCCTTGTCACATTTTAGTGTAAGGGATTTGAATGTTTATACCCATAGCTTGATTATACATGACCTCCACCAATCCTCAATAGAGTCATGGAAAAAATGTTCATTGAGGGTTTTTTTTTCAAGGTCGGCTAGGATTGGTGGTTTCTTCTATTGTTCGTATTTCGAGGTGTTCTTGAATCCCTCGGCAAAGGTCGGCCTCAAAACGGGGAGATCCTACCATGCGGTCCCCTTGGGTTTTGGTTCGGCAAGGGTCTCTCTATAGGTTTATCGGGTTCGGCAGCGGTAAAAAGACTTCCCTTTGATCTGCTTGGGTTCTACACGGAGGGTTCTAGCGGGAGCGTATTCTCAAAAATATGGTTTAGGAAAGCTCCTCCTTCCGCTGGGTTTTCATGTGAAAACGACCCTCCGTAGTTATGTCTAGGTCGTAAGATGGATGCTCTATCAATGGGTTTTCCAATTTCAAGCCCTGAAAATGTTTGGACTGAACCATGGCTATAAAGCCGGGCGGAGCTCAAATCTTGAAGGCGTGATTGGCTTCGAAGATTGACATGGTTCTAAAAGCTCGCCCCTAGGAGCAAAAAAGGTTTTGAAAGGGTTGCTCCATAAATTAAAAGAAAATAAAAATAAAAAGAATGGCGAGGGGGTAGGGCTCACACTTGATATACTAGGTTTCACAAACTTTAACGACAACCGTTCCCGACAAACGGCGCCGAAAATGCTTGTTGGTATTTCTTAGCGTAGCGAAAAAGTCCGCATGCGCGCACGGAAAGTACCGTTGTAGCACTTCACCTAGAAGTATTCCGGTGTCGAATTTCCACGAGGGACGGGCGCTAAGTCTATTCTTCTAGCTATCAAGGGTCAAGCATAGGAGGTGATCCTAGGAGTGATGTGTTCTTTCAGCACTTAGACTAAGTCGGGCTACTCGTCTATTAATCGAGTATTACCGGGCATCCGGTGCACTTGGTCTCCATTAGCGATGCGGCCTCTTGCTCTACTACGCAACCGAACGTGGAGGAGTAAATGGGCGAATAGGGTGTCACCACCTATCCCCTACCTCACTACCGTGGATTGCGGAGCAAACGAGGGTGATTCATAACTTAGACACCACGTCTACGTTACTTGTCACTACTCTAGCGTCGATCAGGGAATCCGTCTCTATCGGGGCCCTCTACTAGAGCATTTACCACGAGGGGCAAACAACGATCCCATAATTCATGATATAATAAATGATAGCATGGAACTTAAGAATGATACGAAAGTAAGACACGAATAACTCTCACCAAGCCATAAAGTTACCCGTAGAGGTACAAGGTAGGGAGGCGGGGCCCGACGGATCCGGCACTCAAACAATAGAAAGACCGCGGGGTCGCTACTCCTCTCTTCCTCTCTACCTTGCATTCTCTCTCACTCCCACTGAGTGTCTTGGCACTCTCTAAACCACCCTATGTGGGAGACGAGGAGTGTAATTCCCGAAGGAATGTGGGGCGAATGGTGGATCACATGGTGAAGGAATGTGGGATTCCTTTATTGAATGTGAATGAGTGAGGGATGAGTGAATTGGTGCTCTATGGAGGGGGTGACCCTCCTTTTATACACAAGTGAAAGGTGTTTTTGGCGGGAAAGTTTGGCGCGAAAATCGTGAAAAACACCTCCATGCACCGCCTCTATTCCTCCGGCCGGGCCACCGTCCAAGGCGCGCGGGATCGGGCGCTGTCTGTCTGCGGCGGGCGCCGCACCAGCGGCGGCCGCCGTGGGTTTGGCCCGCCTCGTGCCCGGTTTTGGCGGTGGGCTTGTGGCCCACCCGTGTCGCGTCCTCGGGGTGTTTTGGCCTGGTTCGCGTTGGTTTTGGCCTAGTGGCATTCCCCTTGTCCAAAGCGCAGCTCGATGTGCGCTTCTCTCTTCCCTTTTGGCGTACTTTTACTGTTTCCACGTTTATGCACGCAAAACATATTTTCTTCGAATACAAGTGGAACTAGATTAATAGCGAAGTTCATGTGGCAAAAGTATGTTATTCATCATGTTATATAACTAAGTTGGCGGTATAATTTGTATGATAAGGACCGCCAACAATGTGGGTTCTACGGTGCACCACTTGATGGCTGCGATGAAACAAGTTCATTTGGATCGCCACGAGGTAACTCAAAGTGCAGCTCCATCTTGTGCCTACCTTTGTTTGGCAATATAGACCATGTGTACACAAACACTTACGCCTACCTTTCTTTGTATTAGGATTTTGACTTGACGGGAGATTCCATCAATTTGGAGGATATTAGAGAGAAGATGGCCAAGTTTCTTATGGAACATGTCATCAGCCCCGAAGGCGAGCATTTCGTTTAAAAAACCGTGAGTTGATTCTGTTTCCCTTGCTGCATGATGATCGGGTGGATACATGCATGTGAACGTATTCTTGTTTCCCTTGCCGCATGACGATCAAAGCCGGATACATGCATGTGAACCTGTGTTATTTGTGTTGTGAACAATCTGTGGCGTGCCACTGAAGAACCGGGTACATCTGTGTGAACAATCCGAGATACACCTGAATTTGCAATCTTTGCTTTGCCGTCGCCATTTGTTTGTGATCGGACCTGTCCATCTGTATTATTTGTGTTTGCCGGTGTCTACCATTTTCAATTTCTCTTTGCATAGTTGAAACGGTGCATTATCTATGTACGGACCACGGTACGCGATCTTGGCGCCTATAGGTTTCATACAAAATGTCTGCGGCGTGGCGAAGAAACGTCTCAAACACCGAACAAGCATCCGAAAATACTTAACGTTCTACGATCGTGCGAGAATCAAAACGGTCGTGCGTAAAAATGACTAAATCCCACGGACGTGGTTACGAAAAGAACGTTTGTAATAGCGGGGAAAGGAACATAGACGAGCTTACTAAAACGCGTCACGTAGCTCGTGTGTTACTTCCCGACACCTGTTGCGAACAACCGCTCGTAACACGGGGGCACATTGCGGACGTCGTTTTAAACATGTGACTGTAGTTTGCATGCGAGTTACGGTCGAGCGACACACGGAAGCGTCGAAAGTGCATTAAGGTTCCGCGGGCGGTAGTACAAAACAAGCGTCTGTGAATTGGAGTGTAGTTCTGATCGGCGATCTAATCTGCGTCTATAGCTCGTGGCGACACGAACACGTGTACCACCGGTGTCACGTAAAATCGAAAGATATCCGCGATCGGCTGCGTTCCACACGGTCTGTATTTGAATAACGGTTTACAGACCCTTATAGTGATCGGGTGTGCGTGAATGGATAACGATTAGGGCGCGCGATGCATACAAGCGTGCGTCGGTGTGCGTTAGTGGCACGAGGCGCCTTCTTGTGTGCGTGTCTGCACATTCGAACTATTCGATCGATCGCATCTGCGGCCGTCGCGTCACTACTTTTGGGCGCGATATGCGATCGATTACTGATGCCGCGGGTCTGTGAGGTTTCGAGGTACGATCGCATCTTAGACGGTATATGCAGCGAGATCTTGTAGATCACGGTCGAGCAAAACCCGAGGACCGCGAGGCGTTCCACGGCGTGTGTAACAAGGGCTCACTACGAGACGGGAAGTTTGAGGCGCCTGCAATCCCGTCGTATTAAAGCCTGTTGCGAGGCGCTCGCTACGGACAGTGTCGTAAAGTCGACATTTAGAGACCTAATGGGCGAGGCAGCCTTGACTGTAGAAGGCCTCAACGCGCGACTGTAGAGGCCTTTTTTACATAGTGTCTCACAACAAAAAAGACTCTTGGGGGAGAATGAACGGCTGTTAAATCTCCTTGATCATCAGATCACCACAGAAGGGGCACTCGCTTGCTACAGCATCATCCAACTGTGATCTCAGCTGCAGAAACAATGATTGACTGCATCAGCAAAGCAGCTATAGGGTAAAGGATATGAGAATTCAGATATTTGCAGACCTTATCAACTGGGGTTGTGCTCGTAATAGATTCACCTTTAACACTTGCCCCATTTTCTTTTGCTGCTTTCCTGTCCATCAAGCTAAGCCGTTTCTGAAGGTCCAATATTCACTCAGCCTACAACATGACAAATTCATCCATAAATGATTGGTATAGGACATTAAACATAAGCCTGCTATATTGTTGAATATCGCAACAATCAATTGAAGTATTGTAGAAAGACTTATTTGCACCTGGTTACTGCAACGAGTTACATGTCCAATCAAGCAATTTGCATGGAAGGCATGTCCACAGGGAAACACATAAAAGGGAGCCATGTGTCCAACAGATGTATAGCTTCTTCCTACCTGGTGTAACCTCCAACGGTCAATATTTTGCGCCAGCAAACCTGTTAGGTACAGACAGAAGTTAGCATCACAATAGTAGAGCTTTAAAACAAAGCATAGATTCATACGACCACATATATATCAAAATGGTAAAGAATCCAAATACACCCAGGGGAAAAAGAAATCCTACAGGTATCATTCCAAATTTCCCTGACTATATATGTTTGAATTTCAGAAATGCAAAAAGTTGGGAAGCAATGAAGAAAGCAACAGGCATAATGTTAGCAACCCCAATCGGATTGCCAACGAATCTCGGTACAAGTAGCAGGAACTAGTTCAATCTAGGAAGAAGAAACAACTAGTACATGTAAAAGGATAAATTGATAATTGGGTTCATGCCCTCTTCGTGACCTCCTCTTCTTCTTAAGTAGCCGACGCCCACCACAGATCACAGATGACAGCCCGGCGCCTGCTCAGCTTGCCCATCTGGCCCGGTCCCACATGCAAGTATTATGACAATGGGCCCCATAGCAGAGGGGGCTCCTGACATTCCTCCCTCCTTAAATGGCGGCTTGCCCTCAAGTCGCTGATCTTCACCTTGCCACCACGCTGCCGCTGGCTTGTAGGAATCGGCGAGGAGGATCTTGCCAGATGTGACGTAGAAGGGAATGTGGTGGAGCAAGTAGTGGTGGAGGACGTTCAGCTCACTCCTGGTGCTGAAGAGGACCCTGCTGGAGTCTGACCACTTGTTCATCTTGATGTAGTATGCGTGTAGGAGGAAGGCAAAGACGACGTCGAGGACGTAGCTGAAGGTCACTTGCAGCTCAGCCTTCAAGCATGCCATCAGCATGTGCAGGAACTGCCATACAGCCGCTGCAGCCTTCACCATTGCTGAAGAGGCGCGGTGATATCGTCGGAGATGAGCATGCCGTGGTCGAACGCGAACGCGGTGAAGTGGTCGGCAGTGTCGCCGGAGACGAGCACGTCCTGGTCGACTCTGCACGAGCCACAATAGCACAGGTTGTGACGCCCGCTGCGGCAGCTCCGAGCGAACGCGGCAGCCGGTTGGGTGGCGCCTTGCGTCCGAACACTTTGGGGGCGTCAATTGATGAGGTAGGAGCCGCGAGGACAACGTGTCGATGAAGCCGAGCTTTCGAGCGTGCCGCGCGCACCGATGGCCCGCGACGCCGGCACGAGCAGCAGAATGGCCGCCGGCAGCTCGGTCTTGAGCGCGCGTTCACGGACGGGGTACACGCAGACGAACGCGGACACGTCCAGCGTGACGGAGTGGATGTCGAAGGCCGACACGACGTAGCGGTGTAGCTGCTGTGCGCGTCCGGTGCCCGATGCGGCGTCGGAGATGGTGATGTCGGTCAGCATGCGGCACCCCTTGCTGTTCCGGAACAAGGGCACGGCCCAGGTCACCAGAGGCTGCTCTGTGACGGGCATGCAGCTTTCAGCTTCCTTGGCGAAGTACTCCTTGGTGGCCTGCTCCGCCCGGCGCCATCGGGCAATCGGCGGCAGCACGTGAGACGCGAACACGGACATCGCGGCGCACGGCGGCATCCGGAGGCTCTGGCGTGGGCGCACGCGGCGGGCGGTCGGAGAGATCGGGCGTAGAGGAACTGCCGGTGGCCGCGCGAACATGATCTGCTGGTTGAACCCGCTGCTCGAACTTCCCGCGCGGGCGGCTTTGGCCACCGGGGGCGCCTCCGTGCGGACGAGGCGACTTCCGCGACGACCGCGGAGCGGGCGCGCGGTGTGGTTGCGACCAAGGTCGAGCAGCTTGTGGGCGGCGCGCTGTGGGGAAGCCGAGGCGAGATGCGCCGGAGGCTGGGTCATGTTGTCGCCGTAGAACTTGAGACTGTCGCCCGGCGTGGACTGTGGCGCGCGATTTCTTCGCATCGGGGGCTGTAGACGGGACGCGAAGCTGCCGAGGCATAGCGCTGCGGCAACGGATCGGGGCGAGGTTGACACCGACGAAGACGCCGGCGGCTGGCGCCCTCGCTCGACGGCGCGGAAAACGGCGATGTGCCTCTCACGCTTGTCGTCGCGGCCCGGGGACCCGGCGCGCTCGGCCTCTGCAGCGCGGCGCATCTTCTTCCTCGAGCTCTTCCTCTCCTCCCCTTGTACCCGAAATCCGGTGCCCGAGGGAAGCCGCGAGATCGTGGACGCGCACGCCGCAGCGCGTCACTAACGCGGGGAAAACACGGTTTCGCAGCGTGGTGCTGGTGGAGAACTTCGATGCCGCCGTGAGAGGGCGTGGACGAGGCGCTCTGGCGGATGCCGTCCCGGCGGGCCACACGCGGGCTTGGGAACGGCGGCCTCGAACCCGGCGTCATGGAGGCCGTCGGCGTCGATCGCGGGCGCCCGTGCTCGGCGAGCCCGGCCGGATCCGCTGTCGGCGGGCGAAGCGGACGAAGAGGGAGACGCCACGCGGGACGGTGAAGAAGAGGAGGAGTGCGCCGTGGTCGGTGGAGTCGAGGATCACGCCCCGGCTCGGGAAGTCGCGGCGAGCGGAGCGCGCCGAGGCCGACTCGGATGGTGAGCGAGGAGCCTGCGTGGTCGGCGACCGGCGAATCGAGATGAGCTGTTGCCGTGGATGCGGAGCGGGGAGGCCGCCCCTGCGAGGGAGTTGCGGTCGGCGTGGGGGACGATGGCCTTGAGCACCTCGCCGCCGGTGGATGGGAGGACCTCCTCCTCCTTCCGGCGCCTCGTGCTCCAGTGCCTCGTGCTCTGGATCTGAGCGGGAACTCCTCGAGCTCGATGTCCTTGGTGGCGCGGCGCGCGGCGCGAGAAGAGGTGGAGTCGAGCGGGGGCGAGGCTCGGCGGGGGCGTCGATGAAGAGGTCGCCCGGTTAGCCGGCCCTGGCGTGGCGACGGCGGCGGCGGTTCCTTCGTCGGTCGCAGACGCGCTCCTCCGGGGAAGGAGACGGGCTCGAATAGCCCTCCCCAGTTGTCGGCAACGACGGCCTACGTCGCGCTGAGCTGCTCGTCACCGGACGTCGAGGAACGCTGCTCCCAACAGGACTTGAGATCGAAGAGCTTGCGGAGGATCTCGTCAAAGGCGAGCGCGACAGAACGATCCATGGTGAGGATCGAAGAGGAGCTGATACCACTATTAGCAACCCCAATCGGATTGCCAACGAATCTCGGTACAAGTAGCGGGAACTAGTTCGATCTAGGAAGAAGAAAACAACTAAACTAGTACACAACTAGTAAATTGATAAAAGGATAAATTGATAATTGGGTTCATGCCCTCTCCGTGACCTCCTCTTCTTCTTAAGTAGCCGACGCCCACCACAGATCACAGATGACAGCCCGGCGCCTGCTTAGCTTGCCCATCTGGCCCGGTCCCACATGCAAGTATTATGACAATGGGCCCCATGGCAGAGGGGGCTCCTGACACATAATACATCAACATAAAAGGCCGCGTCAAGTGTACTGGAGTATCACCAGTGCCTTACCCCACAATTCCTGCTCACGATCAATTACGGTATATCACTGAGCGAGGGCGCCAATATCACTTCTGAAGTAGTAATTAGTCGATGTAATGACATACACTCTCACAACAAAAAAGACCAAAAGCTTGTGGAGAACATTCTTTACCTCATCATCACTAAATCTCCCCGTCATTGCAAATCCTTTCAAATAGCTCACCCCTAGCAGCATATTCCATAAACTATTGCCAAATGTGTGGGAGTTAGTACTACCTGAAAAACTAAGTACTAATTTAGTTTTCAACCTAAAATGATTTTATTATGATTAAACCTTGACAAAACATTCCAAAGCAAGGCATGCTTTAAAAAAAAACTAAAAGCACCAAAACCTATTGCCTAGTAGGGGGCATTATATTTTTTCTCCAAAAGAGAATTGGCCCAAAACCCATTGCCTAGTAGGGGGCATGCTTTTAATTTTCAAAAAACAAAAAATCCCAAAACCCTTTGGCTAGTATGTGGCATGCCTTTAATTTTCAAAAAAACAAAAAGGCCCAAAACCCATTGCCTAGTAGGGGGGCATGCTTTTAATTTTCAAAAAACAAAAGGCCCAAAACCCTTTGGCTAGTAGGGGGCATGCTTTTAATTTTCAAAAAACAAAAAGGCCCAAAACTCTTTGGCTAGTAGGGGAGCATGCTTTTAATTTTCAAAAAACAAAAAGGCCCAAAACCCTTTGGCTAGTAGGGGGCATGCTATCTTAAAAAAATATAATTGCCCAAAACAAATTGCCTTCTAAGGGGTCATGCTTTTAAAAATACAAAAAGGTCCAAAAAAAATACCCTACTAGGAAGGCATGTTTTTTTTCAAAAAAACTAAAAGCCCCCAAAACCTATTGCCTAGTAGGGGCATGCTATTTTGTTTCAAAAGATAATTGCCCCAAAACCCTTTGCCTAGTAGGGGGCATGCTTTCTTAAAAAAATATAAATATAATTGCGCCAAAAACAAAATGCCTTCTAAGGGCGCATGCTTTTAAAAATTCAAAAGACCCAAATCCCATTACCTACGAGAAGAAAGACTGGCTGGCAAATACAATTTCAACAGTAGCAAAACTGCTGCTTGTAAAATCTGTACAATAAAACGGATGAAAGCCAATCGTCGACCGGCAGTTTTCGCTCGCTCGCCACTTTCGCTCGCCCGCAGTTCGCGCGTTCGGCTTCAAACTCCGCCCGGCTTTCCTCGCTCCCTCTCCATCCAAAACGAACCGCCACACCACTCCCCACCTTCCCGAAGCTCTGCGCGAGTCGCGGCAGGCCGTCCCCTCCCGTCGCGTCGCGCGCGGCCACGTCGCCCGCCGCAGCGCGCGTCGAGCCGCGCGGCACACCCGGCGCGGCCCGTCGCCGCTGCAGCAGCACGCCGCGCCGTCGCGCCCCGCCCGTCGCCCTCGCGTGCGCACACCCGCGGCCCCATCACGGCGGCGGCCGCGTCGCGCCGCCGTCGCCGCCCGTCGCGCTTCGCCGCGGCACACCCGCGACCACGTCGCCGCAGCGGCACGCCGTCGAGTCACCGCCGCCCGCCCGTCGCGCTCACGGGGCAGCCCGTCGCCGCGCCCGTCCGTGGCCGGCCGTCCATTGCCACCGCCGCTTTCTTTGCCGCCATTTGTTGGTATTTCTTAGCGTAAGCAGCAAAGTCCGCAAGCACACGGAAAGTACCGTTGTAGCACTTCACCTAGAAGTATTCCAGGTATCGAATTTCCACAGGGAACGGGCGCTAAGTCTGTTCTTCTAGATATCAAGGGTCAAGCATAGGAGGTGATCCTAGGAGTGATGTGTTCTTTCAACACTTAGACTAAGTCGGGCTACTCTGTCTATTAATCGAGTATTACTTCGGGCATCCGGAGTGCACTTGGTCTGCCAAGCGATGCCGGCCTCTTGCTCTACTACGCAACCGAACGTGGAGGAGTACAATGGGCGAATAGGGCCGTCACCACCTATCCCCTACCTCACTACCGTGGATTGCGGAGCAAACGAGGGTGATTCATAACCTAGACACCACGTCTACGTTACTTGTCACTACTCTAGCGTCGATCAGGGGATCCCGTCTCTATCAGGGGCCCTCTACTAGAGCATTTACCACCAGGGGCAAACAACGATCCCATAATTCTCGATATAATAAATGATAGCATGGAACTTAAGAATGATATTGAAAGTAAGACACGAATAACTCTCACCAAGCCGTAAAGTTACCCGTAGAGGTACAAGGTAGGGAGGTGGGAGCCGACAGATCCGGCACTCCGACAGCCGAAAGACCGCGGGGTCACTACTCCCCTCTTCCTCTCTACCTTGCATTCTCTCTCACTCCCACTGAGTGTCTTGGCACTCTCTAAACCACCCTATGTGTGAGACGTGGAGTGTAATTCGAAGGAATGTGGGGGGCGAATGGTGGATCACATGGTGAAGGAATATGGGATTCCTTTATTGAATGTGAATGAATGAGGGATGAGTGAATTGGTTTCCAATGGAGGGGGGGTGACCCTCCTTTTATACACAAGTGAAAGGTGGTTTTGGCGGGGAAAGTTTGGCGGGGAAACGGTGAAAAACACCTCCATGCACCGCCTCTACTCCTCCGGCTTCGGGACACCGTCAAAGGCGTGGCGGGATCGGGCACCGGGCCGCGGCGGGCGCCGCAAGCTGCGGCGGCCGGCCCAGGTTTGGCCCGCCCGGTGCCGTGCCTTCGCCTGTGGGCTGGTGGCCTGCTCTACATTACTCTTCGGAGGTGCTTGATCCGGATTCGGTCCAGTTACGGCTGCCATGTTCCTCTTGTCCAATGCGCAGTTCGATGTGCGCTTCTCTCTTTCTTTTGGCGTACTTTTACATTTCCACGTTTATGCCGCAAAACATATTTTCCTCGAATACAAGTGGAACTAGATTAATAGCAAAGGTTCATGTGGCAAAAGTACATTATTCATCATGTTATATAACTAAGTTGGCGGTATAATTTGTATGATAAGGACCGCCAACAACTCCCCACACTTAGTCTTTACTCGTCCTCGAGTAAAGTGCAAGACTAGGTGGGTTTACCTCCGTGAAATAAAATCTGCATACAAGTTATTCCAAGCTTCACCAAAGCACTTGTGAAATTTTGATGTGTCTACCACATTAATCTTGGGTAATTGAATTATGGAACAATCATGGATTCAAATCCCCTTGCTTGAGATAAGTGCGAGGAACTTGGGTTTTCATATGATTTTGAAAATGTAAATATAGCGTTGCTCCTCGAATGATTCACTCGAATCACTCAAATATTTGTGTCTGGGTTCCTCACCGAGGCATATGAGAGTTTTGCCTTCTTTCTTTTCTACTTCTAAAAAGCTTATATGGATCTTTGGGCGGGGAAAGATACGAAGGCATACTTACTCGCATATATTGCTAGGTCAAAGCTTGGATCCAAGGAGAAGGATGGCATACCCCTAGATCAAGAAGTGCATGTGTGTGGATATGATATAGTGGAACCTATACTATATATACTGTACTCCTTGATATGAGTGATCTCTCTCTTATGAAAACTTTATTCTTGAGAACATGGCTATCTTTATGCATGAGCCTTCATGTGCTCATCTTTTTTTTTTATTATGGACTTTTGGACCTTCATGTGTCCAACTCCCCTTTTTTTTCATGGGACCTTCATGTGTCCCTATTATTATTATTTTTCATAGCCATGTCTCTTGAATTATGAAATTAAAGAGAGATCACTATCTTATAGAACATGGAGTATTTATTTCTAAGATATCTTTTTGTGTCTACTCCCAGTGTAGGGGTAAAGCTTTTGGTATGGTGGACGAAAACATGTTTTAGCGTATTCCCAGTGTAGGAATAGCTGTTATATGTGGCGTGTACGTGATCTTGATCTTGGGGGCATGACAACTATCTCAACAAGGGTCAACAAGACTTGACACAAGCTCAATGCAAAGATAAGTAGCATATATATATATGGTAGGTTTTTGTGTTTGATAAACTCAGTATGGCTCTGGTAGGAATTTGAATATCATTGAGGAGCATGCTAATTGAATTTTGAATTTTGAAAACAAATCCCAAGTTCATATAAAAGAGCAAGGTTCAAATCATCCAGTTATATCACATATTCTAATTACTTAGATAACATGGGGTCCCTATGATAGATTTTTCACAAGGCATAGGAATATTAGCGAGGAATAAAGAGTATGCAAAATTTTTATTTTTTTTATCAAAGGATAGCATGGAGATGGAGCATCCACATTTTTTTTTCTTAGTGAGGAATAAAATATATGTTGACTGAAAGATGTTGAGAGATTTAATGAGGTGGAGCTCAAGGATGATTGAATCATTTTAATGATCATACATTTTAATCTTGTTCAAAAGGGGAAGGTAAAGGATTTCAATTTTTACCTTGTGTAGTCTCCTCCCCCACACTTGTTCTTTTGGCAAATTATATAGATGGAAAAGACAAAAGGGACAAGTGTGCATCCAACAGGTTTTGTCTTGTTGATATGTTCAAGAATTTAAACTTCAAAACTTATGGGAGACGTGAGAGCGAGAGTTTTGCACAAACCGTCGTTTGAAGATGAAGGCGTTTATGGTAGTCGTTCGTCTCGTCCTTCTCCGCCATGAATTGTTCGGCGTTTGTGCATTGTGTTGGGGAGATCTCAAAAGTTTGTTCATTGTGTTTGAGAGATTTTCCCCACACTTGGTCTTGTACCTGGTTTTATTTGAAAAGCAAGAAAACAAAACAAAAGAAGAAAAACACATGGGCTCTATCGGCATGAATACCATGGAGCCTTTATTGTGATTATTTTATTATATATATATTATATATATATTTTTATCATTATTTTTTTATTTGTTCATAACAAAGATCACTCAAGCAAGGCTAATCATAAAGAAGCAATGAAAAACATAGCCTTGGTTCATCTCCAACATAAAATTCTTCCATAGATCATGACAACAATACTCTAAGATCATTAACCAAGATCCAACGCCATGTCGAATTTTGATTAAAGGAGGTCTTTTTAACCTAAGCACCATGCTCAATTTAAAAAGACCTATGGATGTCTTTATATCGAGCTCATCCAAACTAGAGCATAAATCAAAAACATGGGAAGCATAAAGTTTTGGTTCTATGGAGATAAAAATGAGTGAAAAGTGTTGATGAACATTTATTTCCTTTGCATACCTGGATATACTTACCGGCAACATTTTTGGATGTAGCATCGAAGTCGTTGCCGCGGTCTGCGTGAGGGCCCTGCCCAGGTGCACCTCAAGGCTAGGCCACACACACGTGTGTATGGGCCATAGGTCTTGATGGTAGCGACAAAAGGATGAGAGACGAACCCTTCTTGCTTGTGGAAGTAAAGGTGGGTGGAGTCGGGCGGCACTTTTGGTATGTATCTTGATCGTGCGGGGCCAACTTTGCTCCTCTCTTCTCTTATTGATTTTTTTTCTATTCTATTATATAATATTTTTTTTTCTTTTCAACAACACTCTTTTTTTTTTTTCTTTCTCTTTTTTTTTTGATTTCTCTTTTTATATATATTCTCTCTTTTTTTTTATATCCTCTCTCTTTTTTTTTTTTTTTTTTATATCCTCTCTTTTTTTTTTCTTTTCTTTCTTCTCCCCTTTTTTTTTTTTAGCAAGGCGGGGTGACATCACCATTATTTGTTTGTATGACGCCTTGGTGTATGGAACTTGAGATTCTCACCATCTTTCCCCCACACTTGGACTTTTTTGTGTAAAAGTTGAGTGTGCAAGGTCCTGTCTCCCTTGTAGCATGTCCCATTATCCATGAGCATCAAAGTTTCTTGTTGATGTGCCCCTATGTTCTCGAGCATTGCGTACCTCTTTTGATCTTCTTAATCGATCTCCACCGAAATGGTTAGCGACAAGAATACCCGAAGGTGCACGCTAATCGACAACAAGCTCTTGCTTTTTATTAATCGAGAGAAAATGTTTTTATAGTATTAAGAGAGATAAAATATATGTAACGATTTTTTTTTGATGGTCCGGGGTATCTCCCGGCAGTGCTTTGATTATGGTCATAAGCTTGACCGCGGGAATTCTTCTTGCATTTATCGAGGGTGGTGAAGTTCCCAGCTTCTCCAGTAAGATTTTAGCGTTACGCTTGAGCTGCAAGGTTAGTGCCATCGTGCTACCACAAGATCGATGAAGACTTACACAACCATCCTCTTAGAGAGTTTGTAAACGAGGATCAAGAGGACGTTGTGATCCTAGTAGGAGCACGTGGTCACAAGTGAGGCAAGCGCTAGAGATCCAAAGAAGTGAGCATGAAACATGAGGAATCTTAAAGGAAGACTTTTCATGCTCCTTAACGGTTTCTTTCGTGGTCTCTAAAGTTGGTGCCTCGGGCATGTCCATGGTGTATGAGTTTTTATCCTCCCAAGATGTGTCATGAAGAACGAACATTGAATCTTGACCTTTGTCAAGAACAACGTTTTGTTGGCTAGAGGGACATGGCTTATGTTCGAGTGAGGTCAATGGGTGGTTCGTTTCACTACGATGCAAGGGCAACTTAGGTGAATCGAATGGAGTTATTAATTTCGCCTCCTCGACATATCATGGTTGGGATGTTGCTTTGCCACTGGACTTTTTGGATATGGGTTTGGAGTGGCACAAGCAATATCTCCCAATTTTCATCAAGGCTCCCATGGGTATTTTTTTATGAACAAGGTCTTTGAGTGGATAGCCTATCAAAAGTTTGAAGTTGAGGATGGGCAAGATATAGGGATCTAAGAACACCTCGGCTTTGTCAATCTCTAATGGCACGGCCCTTGCGATCCCACAACACTCAAAGATAAGTCCTGACAGTTTTTTTTTTCAAAAAGTTCCCTTTAACAAACAAGTAATGATGTTGGAAGGTGAAAGAATCTGAAATGCTTCAGAAGAACGTTTCACTTCCAATGACCATTTTGTTGATGGTTTAGCTTTAGGGAAAACTTAATTTGTTGTGGGGTTTCTGTGCCAAGAGGGGTTCGAGGTATTGCCATAATCCTCGAATTCAATTGGAAACTTCGAAGGATGAATTTTCCTTTGGTGTTCGTGATGTCTCAACAGTCGATCCTAAGGATGGTAAAGGTACGGGTTTGGCTGATGAGGGCTTCTCAAAGCTTGACATGCCCTGGTTTTGGTGGGGTTTGTGTTTTACGATGGGAGAAGTGTGCTTCCATCGTAATTTTATCGATAAATGACCCTCCAGCGGTCATGTCAAGGCATAGGGCAGTGTCCATGTCAAGACCCGAACGAAAGATATGTGAAAACATACTCTCGGGTAATGACAGGTCTAGGCCAGCGTGTATTAACATAGTAAGCCTGGCTCAAGCTGCACCTAGGACTCTCTCTTTTTTTTTTTGTCAAAAAATGTAAAAAACCTTTTTTACATTTTTGTGCAGAAGAATTCGGTCATGTATGGTTTCTTGGCAAAAGCCCGTGTTGTTTGGGTTCTAAAGGATTCCTTGTCACATTTTGGTGCAAGGGTTTTGAATGTTTATACCCATAGCATGATTATACATGACCTCCACCAATCCTTAATAGAGTCATAGAAAAATGTTCATCGAAAAGTGTTTCAGGATCAGTCGGGATTGGTGGTTTCTTCTATTGTTTGTATTTAGAGGTGTTCTTGAATCCCTCGGCAAGGTCGACCTCGAAAAACGGAGATCCTACCATGTGGTCCCCTTGGGTTTTGGTTCGAGCAAGGGTCTCTCTAAAGGTGTATCGAGGGTAAACAAACAAAAGAGACTTCCCCTTTGATCTCGCTTGGGTTCTACTTGGATGGGTTCTAGCGGGAGAGAGTATTCTCAAAAATATGGTTTAGGAAAGCTCCTCCTTCCGCGGTTTTTTTATGTGAAAACGACCCTCCAGTAGTTATGTCACAAGCGGTAAGATTGATGCTCTATCAAAAAGGTTTTTTTTTTCAATTTCAAGCCTGAAAAGGTTTGGACCTGAACCATGGCTATAAAGCCAGGGCGGAGCTCAAATCTTGAAGCTGTGATTGGCTTCGAAGATTGACATGGTTCTAAGAGCTCGCCCTTAGGAGCAAAAAGGTTTTTGAAAGTGGTTGCTCCATAATTAAAAGAAAATATAAAAAGAATGGCGAGGGGGTAGGGCTCACACTGATAACTAGGTTTCACAAACTTTAACGACAACCGTTCCCCGGCAACGGCGCCAGAAATGCTTGTTGGTATTTCTTAGCGTAAGCAGCAAAGTCCGCAAGCGCACGGAAAGTACCGTTGTAGCACTTCACCTAGAAGTATTCCAGTATCGAATTTCCACGAGGAACGGCGCTAAGTCTGTTCTTCTAGATATCAAGGGTCAAGCATAGGAGGTGATCCTAGGAGTGATGTGTTCTTTCAGCACTTAGACTAAGTCCGGCTACTCTGTCTTAATCGAGTATTACTGGGCATCCGGAGTGCACTTGGTCCGCTTAGCGTGCCGGCCTCTTGCTCTACTACGCAACCAAACGTGGAGGAGTACAATGGGCGAATAGGGTTGTCACCACCTATCCCCTACCTCACTACCGTGGATTGCGGAGCAAACGAGGGTGATTCATAACTTAGACACCACGTCTACGTTACTTGTCACTACTCTAGCGTCGATCAGGGGATCCCGTCTCTATCGGGGGCCCTCTACTAGGGCATTTACCACAGGGGCAAACAACGATCCCATAATTCTCGATATAATAAATGATAGCATGGAACTTAAGAATGATACTGAAAGTAAGACACGAATAACTCTCACCAAGCCGTAAAGTTACCCGTAGAGGTACAAGGTAGGGAGGCGGGGCCCGACAGATCCGGCACTCCGACAAATGAAAGACCGCGGGGGTCGCTACTCCTCTCTTCCTCTCTACCTTGCGTTCTCTCTCACTCCCACCGAGTGTCTTGGCACTCTCTAAACCACCCTATGTGTGAGACGTGGAGTGTAATTCCGAAGGAATGTGGGGCGAATGGTGGATCACATGGTGAAGGAATATGGGATTCCTTTATTGAATGTGAATGAATGAGGGATGAGTGAATTGGTTTCAATGGAGGGTGACCCTCCTTTTATACACAAGTGAAAGGTGGTTTTGGCGGGGAAAGTTTGGTGGGAAACGGTGAAAAACACCTCCATGCACCGCCTCTACTCCTCCGGCGGGACACCGTCAAAGGCGCGGGATCGGGCACCCACAGCGGCGGGCGCCAAGACTCGCGGCGGCGGCCCAGGTTTGGCCCGCCTGGTGCCGTGCCTTCCCCTGTGGGCTGGTGGCCTGCTCTACATTACTCTTCGAGAGGTGCTTCGGTCGGATTCGGTCCAGTTCTGGGCCTGCCACGTTCCCCTTGTCCAAAGCGCCCGGTTCGATGTGCGCTTCTCTTTTCTTTTGGCGTACTTTTTTACCTTTTCCACGTTTATGCACGCAAAACATATTTTCCTCGAATACAAGTGGAACTAGATTAATAGCAAAGGTTCATGTGGCAAAAGTATATTATTCATCATGTTATATAACTAAGTTGGCGGTATAATTTGTATGATAAGGACCGCCAACAACGCGGACCAGTGCCAGGTCTTCGTTGGGCAACATGTCGGCAACGAGCACCCACCAAAAAATGGGATCAAGGTTTGATCCGTCCTAGACGATGATCTTCTCTTCCCGACTCCTGCGACTCGGTTTCCTTGCCTGCTGCAATGGGTCGAGGAGGCTTTCATGGTGTTTGATGAAATGTCTCTTAAGCCATTGCAATGTTATTCTATAGGCCAGCGTAAATTTTTTCCAAAGGTCTCAGAAAATTCCTGTTGAGTGGATTCCTGATTGCACTAGCCTGTTGATGTTAGGGAAAAAAACAATCCTGGTCCATTATGTTTGACAACCGGGCAACACATGCCCAAGGATGATGGTTGAATGCTTGTGCCTGTCTCTCTGTTGGATCTACTTTGATTATAAGCAGTAATCTTTTTTCCTGTTTGCACATCTGCTCTTAATATCAACATTTGTGGTTGTCCCCGATTGTCATTAAAATAGCATTTGTGAATAATTCATGGGCTACCGCCCTTTATGCTAGAAAGTTGTCATTAGCACAAACGAGGTAAACAGCCCTGCAGCTGTGTTCTCACGACTACTACTTCAAATTGCCTAGACAAAATCCTTATCGGTAATGATTTAGCTGTCCTTGTATTGACATATTTCTAACTTGCTTGAAATTGTCAGCATGTATTTCCTGTCACATTTCAGAATTTCAGTTTGGAGTCATTTGCACAGTTACTTGCTGATTGTATGTCATGGCATTCCCAAAATTATTTCAGACTCTAAAGGCGTGCGCATATTTAAATAGTATCAGTACTTTTATTTAATAAATAGTTTCGGTACTTTTATCGATCTGAATATGCAACCAGCAACGCTGGTGATGATATTCAAACCTGAGTATTAGCACAATGGTGTGCTGACGCTACCTGATCTTGTGATGATACTGAAACCCATGGAGTAACAGCTTCATGCTGTGACAGTAGACGTTGCAAATTACTAGAGCTAGGATGCGGCATGGTACAAGAGATGTGTACAGCACTTGAATTCAATGAGCATCTTCTCATTTCTCAAGTGATGTAGTAGTGGTATTACTTCGGCGGGTATGATAATTCCATCAGGGTATGAACCTGTCCAACTCTGAACAAATGCATCCATTGTGCAATTGCATTTGTCCTATATGTATTGTGTTCAAATTCTTCCAGGACAAGTTGCTTTGCTATTTTGTTCAAATAAGGGCAGAGCCTCGTAGATCTGCTGCAAAAGGAAAAAGGATAGCACGTACTATGATTAATGTAATGAATGGACTGGCCGAACAGACTATATAGAAATCACCTTTGTCTTATCCATGATGGTGTTGGGATCTAACTTTGATTTCTGTTTAAACTTTTAGTCCCAAACTTTGAAGATTTCAGGATACTTGCAGAACAAAGACAAAGTTTCACATCGAAGGAAGGTGACCTCGCGAAAGCTTTGGCTTTGGCGGAAAAAGGACAAGTCTTGAAATAAGAAAAACTGAAGTCAAGAATCCGGCGAAGATGGCCACGGAGACTTACCCAGCTGCGAAGACATTAAAACAGCTCCAAAGGAACAAGAAGCATTGCGAAGATAAGAACTTGTCCTAGAAGAATCGCGAAGGAGGAGAATGCGTCTTTGCTGAAGAAAGTAATTTGTAGAGAATCATTTCAAGATTCTTAGTGTTTTTACAACTACGAAGCCGGGGGGACTATAAATACCCCCTGACATCTCTTGTAATCGCCATGTTGAATGGCCACTTTGTAAACCATATCATCATCAATAACACGTTGTGTTGGGCATTCATCCAACATCTTGGCACCCACCGTTTGTGTGAGCAATGATCTACCTCACGACCACGCAAGAATCATGGGATGACCTCCCAAGAACAAGTCAGCAAATTAATGCAAGCGGCCTTAACAACAAGATGAAGCTCCAAGAACAAGCGAGGACAACGTTTCCAAAGAAGTCATCCCACACGAAGATCAAAACGAAGAAGCAAGAAAGTTGCAAGAACTAGAAAAAGAATTGATAAAAAAGAAGAAAAAAAAACTTGAGGCTTGCAAAGCTAGAACAAGAGAAAAGACTTTGAAGCAAAGAATAGAGGAAGCTGAAGCGAGCTAAAGAGATTGAATGAAGAACTCAATGATCAAGATCGCGAAGTTATCATAACAAACGAAGCCAAAACAAATCAAAGCAATGAAAAGGCAATAGTCACAATCGACCGGAATCTCCATTATCGGTAGACTTACAAATGGCAAAATGGCCAAAAGGCTTCAAGTTCAACGTCATACCAACTTATGAAGGTTTGACAGGATCCAAGACAATTCTTGATGAGCTTCGAAGCGACTATTGAATCGGGGAGGAGGAGATGATAAAACACTAGCAAAAGCACTTATTATGGCAATGAAAGGACCAACTTCGAAAATGGTATGCTTTGCTCAAGCCAAGATCCCTCAAGAGTTGGGAACAACTTCAGAAACAACTTTGTTAGTTGATTTCTAAGGATTCCAACCCACAAAGGCTTAACAAGTGATGATTTTTTTGACATCAAGCAATACCGAAAGAACCAATAATCCAATACTATAAGAGATTCATCCGCACGAAAGTCGTCATCATTCTTTGCAATCGGGGGCCTTAGAGCGGACAATTATCTTCGCACCTCAAAGAGAAAAGACCAACAAGCATTTGCTCAACTATATGAAGAAATTCAAAAATATGCAAGATCGGATGATGATTTGAAAAAAGACTGAAGAAGAGAATGCACAAAAGAAATCAAGCGAAGTCAAATAATCGGTTCAAGCCACAAAATTTTGAAATAAGACCATACCACCATCAATATCAACCACCACTTCGGCGTGAACCAAATCAATAATGAGCGAGCGAAGACAACATTCATGCACAAAATAACCAACGAAGCTAGTACAACAACAAACTTCAATAACGACCAAAGAGGAGGTTTCAATCAAAGATTCGGAGAAAGAAGAATTCTAAAGCCTAAGAGATGTATTGCATCATCCATGGCAAAGGCTGGCCACATCAAAAATGTGCCCAATGGTGAAGAAAAGCATAGAGCAATTACAACAAGAGGGCAAAACGCCGAAAATCGAGATCAATAAACTTTTTTTGTCTCAAGCAAACACTTCGCATAATTAGGCATATTTCAATCCAAGTTACAACCAACAAGTGCTACGGGACCACCTCCAATATACAATTGTCAACCATTGGCAATGGCTCGCCACAATGGGGACAAATACAAAGTTTACAACACGAAGCTTGGTGGCAAACAACACACCAAATGTTCAAAACAATGGCTCACCAACCGTGTCAACTGCGCAGCGAGGCGAGAATAATGACAATTTGTGGAGGAAAGCGACATAGAGCGGGCAACAAACAGCGAGAAAAAAATTATTTCGAAGAGTCAATGCAAT